>QJNS01000260.1:0-80085 GCA_004154925.1 Monosporascus cannonballus
GAGAAGAGAGAGTGTGGTTGAAAAGAGAGAGTGTGGTTGAGAAGAGAGAGTGTGGTTGAGAAGAGAGAATGTGGTTGAGAAGAGAGAGTGTGGTTGAGAAGAGAGAGTGTGGTTAAGAAGAGATAATCTGGTTGAGAAGAGAAAGTGTGGTTAAGAAGAAAGAATATGGTTGAAAAGAAAAAGTGTGGTTAAAAAGAAAGAGTGTGGTTGAGAAGAAAGAGTATGGTTAAGAAGAGAAAGTATGGTTGAGAAAAGAGAGTGTGGTTAAGAAAAGAGAATGTGGTTGAGAAAAGAAAGTGTGGTTAAGAACAGAGACTGTGGTTAAGAAGAGAGAGTGTGATTGAAAAGAGAGAGTATGGTTAAGAAAAGAAAGTGTGGTTAAAAAGAGAGAGTCTGGTTGAGAAGAGAGAGTGTGGTTGAGAAAAGAAAGTGTGGTTAAGAAGAAAGAGACGTTCAGAAGAGAGAAAGTGAGTATGTGTGCGTATGTGTGCGTATGTATGGTGATCGTGGGATGCGTAGTTTATATAATGAAAGAGTCGGATTTAAGCTTCTGATAGTTGGAGACGAGTCCATCCATAACTTCTTAATGTAGCCATTTCAGTTCTATTCTTCGCTTCTATGTATGCGGCTCAGGTCCTCTTCACGTTGACGCGCTCAAAAACTGAAGTCAAAGGCAGGAAGAGTTTGAGTTAACCACGAAGGGGGCAGGCACGCTCCCTCCCTCTGATGTTTATAAGCGGTGCAGAGGGTTAAGAATTCGAGGTCGTAAACTAGAGCAACGCCTTGGTTCATCCGGGGTGATTAGTACATCAGAGCTGCCGGTCTCTGAATGTAATTCTCTATGTCTCATGATGTCCGTAGTACCCGGCTTGTCGTCCTTCTGGAAGCAAATTCAGCAAGATTCCCCAGATACGCGTTGACGGTATTGACTTTTTGCAGTTTCGGTCGTCGCCCTTTCGTCGGGTCTGTCACTCATATGGAGATGCCTGAGACTATTGGCGTAATCTCGAACGGTAACTTTCACTTAGGTTGCGACTGTGGAAAGCTGCCTCGCTCGCCGGGGCAATGTATAGGTCAAATTGACGAGTCACTCCAACACACTCGTATCTCGGTCAGGTCTGACGTATTCCTAGACTGATTCACTAGCAGTATTTAGATGTCGTTCCAGTTCAGGCCCATCCCGCCCTGCCTGTTTGATTTCTACTTCTGGTGTATCCATTCGCGCTCTTCTCCCAATGACTGTCTCATCTCTGACAGCACTGACGCTACTGGGGGTCCGATTCGGTACTGGTCGGGACTTTATGATTCACTCTCTTTCCCAAGCGCTTGGGCTTGAGCATCTTGTCTGCCATCCAACAAAATCTCAGCCCGGTGCAGATCGGGTTCACGGAGGTGGCTGGAGACCACCGAAGAGTACGCAATAGTAGAAACCAAGGGCTTATGTCTTAATTACCAAACCCCCGGATATACACTTGTATAGGCCACGACATCTATATGCAAATATATCATCATGTTTGGAGTATGCTTGGCGATGAGGCTCCAGCCCGGGATCGCTAAGAACCCTGCCACGAAGGCCTCCTTTTAATGCCCCTTGATATACCATGAATGTCCTAGCCTAGACAACGTCGTCAACAGGTCCGAAGAAGATGCCAACCATCACAACGACATGGATAACAAGTAGCAAACACAATATGCTGATACATACGGATGCCATGCAATGCACAACCTAACGCAAGACATGATAACACAACAACCACACGACAACGTGCTTAGTAGGAACCGGCTCAGTCCCGATAAAACGCAATGCGTCTCAGGCTTCGTGGAAGAATAATCTGATTAGCCAGCTACGGCAGGTCAATCAGGGTTACTAGTAGGTTTGGATACCTATTTAAGAGGCAGTGCAACTTGATCGATGTGGTATAGGGCAGGCTCTTATCAGACGCATTCCCCCTGTCAGGCAGAGAGGATCATTCACGCCAGAGAATCACTTTACGACGAATCGTCTGACGGGTGGTACGGAGGCAATATATACAGCCTAGATGGCATATAGCAAGGAAGAGACCACAAGCTGGCAGCAGCAGCTATGCTCTTCGACTCAGACGGGTCTCTCGAAAAATTTCTCCTAAAACATACACCGCGTCCCTGCACACCGGAGGGGTTGACAGTTAAAAACCACGTGCCGCCCGCGGGAAGTATACTCATAGATCGTTCCAAAAAAACAAGTTAAGAAAAGGGTATCCCGGGCTGGGGAGAAGATGGTTTCATGGTATAGGCTCGCGGCGTTCTCTCCCGCTCGCTTAAGAAAAGAAATTCGTTGAAGTCCCGCCGTTACAAAGCCCTGCTCTATCCGCGTGTATACGCGAGACGGCTGTGCCAGATTCCGTACGCCACTCGAGTGACAGATTCAGGAAGTCCGGCAAGAATCGAAAATCTACCATCATGGACTATCGTGAGAATTAAAACCAAATAGTAACTAGCGGACCGGCTAGGCCTGTGTCAGTCCGCGAAGCTCAAGAAGAATGCGTGTCAGACGGTGCCCCGGAGTCGTTGTTTCCGGGCTAGCCAGTCGCCGAGCATGTTGTCGAGTTGCTGGCAATTGTCAGTATCAGGGCTACTATCGAAGAACGTCCAATATACTCACTGTTGTAATTTCGGCCAATTTCGCATTCGGCTCGCGGAAAAGGCCTACCACAGGGTGCTCTGGCCCGGCTGGCGGAACATCCGTCTTGTCGTACACCACGGTTAACAAATCCCGGATTTCGGAGCCTGAGTCAAAGAAGGCACGGAGGTTGGTGTCGTTCCACGTCGAAGTAGTTGCGGTTGATGTCGACGTAGTCGTGGAATCTTGCTTTTGATGGGTTCGGTCCTGAGTATCCGCAAGCTCTGGGGACGGTGATGATATGGGCGAAGATTTGTCTTCTTGACTCGAGGTGTCGGCCACGAGGGCAGGCGGTTTCGAGGCTGTGGGGGGTGACGAGGGTGATAAGGGTGACACGGGAGCGGGAGGTTCGGACCGTTGCTGGACAGCCAGCTTTGTGCTGGCCGCTTCTGGCTCAGCACGTTGCTGCAGAGACGTTGAAGTCTGGATGCTGAGGTAGCTGTCTGGAAATGCGCCTGGCAGACTGGGCCGCAGCTGCTTTTCATCATGCAGACGTTGCTCCGGTTCGAGGGCCGCCTTAGTTGGCTCCGACGCCATTTCATTTCGCGAAGAATCAAAGCCGCCGGGCTCGACCTGCGGTTTTGCCTTGTTCGTGGCATTCGACGGCTTGGCTTCTGCGCTCGGTTGTCCAACTTTGGATACTGCAGACCTAAGCTTTTCGTCCCTCTGGGGCGGCTTCGCCTTCTCCAGGGCTTCAAGAGGCTCGGGTTCCACCATTCGCAAGGACGAGGTGGCTGGCGGTACGTTTTCTACGGTGTTTGGCTGTATCGGTTGTGTGGTGACGAGGGCTGGATTACGAGTAGGCGAGGTTTCGGTTCTTGGTAGCTGCTTCTGTAGCTTACTTGGGTGCCTCTGCGGAGCTGCCTGCTTATCTGGCGACGCGTCCTGTTCTGCTTGTCGAGGGTCATCTGCATCGTCCATGGACCTCTTTCCAAGCGAGTCGTCGTCGTCATCGCCGGACTTCTTCTTATCCTTCCGTGAGAAGAAACTTCGAATCGAGCCGGATTTTTTCTCCTTCTCTTTCTCCTTCTTTTCCTTTTTCTTCTTGTCATCCTTGACCTTGTCGGGCGCAAGTTCCTTCTCGAGCCTGTCCAAGCTAGGACGTTGCCGCACCTCTTTAGAGTCGCTAGACCCCCGCCCCTCATTATCATCCCGAAGGAGACCCGGAGTCAGGGTAATCTTCTTGGTCTCTATCGTATCGTCCTTGAAGAAAGAATCTGTGTTTCGCACAGTACCGTTTTTGGAGGTTCTCTCAGATTTGCCGTCAAATATCTCGTCACTGGCCCTGCGCGCTTCGTCTTCGGACGCCTCGTCGACGTCATTCTTCTCCCCTACCTTGGCCGTGGCAAGCCCGCCTTGCTTTTGACCCCGAGGTTTCAACGGCTCAACCTTTGCGCCCTCGTCGTCATTGGCTGCTTCAATTGTAGCGTTCTGCGTCGTAGCCTGTTGCTGTGCCTTCTGACCTTGTTGCTGCTGTGCCGAAACCTCACCTTCGCCCTCTTCCTCATCGGTAGAGTAATCGAAGTCCGAATAATCGACATACGTCGGTGCAGTGAACGTCACTGTCTTCTTCCTCCTCCTGATCGCTGATTTTAAGGGATTTTTCGTCTTCTCTGCCTGGTCACCAAGCATCGTCGCCGCTAACTAATTGGATGTCAGAATCATGCCTCCTACTGGACCGGGGCCGCGCCTCCATACATCGATATTCCTGTGCTTGTTAAGCCGTGCTAGCCTTTCTGTAGGTGTCTCGATATGTTCTGCTGGTAAGTATCCTGGAAGAATCGCAATCAGCTCAAACGACCATTCGCGCTATCTTGTGATACCTCATACCAATGCTACTATCTTTCACCACCCTGACCAGCCACCAGTAACTGTTGCTGTCGTCTAGCAGCACCATCGTGTCACCTTTGGTAGCATTGGCCTGGCCTTCGACAGTCGCGATGAACGTGTGGAGCGCGTAAACGAACTCGAAATCGATGTCCTCTGAGTCTTGTAAGCATTCGCCATCCCAACCCGAGTCAATAAATCTGGGATCATCAGTGAAAAGAAAATCGTCATCATCATCTTCTTCCGAAGCATCATAGGGTATCGTGAAGTCATAACCGTCATCTCTATCGAGTTCGGAGTCGATCATCGGCGAGTCGGTTGTGCGATTAATGAAAAAGTTCACGCGGGTCAATCGGGGCCCCTAGCCCAGACCGTGGCGCCGCTGTACTTGTTCCATAGCCTGCTCTGATGCCCCCGCCGATTGTTTTGTTCTCTCTACGAACTCTATGCTTTTTTCAAAACCAGAGGATAGATTGTCCTGCTCCATCTCTTCGTAGGTATCTTTGTAGTCGGTGACGTCGCACCCGACGCTCTCCTCGTTCTCGTTCATCTCGATGTGGCCGGTGTCATTGTCGCGGTTGTCTCGATTGTCGTGATCCTCGCCTCGTCCGGTATACTCACCAGGAAGAAGATGATGAGAGTTTGAGGTGTCAACGGCAGTCTTGCTTGCCTGTCGACTAAGAGATTGCAAAGGGGGGTGTTCAGGAGCGTCGAGATATGGCGAGGAAGATCTTGCCTCGCTGAGACCCGGGGAGCTTGGGGGATCGCAACATGAAACTGAGTGACGGAGGGAGTCGACCCGGCGAGGCCAGGGGGACGGAAGGGTATACCCACCATCTTCTATGGAAGGGGAACTCGAGATCTTGTCCATCATGTCATCATCCAAGTCCTCGTCACCCTCGGCGCCCAAGTCCGCGTCGTCGGAGACGGCTCCTCCATTCTGTGCGGCGGCGGCGAGCGCATCATGTTGTTGCATGTTGTTGCGGTTGATGGAGTTTGCGACGTGGTCGCCAAAATCTTCGGGGTGTCGTGAAGGATCCCCAGAATCACCGTTGGCCCAGGACAGCCGGGGACTCCGACACTCCTCGTCGGCCCTATCCTCTACGACTTCACGGATGGTCTCTGCCTGGTGAGGGGCGAGCAATCCGTTGAACGTGGTCGATTGCGGTGGAGGGCGTCTGTGGTCTTTGGCAGAGGGCGCGCTGCGGTCTTGAAGGTCAATGGTGTCTATATAGTTGGGATCAGAGACGTGTCAGCCAGTCTACCGGTGCAGGTATGCAGTTGGTTGGTTCGTTGCTGAGTAACAAGGGGGGGGAGAAAAGAGGAATTGTTAAGGCAAAAAGTTTATTATTAAAGTCGGTTTTAAGGTCCATGCAATGCAGGTACATGTGCAGAGGTTCCAAGGGTTCAGCGTGTCAGCGTCGGGCGTCAGCGTGTCAGGGCTGTCGGGCAATGTTCAAGTGGTGGCCCAGGATTCCAACGTACCAGCACGGATTATATGGGGTCTCGTCATGTTGGCTGCCTGCAGGCGCCAACTTGTTCGAGATTGTCCGTAGCAGGACTGCAACTGTAATAGTGTAGATAGAGATAGAGGTTGGCCATTCGCTAGGTGTGGTGGACACTATTCCGTTTTGCAAGTAGCAGAAGGCCAAATTAGATTTCTAAGATTAGGTACTTTCTCTCCCTCTGGGCCTCCTTTTTCCGACGTTTCGTTCGGTCCGTCGCAAGGGGCTGGAAGGAATCGAATAGAGAGAGCCTGGTAGGCTGAGAGTGTAGTGGACTGCAAGGAATCGTGTATCAACCCCGGACCCTTCTTTTATGAGCCGTGCCCTACTGGACTACCACCTAACCAGATGCTAGTACAGTAGGGTCAGCCAGTGTAGGGTTTCAAGTTGATGCGGAGAAATGGCGAGCCCAGTAGTGATATAGGGGCTCAAGAGCCATGAAGGGATTGATGTGAATTTAGAGATATTCAACAGGTAAGAATTGTTGCCGGCCGAACAGGAAATACAAGACATGAATGAGGACTCGACTGAGTTGAGCACCTGGAAAAGTTCCCAGATCTGGCCTGGCCTGTGACCACATCATCGCAGTAGGGCGTGCATACATACATGTACCTACAGTAGTGGCCTACCGCAGTGGGACTGTTAAACTCGAATAAAATAATGAAATAGATTAAAATAAGTACCTACCAAGGCTTGACATTAAAAGAGGGACTCGATTCCAAGATAAGGGAAACGAAAAGGGAAGGGAAAAGACCGGTCGGGCCCGCCGTCAAACTCCAGGGGCTCTGAAACATTGCCTTACTGTTTTTGTACGAACTACCGGTTTCGAGAGGCTGCTGTCCCAATACTGACCGAGGGGGTCAGGAGCAGCAATTGTACTGCGGACCCAGCTCCTTCACTGTATTCTCAATATTTAAGCTTTGTCATTGTTGACGACATGCGATTGTAGAGATACAATAACCTAGTAGAGACGGGTTGACACCCCGCGTTCTCCACCATTTTCCTCCAATACCACATACTTCACTCGCAATTATTTTCACGAATACTGAACAAATAAAGTTATATTTAGATTTCTTTCAGATTAGCTTTTCATAATTTGTCTATTAACCCTTAGCGCCACGTCTTGTAGCGATGTAGTGGTAATTCTGCTCTGTTGACTAGTAATTACGACTAAGTAAACCGTCAACACATTTCTGTGAGGTCAGTTTAGCGGGCTGGTACTCATGGGCATGTAGAGTTCCGTGGTCTGTGCAGTCATGGTGTTTGTGTGTGCTGTGCGCTATATTTCGTGCAGGAGGTGATAAGCAGTATAACTAACATCTTAAATAAGGCTGAGGCTCCATTCGACATGTTTTCCACATCTCCTGAATGCAAACCATAGTACGCATGCATGCATGTGCTCCTCAAGACATCAACTGGGACCCACGGCCGTGCGGCATGCATTATACATATGCGTTTTCTACTTTATCTCGTGTTTAGTTTGCTACCTACTCTTTCTTCTGGGCACGCAAACGAATCCCGACCTTCCAAACATCCAAGAGCAACCTGTGATATCGAAATTGCTGATGACCAAAAGAGTGATATGATAGTCCAATCAAGCAGGAACCAACCATTCGTTAAGTACTATTCCACCCCTAAACCCAATGACTCGAACAAGACACTTAAATCACTTGCCTGCCAAGGTGGGTTTCTGTTGCCCCCCTCCTTTTAGAGCTGTTGAGAGAGGTAAGCACATAAAGTCCCACGGCTCAGAAGCAATTTTGAATTTATACAATTTCACATCTGAAGCGCACCTCATTCATGTGAACGAGAGATGACAGCATCGTTCAATCGGGTTCCTGCGCTAAAGCCGGAAATCTGGGGTACGGAAGCTTCCGAGTCAAACCGAGCTTGAGGTCAGGAACATGCACCGTGCGATCGGACAAATATAGGTACCTATTAATACAGTACAGCTATTAATATTATATGCAATAATTAACACTAGCGTTTTCTTCTCTGTCCTTTAGCTTCTTATTTCTATGAATAAGGCTGTCCCTTAATTGTGGTGCTCCTGCATAGTTCCCTAACGTGACACACCGAAGGGAATGGAAAGGAAAAAGGCATATGTACAGGGGCTCCGAAAACCGATATCGCTTAGCCCCACCGCAATGGAAATTATGTTAATGCTCCCACGTGACCAGCCGCGAATCTGAAAGTATGTATCCATGCTAATCCAGACTATCCCCAATGAGGCAACCAAGTAAACAACAACACGGAGAGAGCCGCAAGGCTCATCGTGACAAACATAGGTATTGCTTGTTTGCCATATCCATAGAACGCCAAAAAGAGGCGCCCGCCTTCGCCATTCACTATGCATCTTGCAGTACATGTGTCATGTTTTGTTAGGATATGAGTAGATTCGCATGTCCCACCTCCAACAGTTGTAGCCAGCATCTCCTATAGCTCGGGTGAGCGCATCACTCTCTACGGAGCAACCAACCCTTCACTGCTAGGCCCGGGCATTCATTCCGCAGTCAAATGCAGAGGCGATAGCCCGGGACGAGCGCTTTTTTTGCTTACCATATATCGTTATGTCCATGGGCGAGGGTGATGGACGGATTCAAGAACCCGTACGAGCCACGGCCAGCTCCGCCGAAGCCCGCCAGATCCGGAGAGCCATCCCAGCCATGGACCACGACGCGATGCCATCGCTTACTCCGCCCGCTGATTTCCCGCATAGCTTCTCTGAGAAGGGACATCGCAGTATCGCTACCAAAGCAGCCCCTCGATCACGGCCAGGGGCCAGACAGGGCAGGCGCCAAGCGCAAGAGCAGCGAATGTGGCTGGCTGCTGCCGAGGAAGAAGGTACACCGTACTTATTCGCAGAAACGGTCCCGGCTTCCTGCGGAGGAGCACTCCCGGGCAGACGGGAAGCCTGCGAATCTCAAGACGGTCAAGTGCTTGCGCCAGGGCGCGACGGTTACGCTCCACGGTGAGATAGTCGCGCCTACTCCGTTGCTACGCCGGGCGAGAGGACAGATTGTGTCATCGCCAGCACAGAACCCCGATGTCTTTGGTGAACACAAACAAGCCGCACAGAACGCTTCGCAGACGAAGGATGCGAGGAGACGGAGGAGGTCGACGCTACCTCAGAAGCAGCTAGACGAACGCTTGACTGCCATGAAGCCTCAAATGTCGCCTGATAGGTATAGCGACCATGAGGCCATCTACCGGAGCCTCGAGACACTCCTGGCTGCTACGAGTGATCGTCCCCGGGAAAATCGAGGGCCCAGGTCATTTTTGGATATGTGCCTCAGGAAAGTTCCTCAGTATATCACGGAACTCGGGGCATGGGAGAAACAGGAGGCGGAACGAAAGGGGACCTTTTTTGCGCTCGAGAACACGAATACGTCCATGCAGGTCTATAATGAGCTAGAATCACTAGGGGCCACCCAGGGATGGAGGCATCTGAGGGTCGTCGTCCGAGCAGATGGGCTCCGAGCTGTCAAAGAAGCTGTCTCCGAGGGCCTCTTCGACGATGCCTTCCTAGAGCTTCTTGTTGACCTGTGCACGGTGACCGGTGCACCCGACGAAGCCGAAGAGCTTGTTGAGGCAATGGTCCAGCGTGAATATCCCTATCCGCCGACTCCAGATGTCTCCTTTGCCGAGCTTTCGCCCCTACAGCCGCTGGCGACGCTCTGGGCCTTCGCCAACAGGACCGGCCGCAGTTCCTATTTCCTTCGACAGCATACCCTGCTGCTGTCGACCGGCAGCCTACCGCAGGACTGGCTTGGCACTCGAGAATTCGAGAGCGTATGGAGCCTGGCAGTTCGGGCTATCGCGAAAGAAGGGCCGGCCACTGATGCCGAAGAATTTATGACAAGGTCTATCTCTCTCCTGAGCACGCGGAAACAGCCCTTGGGGGGGCGGCATGAATCGCTCCAATTGGAAAAGGAAATATCATTAGCTAACCAACAGGCCCTGGTGAGTGCTCTCGCGACTATAGCTGCCATTAGCTCACTGGGCGAAAATGAAATACAGTCATCCAGTCTGTCAGAGGCGGATGCGGCCAAGGTGTCTCGCATTAGCGCGAGGCTTCAGTATATTCTTCAATCATCTCTAGCTGAAGTGAACACTCGGAACCGAAACCATATGAGTGTCGGAACCCGCTTGCTACATCTAGCGCTATTTCTCTCCACCGAGTCTCGCAATGTGGGAGCTAGGGATATTGCCAAAGAAAGCATTGAAGCCGTCTGTACGCAGCCCACCGAGTATAAGACCGCCAGGGAAGAACGACTACGACAGCAGTACAACACCACGATCTCGCTACTATCATCTACTGCTCGGAGCCTCGGCCGAGGGTTGTCCCTGCCATCCCACGATTGCTTAGACCGTCTGTTCCGGCGGCTGGAGACCCTCGGCCTCGAGAGCAGCATCTTGGAGAGAATGAAGGCTGCGTCGGCCTTCACGCTCGCCCAGCAAACCCACAACGTCAGGGATCTGATCTACGCCGAGAAGCTGAACCCAGATTCCGAAAATAGGATCGAGGACGGCCATCATGGTTCTCAAATACAATGCCCCTTTACGGGCTATCGGTGGGACGCAACCATAGGAGAATGGGTGACCGTGAGCCCAGTCAAGCAACGACCGCAGCCCGGGAGGCGGCGCCTTCGATCCTCCACGGTCGGCGCGAATCAAGGCCAGGCCGTCATAGGACCGTGTTCACCTTCCGGAAACGCGACCCTTGCGACTACAGAGGACATTCCCAGTACGGAAGTTACGCCAAGCGGCGACATCTGCACCGGGGAAAGCCCCAACAGGTCTTACCGTGACCGCGTCATCACGAGGCGACGCTCCTCCTGCTCCAACGGAGGCGGAGCGATCACTAAGGAGAAGCTACACGACGAGCTCAGCGAAGACAAGGAGAACCGAGTCCGCATGGCTAAGAAGCGGCCGCGGGCCAGATCCGGGAGGATCGTCCTCGCCGCGAGGCACCGGTCAAGCTTATCGAGGAGTCGGGAAGGTGACGCCTATAGCGACGACGAGCTCGGCATGTGAGGGCGAGCTAACTACATGGGTCCCTAAAGAAGGGAGGGCGAGCAGAACTAGAATAAAATAGCTAGAACACACCGTATACTGTATATGTTACGCACCGCCACCACAGGATTGTCGTTTGAGCGTTGTTTCTTCGCGTCGGATTACCTTTAGCCTTGCATGGATACCAGCAGGCATGGCATCACCCGGGGGGAAGGGGGGATAAATCGACACGACAGCTGTGGACCTCCCTTCTCCTGTGTAGCATATGGGAGAGATTCTGACGCTGCGAACCAGGTCGGCCAATGGATCATCAGTCTGTCTTATTAACAGAATTAGAGCAACATCCCAATTTTCATACATAGATCGAGGCGGTATCTCAGCAACCTCAAGCCCACACCGTATAAACGGGCAAGCGTTCCCAACTTCCTAAGATTCAATCGAGACCCACACCGACCATGCTGTGGAAGGCCTGACGATACTACCTAACATATCTAAAGGGGACCGAGGAAACATGAAACGTTAAACCGGACAAGTTTGTCACAACAGGTAATTCCAACCTACCTACTGCATTAGAATAAACAGTATCACCGGTGGTGAATGCGATCGTTCGGTCCCGTACTCTCTGTTCATGTCAAAATAGGTTGCTGATGTCGACCCTGGTCGATTCCTACACGGACACTCTAAAAAGATACAACTAGGCATACGAGAACGCTGGAAAGGGCGCATAAGCGTACTCCCTCGAATCCTACGATATTCTTCGTATCAAGGAGATCACCGGCAGTTGCTGTACAAGGGGAAAAGGACTAACAGGCGGGGATATCCCGGCTTCCCGGGGGCAATGCATCCCAACCAGCACGCATCCTAACCATCAATCCCAGGGGACAATCGAGCATGCTTTTTGCCTTTGCGTTTCCCAAATACATTGTATCATGGCCGTACTGTGGCTCAAATGGGAATGTGGAATGTAGAATACCTAGCGATGAAACCGAGGCTGACCAGAAACAGATATGGGGATTATGTAGCCTATAGAATAGGCCCTCATATAGCCACCTACCGTTGGCGCCACAGCAGCATAGCGGTCGAATACGAGTTACCACAGACACGACGCTGCGCTTGATTGTAATTGAACCCGTACAACATCTGGATGCACCCATTATCACCGGGTGCGTTGGTGTTATAGGGGTTTGATTAGAGGTCTTCGATAGGAGCTTGAAACTGGTCTCCCGCTGGGCTGCGAGCATCCCTTGAGTTAAGGCTACGGGCAGTTCTTGAGGCCGAGTTAGGGTTTCTCTGCCGACATGTTTGGTAGCGACGCCGCCGCCAGCGGGCAGTGGTTCGTGCGCGTCATCCTCATCCTCATCCTCAAATCTCACCATAAACGGGAGAGACACGCGGCTTGCGAGCATTTATTGCATGGTGTTAGTGTCCTTAATTCAGAGTGTTTGGGGTAGTCGGGTCAGCTGGCGGCCCACCGGGATCCACGCCTGATGTTTCTTGGTGACGCATGTCGTCACCCCTTTGGACCTTGGATAATTTAGATGAAAAATTACTAGGTCTTAGTGATTTGTTTACTTTTGGTTCCCTGGCAAGGGCTAGCGACTCTGGGGTCGTAGATCGTAGATTAGCGGGGAGCGCAAACAGGGTGGCTTACCAACTTCGAGGGTATAAAATTTAAGGATGGGGGCTTTCGACCCCACGTTAGGTAGCCATTCACAAACCCATAACCTCTCGCCGAGGTACATATGTAGAAAGCAATTCAACGCTTCATTTTTCCTGATGCGGTTGTTAAGGCCGTGACGGCCCATTTATATCTAAAAAAGCCATCAACACGATGAAACGACGAGGTGCTGATTAGCCTGGGAATACGGGCCATAGCTGGTCAACCGGCCGGCGTAGGGATGATGGGCTTTGGACTCGGCGCCAGCCCAACGCCTTGGATGCTCTGTTCTGAGCCACGATTGGCCCTCGATGACCGTTCGTCTGAACATTCTCCTCCCCTCAGCTGGCCATCCAGCGTGTTCGGCTGTCAATCCATCGCACTGGGCAGTCGTTTACGGCCGACCCCCGGGAAGATTATCCCTGCTAGGCGGCCAAGGTAAGTTGTTTCAAGACTGGCGATGCCCGGCGAATGAGAAGGCCATAGTAAGATGGTCTGTTGAGAAAAGTTCGGCAGGCCCTGTGATGTCCAGAATAAGGGATTATTTCCAAGCATTTGTCACTAGCAACAAGTCGTAGCTATGGACCAGCGTATATGCTTTTCCCGACGCCCTTGCTATCCTCCGCGGGTGGTATGGGCTATATTCAATGGACGAACTCTATAGGCAAAAAGGAAGAAAGACGTGGGAAGCAGGTGGGTAACTAACTTGCCGCATCCTCGGTGCTCAGTTGCCAAGTGGTAATATTTTCTTCCGCTGAAAAGATAGAACTGCCAGACCCCTGCTCTGATCCACATCGACTGCCCTCTCTGGTATTTGCCGACGCCCAGACATGTATAATCCCGTACCTTGCATACAAGTCCTCGTATGGCGTTGGGTCCGTAGCTGACCCAGGGTGCTATGACTTGTAGTAGGTGTACAATGGACGCGCCATCAAGGCACGTACGTGAATGGTTCATCTCTGTCCGTTGAGAACTTTTATTCACCGCTTTCGCTGCTGGTGCATCTTTCTATTCGATGATGAAGGGTGACAAGGTAATAAAGCTTATCTATCGTGTAATCAACGGCAGCTGCACGGGTAAAGATCGGCCCACTTGTTGTTGTCTACCTTGGGACCCAAGTAAACAAGGTTTGTAGTCGATTGCTAACGAGTGCTGGTGAGCTTACCCTTGTTTGTTTCTTTCCCTAAGGGCTTGAAAAACGGTATTAGTTACCTAAGTATATAGCACGCCGTTCAGAGCGGCCTCAGAGATGCTAACGGTCGGTCATGGTCTCCACTGTGTTCTGTATGTACTTGGGAACCCCCGAGGACACAGGGAGGCAGTGGAAAACACGACAGACCGCAGGGTTTTTTACTTAGTTACCTCCACTACGCACTATATCCCACAGCTGGTCGGTTGATGTATATTCCTGTACATTTTCTATTAGCTGTAACTTTCCACGGTATCCTAGTAAGCGAGCGAATCCAGTTGTCCAATAGACCGCCGAACTTCTCCGACGCCGACCTAGATTTGGTATGTTGCGCCCTATAGAAATTGTATGGAAATCTACATATCAAACAGATAATGTCGTATCGTGGGCGGGTGGAGCAACTAACAGTAAATACCCCTGCGAGCTCTACCTACTGTAGGTGCGCAATTGGCGGGTGTGGGCATTCCAATTTAGTGGGGGGGAGGACGCGCCTTGGTACTGGATTTTAATTGACCTCCTATATCTCTTGCAGCGGGCTCCCGCCACCCCCTTGGCCCCCGTCATTCACCATTCCAACGACTCTTACGACGACGACGTCGTACCATTTTGAGTCTTCACCTTCGTTCCTTCGGTTCTAACCTCCCGTTTGGAGCCCACGCCCACTTCTGGATTTCGGCACACATTCGCTACACGCTCTTCACTCTTTCGGAACCTACACCCTGTCCAATCTTTCCGTCCCGGCGATCTCCATCAGGGCACCGTTGTTGGAATCTTTCCATTTTAGGCCCATCCTCAAGTGCCTGCTAGTCATCCCGGCTACCTCTCGCTAGACTAGTGGCTATTCATCAAGTCCACCTTGTTTCCCCAGCTGGACCAAGGAAACATATTACTCCCTCCCCCTCCCACCTCGTGTCGTTTCGATTCTTGTACCTGCATCACTGTACTGAGCTGAGGTCACCTAAGGTCGACAGTGCTTCAAACACGACATTCCTTTGCAGATCTCCTCGACAGCAGGCTGTTCACTTCCTTTCGTTACTCTTGTTGCCAGCTGATGACTAAGTTGACCTTCGTCAGCTACACTTTACGACAAATCGACTTCACTTCTTATATGCCCTAGCTGTGGACCGAACCACTCTTTGACTGTTAGACAAGGGCTATTCTTCCAACTATAGCCCATTGTCTCTATTGTCTTGGGTCTCTGGTCAAGATCTCGTCGAAAATTGGTAGTTAAGCTTCCCTGCTGCCCGAGTCTTATCGGCACCGCCAATATGTCGTCATATAACACACTCGCAGCACGCGAAGGTTCGGGAGGTGGCCAGGATGGTGGTATGGGACAAGCTTCTGGGTGGACGCCGCGTATGGAAAACGCGGCGCTTTCTAACTTCCTCTTGGTTCTCTGCGGTGGTCTTTCGCTTCTCGTCATTATATGGCGACTTACCACTCTGCTGGTCCAGTATGTACGGACTGTAGCGTGTCTCGCTAACGATACACAACGCTACTTCGCCAGACCGTCGCCCAAGTTCTCATGGTTAAAGAAGAACCTACTCTATGCTCCTCTATTCAGAAAGCGACACAACCGGGAATTTCAGCTGAGCAGCGCAGTCAATGTCGGAACGCTACCGACGAGATTCCAGTTCTTCTTCCTCCTTGGGTACTTCGCTTTGAACGTTGCGTTCTGCGTCATCAACATCCCCTTCTTTGAATCCTACGGCGACGTTGCTAGACAAATTCGAAACCGGAGCGGGACGTTGGCGACAGTTAACATGATTCCTCTCTTTCTCCTGGCCGGTAGGAACAATCCTCTCATCGGGCTTCTGGGCATCTCGTTCGACACGTTCAACTTGATGCACCGATGGTTCGGCCGCATCGTTGTTCTCGAGTCTGTCTGTCATGTTGTCGCTTTCTGGTGCGGATCTGCCAGCAAATACGGCTGGGCCGCTGCCTTCAAGACTTCTTATACCGTTCCATTCATGCTGGCCGGGTTCATTGTAGGTTGCCCCAAGCTGATAGATCCAAGAAACACCACTAATGTGTTATAGTCCGTTTGTGCTTTCGTTGCCATTTCGTTCCAAGCTGCCAGCATCGCTAGGCACGCGTACTACGAATTTTTCAAGATCTTACATATATTGCTCGCTATCGCCGCCTTTGTCGGTCTCTGGTACCATCTGGGCATGGAAGATCTCGACGCCATCAAGTGGTTAGTTCCCGTCATCCCTCTCTGGGGGGGTGATCGCTTCCTCCGATTCGCCCGTGTTGTGTACCGTAACGTTGGAAATGGTGGCAACAAAACTGTGGTCGAAGCCCTACCTGGAAATTCCGTCCGAGTCACGGTGACGATGGCACGGCCTTGGACCTTCCGTCCGGGTCAACACGCCTACTTATACATGCCGACAATCAGTTTCTGGCAATCGCATCCTTTCTCCGTTGCCTGGAGTGAGGAGGCCGAGAACCTCGGGCCGGAAAAGCTCGTCATGAACCGACAGGACGTGCTAGCCATGCAAAAGACCAGCATGTCTTTCATCATTCGGGGGCGAACGGGGATGACGAATACGCTCTACCAAAGAGCCGCCGCCAGCAATGAGGGGCGGATGACGACGACTTGCTGGGTTGAGGGACCGTACGGAGGAGAGCACGGAATGCACTCGTACGGCACTGTAATGCTTTTCGCCGGTGGCGTGGGTATCACACACGCTGTCCCGTACGTCAGGAACTTGGTGGCCGGCTATGCGAACGGGACGGTGGCTAGCCGGAAGGTCGTTCTGGTCTGGATCATCCAAAGTCCCGAACATCTCGAGTGGATTCGCCCTTGGATGACTGAGATCTTGGCCATGGAGAAGCGAAGAGAAGTACTACGGATCTTGCTATTCATCAGCCGGCCGAGATCGACCAAGGAGATCCACAGCCCATCGTCTACGGTCCAGATGTTCCCCGGAAGACCGAACATCGAAACCCTCCTCGCGATGGAGACGGAGCAACAGGTCGGCGCGATGGGAGTCACAGTATGCGGTCCCGGCGCTCTGAGTGATGAGGTTCGCCAAGCTGTGCGACGGAGACAGCACTACCAGAGCATCGATTTCATCGAGGAGGCCTTCAGCTGGGTGAGTGTCTTGTGGCCCTTTCTCGGTGGGACACAGTTATGCTAACATGTCGCAGTAATCACCCCCGCTGCCTCTTAATGAACATCGACACGCATTTCGGAACGATGATGAACCTATAGGATAGCATGTTAGATGAAAACCCCCCCTGTGTGTGTTGCATATTCTTTGTTGTAGATATTACCTCGCGCGTCGTCACGGCCGCAAGAGTGGCATACTCCTGTACATAATACTGGCATCTGAGCTTATATGGCCCAAGCCGCGATGGTCCGACCCTGGGAGTTAGGGCATAGGCAATTGTTACATATTCTGCGTGAATTACCTAGACCAATTGGCCTCGATCTCGTGGTTGCGGTAGCCGCCCTACTACTGCTATCGTCTTTGAGCTTAACCTTCGTAGTTATATCTGAGCCCTCGATGCCAACTGGTGCGGGTAGCTTGGTACTTTCTAGGCGTTGATATATATGTTTGTTCCAATGGATGATGGAAAAAGAAGGGCTGGCTGAGGAAAAGTAGAAAAGGAATCCATGTGAGCCAGACCAACGCGGCGACCCGGCCCGCCCTCCTCTATCATTAAGAGGCTCGGATACCCCAGGTTCGTACCCCCTTTGTATAGATGCGCAGGCGCTCTCGGGCGTCCGCAAGTACAGAGTAGTTCTATCCGCGCAGAGAAGTATCATACAGGGCGTTCATAAGTAGAGTAGGGGTAGCTTTGCGCGAGCTCGCGTTGCACGGCAGCCTGCGGTCATTGATGGAGTTGAAGCTTTGCTACCCATGTATTTTCTTGGCTGCGATTGCTCACTTGTGCTGTAAGCCAACCACGTTTAATCCTGTCGGGTTTGCGAAGGAGCGTAACAATCTGGGCAAACCAGGCTTTTCTCTTTTTCTCTCGTGTATGCTATGTGCACGATGCGTGTGGCGTATAAACCTCCGAATAAGGAGTTTGATGCGTGCCGATACGGGGTTGCAAAGAATAATCGCTGAGGTGTTACAGTAGAGGTAGGTATTAATTACTAGGTACACTTTAAATACTTAGTAGATCACCTATCAAGTACTATGATGTCAAGTCCATAGTCCCGCAGTAGGCCTACTCTCAGCACTGTGGGCGGGTGGGCAGGCTACCCCGCCATAGTGATAGCCACTATCGGTATGCCGGAAATAGCGTCAGGCAGGCTCGCTCAAGTGACCCGGCTGGTGCAACTGCTTTAAGTTGCCTTGCATGGACATGGGAGACTCTCTGCTCATCCTTTCTTCTCGCCCTTAACTTAACAGATGACCAGCATCACCATCCCAAGTTCCGTGTCATCTTCCCAACACTTGCAAAGTTTATTTCTTCGGATTCTACATCCATATGTCTCGAAATCCGCGTAACTGATCTTCAGTTTTACTTACTGCTTAGGGACTTGGGAGTTCTTATCGGGAGCAGAGGAGCTGCTCTCTCTCTCTACCTCTCTACCTCTCCAAGTGGTTTGTTGAGTGACAATCAACTCACATCTCGCCTCTCAAACGCGAGACAGGAGCCTCCACATACCAAACAGAGCATACCTTTAATACCATTTCCCATCCCGCCCCTCGTTTCTTTTCTAGCCCTTCCACCCCATTCGCAAACCATAGGAGTACCGCTACGATGGGTCTAGCATACAACACGTATCTTAGTAGCCATAGGATCTATGGGTGCAAGAACTGCAAGGCGCACCTGGCGAACCACGACGACATCATAAGCCGAGTAAGACAACCAACCCACCCTCGTTATCTCCATTCCCCACAACGTCCGTCCGTACCTCTCCCTCGTCACCATATCCTAGCCACCTTCCATGGCTGCCTACCAACTCACCTGCCTATCCTCCTGTCTAGCATGCCTGCTTTCTTTAACTACCGCGATGGCGATGGGTCCGATTGATGGCTAATCATAGGACCGCCCGGTCTTTTCCCCACCGACAGAACTTCCGCGGCCAGCACGGTAAGGCCTACCTCTTCAACAGCGTAGTCAACATCGAGGCCGGCGAGCCCTCGGAGCGCAGCATGACGACAGGCCGACACATAGTCCGTGACATCACCTGCAAGCAGTGCAAAGAGACGGTTGGCTGGAAGTACGACAAGGCGTACGAGTCGAGCGAGAAGTACAAGGAGGGCAAGTTCATCCTCGAGGCCGAGCTCCTCTGCCAGGTCAGCTAGACGATCGGATCGATCGATAGGACGCACGCGCGATCGGACGGATGGGTAGCCTGCGGGCCTGCGTGTATGCGTAGCGTGGCCGGTGGGTTCGCGGCGAAACATGTGCGTCGGTTGCGTTTTCTGAGTGATGCCCACAGCCCTCGGCCAAGCCCATGATGTTGAGGGGACGGCTGGGGGAGAAGGCGTAAGGGTGTTTTTTATTTGCATTGCTTTGGCGTTCCCGCGTAGGCGACTAAATTTGAAGGGTTCATATAGGATGGGTCATGTGACGATTGCACAGGGACATTTATCACGGCGTCCGATGAGTGGACGGGGTCATCGGGCAGGCTTGCGGGGCCCTTTACCGCCTGGGCTCTCACGTCAACGAAACGACAAGGGATCAGGGGATCCCGGGACTAGATAGAGCCGGGCTTGTCCTCGATGGCCGGACACAGACGCACTATCGTTCTCATATCAGTACCCAGACAATCGAAATGCTAAATTACTTCACTTCCTTGCCGATGCCCGACGCAGCATCGTGATTGCCGGGGAGAGCCACGCAAGGCCGTTACCGTACCACAAGCCGTGAACCGCGTGCTAACTTGGAGTTTGGGGGGTATGCTAGTCAGCTGGAATTCCGTCGATAAGAGTCAAAGACGGAAGGGATGCCCGGCTAGTTCTACGTTGTGCCGTGAAACGTAGCGTGGGGGTGTGCAAGGAGATGATCTTCTCACGATTACTGTCAGATATACTTGTTCGTACGTTCCGCGTCTGTTCAACCTAAGTTAGGCCGGTAGTGTGGTGGCAGGATCAGGGGTGGTCTCAATCGCCTAATGGCATCGGCAATACACCTCGGCCAAGGGATGTCTGTACATTTTACGGCGGTATCAACACAGCCAGTGTTCTCTGCACCACAGTCCAGTTTGCAAGTCTTGCAGTGGCCCCGTCCCTTTCCAGCGGCACGAAGAGAAGGAACGCCAATCTTCCTATTACGGGAAAGCAGGCCACCCACATGATGGATTCTGTTTCTTACTAGACTACGGAGTTAGGTGGTCTCTGGCCGTAGGTGAACTTTGAAATGGCGCCCCCTCGTCCCTTGAGTCATTCCGGCTTGAATGTTACGCGCCCCTCCTCTTCCTCTCGTCTCCGTTGCCTACCTGTGCCTCTTGTCTCCGTGCCGTGGAGGCCCCCTCCCTCTCCCCCGTCGTTTCCCCAACGAACACCGGCCAGCGCATGTCTAGCTAGGCGTCCCATGATGCCCGTGTGTTTGGTCGGAGCCCGAGGGGTGCTGTTGATCAGGCGGAATGGGAATACAGGCCGTTTGGAAATAGGGGGTTAGGTGTCGGGATGGGTTTGCAGCCGACGGACCAGCCTCTCCCTGTCTCGGCTCCCACATGAATCGGGCTGCGCAGTATCCAGAAAACCCCCGGCGAATACCGAGGAAGCGGCTTGCACGCGGTAGGCTGTCTACTCCCCCTAAGACCCTCGCAGGGACAGCCTAGGTGGATTACACTGCGCCGGCTAACATGGCAAGTATTCCCAGGGTCTCACAGCAGAGACGATATATAACAGTAGAAGAGCACCAGGCGGAGATTCCGCGAAGGGGGCCCCCACGAGGGCGCGCGAGGATGGAGCAGCGGCGGCAGCAAGCAAGCGTGCCGACTCTAGCGCGGACAGACAGGACCATGTGGCCGGCGCCATTCCCCCGTCCTCCGGCCTTTCCTCGACGAGACGGACTCCCTTGACGGCTCGAGACCCGGACCTTCGCATTCGGACCTGTCCTTGCACGAAGTTTCCTATCTTGACCTTTCTGCCCCCTTCTTTACCGAACCGCCTTCTCCCGTGGACGTTCTAGATCTTTAAGCCCTCCAAGTGTCCTAACCGGGGAATAGTAGTAGACAAGAATGCGCGTAATAGGCGTCTGCATAGTCTCGTAACTCAGGATTCGACTCCTTTCCGCAAGGCCTATGCTCCTTCAGCCTTATGGGCCTTCTGAGCATGTAGTTAGGACGTCAAAAGGATGCTTTGTTGCTAGGTTAGAAGAGTCTGCTCCCCTAAAAGCATGACGACTGGTTTAAACAAGGATGTTTCGAGGAGACGAAGGATAGCTATAAGACCTCCTAAGAGTTCGAGGACAGTCCCTTATGGACCGAATATATTTACAAGTGCATTCTAGTTGTTGAAAGTGTATATAAGACATAAGAGTCCGCCCCGAGAGTGACGCCGCACTGGTAGATAGCAGAAAAAAAAAACGCAGGAAACCATGCGTATACAAGGGATTCCCAAAGACCCCACGCAGCCCAACGCCGAAATATATTGAGAACCGAACCACCAAAAACATCTAGACGAAGCACCAACTGCCCTATATGCATCCAACGCCTCATTTGTACGCGTATTTGTGTGCGGGCGTTGCAAAATATGAAATTATCGAGCGGGCTCCAACTACATATGCTCGACGGGCTCTGCGGGAAGCAGTTCCTCGACCTCTTCCCTCGGCTTGAGGAAGTCGAAGGGCGGCTGAACGATGCCGTTGAAGAGGAAGGTGAAGTAGACGAGGAGCGCGAAGCCCACGACCTGCAGCCACTTGAACGTCTCCCAGCCGAGGCCCAGGGAGACGATCCAGATGAACAGGGTCCGGCAGGTGTCGATGGTCGAGCGAGAAGTCGCGCTGACGCTGCGGGTGACGGAGAGGCCGAAGAAGTTGAATCCCCTGCAGGCCGCGTTAGTAAGAGGGTAGCGAGAATGTCCGGGCTGGCGGCGATGGAGAGAAAACGTACCCGATGCTGACCATGATGAGCAAGCTGGAGATCCAGACTGCGTTGTACTCGGTCATCTGGCGGAAGCCCTCGGCCATGTCAA
Organism: Monosporascus cannonballus; assembly: GCA_004154925.1. Taxonomy (NCBI): domain Eukaryota; kingdom Fungi; phylum Ascomycota; class Sordariomycetes; order Xylariales; genus Monosporascus; species Monosporascus cannonballus. The sequence goes on from QJNS01000260.1 coordinate 21,962, forward strand.
ACATGCCGTAACGACCTTGCTCACTCATCCCGACGGTCACGTGCAGAATCAGCATGGCGATCAAGGTGACAGCGAGGCCGAACAGGCCCTCCCAGCCCACGACTTCCAGGGGCTCGATACTGGAACGCTCGAGGAGGTACTCCTCTAGCACGAACTGCGTGGCCGTGAAGATTTGGGCCCCCGCGATCAGCAGGACGCCGATAATAGCACGCAAGGCCTCAGCGCCGATCTCTTCAGCCACTAGGCCGGCGAGCGTATCAGACTTGACCTTAGAATCAGGCCATATAGCGCCGGCGAGGCCAACCAGCCCAACGCCCAGCACGACGCCCACGAGGGAGACCCACTGGAACAGATACAGCTTCCGCTTCAGGAACAAGACGCTGAACATGCCGACGAATAGCACCAGCGCGCCCCGGGTCATCTGGTATATGGACGCGGCAACCATAAGCAGGCCGGCGTTCATGAGGGTCGTCCCGCAGATGTCGGCGATGGCGGGGAGCGAAAGCAGAAGGATGCCGAACCCCCTGAGGAGGCCGTCGGGGACGCCGGGCTTGGTATCTGGGTTGCCGATCAGAGGGCGCACGGAGCTGACACTCGCGGCATCGGCGTCGGCGTCGTCGTCGTCGGCAGTGTTGTTGACGGGCTCGTATCCGGACTGTCGCTTGTTGGCGTAGCGGCGGTATAGGTCGAGGAGCCCGACGACGAGCCAACACCCGGATTCGCCGACGAACATCTGCGCGGTCTGCAGCACGGGCTGCTCGAAGTGTTTTCGCTTCTCCGGATCCGGGTCGTCGCAGTCCCGGACGCACTGGTTGTCCTGGAGGTGAAGACCGGGTTAGCTCGCTGATGCAAGGTAACCGCGGAAGGGACTCATGGGGGGAGAAGTGGCATACTTGGTACTTCGTCAATAGCGTATTACATACTCCTGTAACCAACATCTAAATTGGTCAGATCAGTTCACTACCAAGGCATGCCCATAAGCCTAAGGACTGGAGTTAATACGTACCATGGCGACGAGGAACGGGATCACGGCCTTCGACGCCATCTTGAATCGCGTTTACCGGCTGGCCGGAGCGGGTGGTGGAATGACGACGACGACGTGGGAGATAAGCGAGGTGATCACGGTCGCGGGTTCCAAAGCTAGCAAAACGAAGAGGAATAGGAGGAGTAGTGACTTCGTGGAACGTCTATTGCGCTAGGTATAGAATATGTCGACCGGAACCGCAGCTCCCGTCTTGTAGAAAGCCAGAGAGGAACACGAAGCTCCAGGTTTGGTACGGCCTTTATAGGATCAGTTGACGTTGGAACTCGGGGATGATCACACTAATAAGGCGCCCATCCTTAGAGCTTTGATAAGCGCGATAAAGGTCCCTAAGGGACCCCTGAATAATGGAATCCGGGGGGTTTAGTGGGTCAGACGACTAAGCATTGGGTATCGCATGTCGGGTACCGGTATGTAGTATAGACTAGTGGACCTCTTCCACTAAGAGTCCTAACTAAATCTCCACTTGTGGACACGATGGCTGCGTCTACTATGGATATTAACCAGATCTCGTGGACACGCAGGATATGGCATATGTCGGGAGGTACGCCTTTATTCGGATGTTACCTACTACCTCCCTACCTAGGAGGTACCTAGGTAGGTAGGGACATGATAGCAACAATCTCTTTAGGACCCCAGTATTGGGCCGTGTAGTGTTGTACTACACTTTATATGTAGGTAAGTGCACACATAATTCCCACTTCTGCTTATCGTGAAGCCTACTATGAATATACCACCTCAAGGAGTAGGTACGGGCTAGAAACCACCACTACTCTAGCTGAATAGGTATAATTGCTTACTGATAACAGGCCGTTCCAGAACTCGGGCGCAGTTCATATAACTTACCTGGGGTCAAAACGATATATTTGTATTCCTTCGTATAGCCACTTATACATATATGATGACTCGGGGCCTCCATATCTCTTATATTATATGCATGAGGACTGATAATCATTACAACAATCGTACGAAGAAATCAAACGCCATCCAACCAAACACCTGCTTGCCTGGTACGCATCAAGAGATGTATTCTATTACCTAATAACACCTGTTTGCTGCTACCTATCAGAAGATGTACTTTATCACCCAATAATCAATGCTTATGCCACGGCCAGTCCCACACGAGTCATCGCGCGTGGTTCCTACACATCAGCAAACCTCTCCTTCTCGGATCTCCTAAACCAGCTACGACCCTGCTTCTTGTTCTTCTTCGCAGCTTCGGCAGCCGGATCCTTGTCCCCGTAGTTGTTGTAGTGTGTGATTCCCAGTTGCTTATCCCGAGCCAGTCGCTCGTGGTCCATCTTTGTCAGGGGCACGCCTTCGACCTTCTTAACAGCCTTGCCCTCGGCACCCATCAAGATGCCGGCGGCGCAGCCAACGACACACGCAAGACAGACGAAGAAGCCCGTCGACCACGAAGGACGAGTGTATCGGTCCATGGCCCACATGAAGGCACATAGGCAGACCTGAAATACAGTGTTGGAAAGCTGAAGCCAGACAACGTAGTCCATCTGCCGCAGCCTAGTTGGAGGCGCTCGTTCACCAGTAAGCGGAGCGTCGGGTATCGCCTCTAACGGATACGGCACCTTGTCGGCATCGAACGTGCCGACCGCCTCCTCAATGTTTTTCGGGCCAAGGTGCGGAGGCAGAGTCTCCGACCCATCGAGACGAAACCAGCCACGATGAATTGCTGCAAGACGTCGCAGCGCCAAGCGGTCCTTTCCATAACGATACTTGAACAAATAATAAGCGTCGCGAAACCGCCATGGTGCGAGTCCCAGCCCAGTGACACAGAACAGCGCGTTCAAGATCTGCGAGTCCGTTTCTATCCATATTCGCCGAGGGGAGTCGATGTGGTTGCAGTCGCCGTCTAAGCACATGGCCGGCGCAGCGTTGCAAAGCAAGAGAAAGAGCATGCCGCCCCATGCGACGACGTTGAGCGAGTAGATGGTAAGGAAGAAGCCGAAGCCGGTATTATAGAATTCCCAGAATGAAACCAGGCCCATCTGGATCTGTTCTTTCACGGTGTACTTCGGGGGGAAATGGTAGCCGTTTGCATATTCGCGAGCCTGTACATCGGCGGCGGCGGCGTGGGTGAAGAGGGCGGAGCCAACACTCTCCTGAGGCTGAGGTTGCGGGACGGGAGCGCGTTGGTTGAGGCCAATAGTGCCGTCATGTTGGGTTGTCGACGAGGAGCCCCTTGCGACATCGGCACTGTCTTCTCGTTCGTGTTTTAAGGAAGTCATCGATGATGATTCCACCAGATCGTAGGACATCTTAATAAGCGATGACCCTACCGGCTCCGTGAGCCGCCTCGATTGCAGACGTTATTTACGAAACCGGCCGACGTTGAATCGGAAATACGAGACCGACTTGAGAATACGAGAGAAAATTCGTGGATCGACGTTTGTCGTGGGTGCGGACGAAAACAGGATTGGCGATGTTGGCTCACGTGTGTCAAATAATGACAAGGCGTGGCGTTGATTAGGTTAGAGTTGTATCCAAGAGTATTTGACTCGGAACTGAATGAACTTTGTATGAGTCTATCCGTTTTGGTTCAATTGAAATAACAGGAAACAGGACCGATGCACGTTCGAGTTGAAAGGACTACTAAGGCAAAAGGAGAGAGAGTCGCTGAGTGATGCGGATGCTTGAAAGGATTGAAGGAACGGCAACACTGAGCGGGGAGGACACGGAATATACCGATATCCGTACGTCAATTAACTCCAGCAACAAATATAAACTGTTATGTAATTAGACGCTGGTAACTCTGCCTAGCACCAACCTGATCCGTAAGTACGACGAATTTCGTCGACAAAAGCTTCAAGGGTGGTAAACAGAGCGATTAACTGCCGGACTACCTAACCCCAGACTTCTCGGATATGCGTCGTATGCATTTTTAAACGGGCCGTATCGTATACGGGTATTGTACCGTACCTTGCAATAGAAACGGGACTTATTCGCGCCGCGAGGTTTCGTACTTCCCTTAGCCTCTATAGGACTCACAGTATCATAACCTAAAGTCTTAGATGCCTGCGTAGGTGTATGTAAGTAGGCATAGCCGGGTCATGTTAGGGCGATGGCTGCAACGACGATCTTATAATATATATCTGCCTCGGCAGGATAGGACATACGGTATTTTATGGCCAATGTCTTTGGCGTCCGTACCGTATTGTCGGAGTTCTGGATACGAAGATACGACGGCCTCAGAGGAAAGGCAAGGGCTAGAATCGCTAAAAAGGGGCTGAGAGGTGGCTAAGTAAAGATATTCCCCATTTCTTCCTGGCAGTCGACTTGTCTAGACACTCCATCCCCGTTATTTAAGCTTAAGCGCTCATTTGATCTCTCGTTACATATTCACGTATGCACTTCGTACTTCGTAGAAAAGAAACAGAACAACCAGTTATTGCAAGTTTCAACATCCGTTTCATGTGACGCCGGAAAACCTCAACGCATGGTTTGCGGGCGCCAGCCATGAATTAGATCAGCACCAGCCGGCCGCCAAGATCCAGCTTACATCACAAGGGTCTTCATCTGTCGCTGCTGGGCTGGGCATAAGCTGCCATGATTAGTCGATTTCATTCTACATCCTAGGTATCTACGTTGTTAGGGGCTGACATGATTCTCACATTACCCACGCCATTATCCAGATTGTGTTCGGCATGACATCGTCCATATAATCAGTAGCACCTAGCGAGATTATGAGACGTGCTACATGCTCATTTTACGTAGTATTATGCTGGTCCCTCTTAGGCCTCGCTAGGTCAGGCCGGATCGGTTGTCCATCCCGATACGCAAGCTTTTCATAGGTCCGGCGCTACTAGCACTGCCCGCATGACGGAGTGGGAGCCGCTAGAGGCATGTTAACTCGACCAGGCGATACGCACGTCGACGAGCCCGCAGGGCTAGTTATTATTTCTCAAAGTCTTTAAAACAAAAGATGTTGTTGAACACCTCACACACTTATAAGCTCGCGGTGGGGATGCACAGGCTAAGCTTAGCGTTATACTCAACTAGGGATAAAGTGCCAATACACACCGCCTTCGATATCTGTTAATGTACCATTCACATGCATGCCCATCGATTGGTAGCCCGCATGGGTGGCCAAAAAGGTTCGTCTGTGTATCTCTATTAGCGAACATCTCAGGAGCAACAATCTTCCAACCCTTCTATTTCATTAATATTTCTCCTCCTTCCGCGTGAGATAGTCGCAATGGCAGGGACTGGTCCTGCTGGAGAGCTTGCTAGCACGGTTCTAGAGAACCTACAATATCAACATGACTGGACTGAGCTGAAGATCCATACACATTCACTTACGGATCAGTCACCTCTGCCGCGCCCTTTGATTTCGGGTCTGCCGCCGCGCCGCCTGTACCTACATCCAGATGACCAGATTGAGCTGCTCAAGACTCACCGGAATCTGGACGAGGCTATCCCAGAAACACCCGAGGTGGAATGGGTACTGCCGACTCATCTAGCTGAGAAATGGACCCTCAGATCATTTGCAAGAGTCTTCGATTCTATGCAACCGCAGACCCCACCCTCTGGGGGTCGTCCCAAGAGGCTGGTACTAGCTACAGTGCATGACGATTCTACAATCGTCTATTACCTGATGCACGATGGCATCGTCAAACCTCGACAGAATTGAGCCTTTTCAAGGTATAAATATCACCTTTTGCACCTTCATTTGGTCAAAGAGTTCATAGCCCGACACAGCCATGGACAAGGGCATGAACTTTTCGAACATGAAACTGCATGCAATGAGCCTCAGCTGCCTTGGATGGAAGGGGTCGATCGAAGATAGGGTCAGGTAGCACGCTTACCCGAAGAGATGTTGCTTCTTCTTCAAAACTTCAAGCGCATCGGGAAAGACAGCACGGACAGGGCATCTTCCCATCTGAAGCCGCACGTTTTTGCTATTGCAATCAGTCAGCAATGGCGACAGGGGGGGAAGAAGTCTTGGGCTATACGCACCCATAGGCATCGTGCCCGTCGAAAGGGATCTACGCCTGTGTCAGCATCTGCGAGAAAGGGCAACTCAACGTTCTCTCGCACCTCCGCATTGTGTACTCCGATGCTGCTGATGAATCCAAATGGTCTTAAGATGTCGAACGCCATCCTCAGCGCGGGGCTTAAGCCAACGACCTCGATGACAATATCCGCTCCACGACCATCCGTGACTTCTCTTATCCTAGATGCCATATTCTCTATGTCTGTCTTGAAGTTGAGCGGTTCGGCTCCTAAGCTCTTCGCGAGTTCGAGGCGACTGTCTATACTGTCAATGGCGAATAGATGCTTTGGCTTATACTCCAGCGCCGAAACTATGGCGCACAATCCGACTGGTCCACAACCTATTACGACCGCAGTCGCTTCCGAAGGTTTCTGAGCTCCCAAAGCATTGAACGCATTCCTGGCGCCGAAGAAGCCCGTCGGGAAAATGTCCGCCATTAGTATTAGCGCCTCGTCATCGAGCTCCGGCGGCGCCTTGACGACCGTTCCATCTGCTAGAGGCACTCTCACGTATTCGGCTTGAGCTCCCTGTAATGTGTCAAGATTATTTGTCGAGGCCACTACATGCCAAGTCTAGGTCAAGCACTTACTATGAGACTATCAGCCCTAAGATCCTAGAAGTTGGGGGAGTTCAGGCCCCATATAGGAGACAGGCATACGTACCATCTAGAGCCTTGCAGCCAAATAGGGCGCTCTGGGTACATCGAGATGTATAGCCCATCTTACAATAGAAGCAGTCCAGGCTGCAAAAGATTTAGCCGGTGCGTTCAGCTTCGAGTTCCAGGTTAAACGTGCCTACCATGACACGGTAAAGGGCGACACAACCTTGTCGCCGATTTTGACAGATTTGACGTCTTTGCCTGCGTCGACGACGATTCCGGTAAACTCATGACCCATGATGAACCCGCTCCCGGAATCCCGCTCGTGGCCACGATATACGTGGAGCTCACTGGGCAACACTTTAGCAAATCGTCAAGCAATGCGGACACAAGACGAGGCTTGACCCACGAGCCACACAAAGCAGCCTTTTGGACCCTGACTATGATATCCCCATCCTGCTGTACTATCTCGTCTTAGCGAGACATTTGCCTACAGGTGCCGGGAACGAATGTGCTCACTCTTGGGGACGGGCCGCCGCTGCAACGAGACCTTGCGGGGCCCATCGAAGACGACGGCTCTCATCGTAGAAGGAAGAACCATGTTGATGAAGTGGCCGGTATTCTAGATCTGATGCAGTTGGTCTACGTATTGCTTTTGCCCAACTTTTGGCTTACCGTTTCCCGCATCAAACCTTTACTGCATTCGATAACAAGATAGAAAGCCCAAAATGCGGGGATCGGTAAGTGGGGTGGATCTCTCGGTGGTGCCATATAGATCCGAGAGAGCCCCAGTGTTTTCCTACACTACGAGATTTACCCGGGTTCGTCTTGCTTTCGAAGTCTATGGGCTATTTGAGAGCATTGCGGTTTTTAATTGAAAGAAATTTGCTCGATTCTTGTATTCTTGTCCGACGTAGTTGTCCCTCATGCCGTATATGATTGCAAAGCTGAGAAGTAGCATCATCCTGCAACTGGAGGTCTTAAATGACGAGCACCATTTACTGTATCAGTACACCAACGCTCCACGCAACCATGACCTCGGTATCACCGGGAAAACAATGAGGCGCAGGGCGCCGTATGGCAGTACTCCGCCAATGAAAGTGCTCGAAGTTTGAAAATCCGCGTTTCCAGTCATGGCAATGCTTCATTCAATATATGGGATTATCCTAAGGTAGCGAGGACAAAAACAGACTCTAAGGCGCAAATGTAGGGGACGCCGGTTGTAACTAGGTGCGGCTCACATGGAGGCTCATCAGTAGGACAGACCCCACACGGCCGTGGCCGAGGCGGCTGAAGTTTCCAACTACTAACCTAGTGCCAACCTACATAACACTGCCTGCCTACCTGCACGCCCAAGCGCATATAGGCAGTAACACCTCAAAAGCAAGACAAACGCCACGTTATATACGCCTTGTGTCGCCCCTGGCAACGCAATCCAAGGTCATACGCAAAGCCGGTCAGGACCGTGGAGATGTGCGAAGAAGCGAGTCGACCGATGGCCCCGTCGGGATCATCCATCACCATGCGACCTTTCAGCCAGAGCCAACCGGAGCGGTTGACGATATACACCGCCTCCGTCCAGGAGGGCCACAGAGCGGCTCACGAGCTAGAGCTAGTCGTTACCCTGCGTGGACATCTCCAGGATCTACCCGACGACTCCCCCTCGCCTTGCTAATGCGAGTCGAGAGCGTGTGTATTCTCCGTTTGCTCTGCCGGAAGCCAACTGCGGTGCCGATCTTACACACTTTCAGATGCAGGTATCCATAGGCAGTGCATACGCGGTTGTTCCTTCAGTCACTCGAATTCGTAGGTAGTCTTGATTCCGGTATTCTACACAATACTATACTGGCCGACTCATCGAGGCACGGCAGATAGGTAGGGGCCAAGCAAGCTAGTAAGTCTACGAAGCCCTATGAGGTCCCACAAGGGCGACCCGACGGAAAGACTCACTACCGACGCCCGCAGCAAGATGACAAACTTCTGGGCCAGCTTCTCTGGGGAAATCAAGGAAGTTGACTGGAAAAACTGTCAATGCAGTCCATTAAACCAATTGGAAGGGGGGCCAAGCTGACCCCTATGCCCCTATCGCCTTGGCTCTGTCAACAGGCGGAGCCGACTCTTTTGTCGATCGCATGTCCTGATTAGCTAATAAATGGGGCCGACCCCACAACGACGTTATACCTCTTCAGCTCTTACTTTCGCAACACTTCTTTACCATCTTGCTTGCAGACGAATTCTCGGTTCCACGCGCCCCATCCCTCGTGCCGCCGCCTCACGCTTATCTGCATGATCCTCTACTTCGTAGGCACCTCTACATCTTACCCGCAACAGTCGTGTCGCTGCATCGGACAGTGAGAGGAGAACGTGCGGTTGGCGATTAACTTGATAGAGACCACCACCCTTTATCCTTCGACCATCATGCACCCATCGCCCGTTGACTGCCTCTGCGCTTTCTTTTCCTTTTGAACATTCTTGGTGCTATTCCCTTTTTGCTGTCGCCTCTGTTCTGCTGCCTCTCTGAGGTTAGTTGCACTCGCCTCTAGGGCCGGCTTTGGTCCAATTTGGGCATCTTGACCCCGGTGCAGATTGGGGTCGGCATTGCACCAGACGGTTGCAGAAATAGTCGATAGGTTGAGGCTAGCACACACGCCGTGAATTGCGACCCCACCGGATTTTTACCAAAGGCGACGACCTTCCACACACACCTTTTCAGGCAAGTCGGACCAGACAACTCTGGAGATCTCAAAAGAGAGGCCTCCCGGTCTCCACAGCTAGGACTCTCTTGTCACCTCCTTTCTCTTCCCTATGACTTCGAAGGAATACCCCTTCTGAGGCATGTGTATATACGAACGCATATGAGTGCATGATCATATTGCATGCCCTCTACCCTCTATGACATATTTAGAAGCACTTATACTAACGTGGCCTTGTGCGAAGTCGGCAATCACAGCGACTAAGGCTGTGAGAAACGAGAGCCGATAGCGCTGGGACATACAGATGTACCCGGGCTCTCTCTGCAACAATCAATTCAATCGTATGGATGATGAAGCGGCATTCCTGCAGGCTGTGCGGTGAGCGGCCTGAGCGTACATGCGGCTGTAGTCGAGACCACGTCACGTCAGTTCCAAAGCAGAGCCCCAATGCGGACCAATCCAAACCCGGAGTCGTCGAACGGCTTCAGGGTGATGAGGTACCTACGTACCGTAGTTGTAGACGAGAAACAAACCTGACCTGACCTGACATCCCGCATCCCAGCCAGTGTCTCTCTCCATATTCACGGCCACCCAACGCATAACTTATGTATCATTTGCCCGTGGTTGTCGAGCACTGTCCAAGATTCCGAGATAATGAGAGGGCCACGTTGTCCCCCTTGGGTCCCAACTTGGAAGCTAGCATCGCGAAAAGTTCCCGTTAGCGAGGGTTTCGCCAATGCAGATAATTTCGACCGCATCACCATGCTCAGCGGAATGGTAGATCAAGCTCATCATGCTGAGTGAGCTCGTGTCCCCGGTTGACGTCCTAATTTGTGCTGCACTCCGACATAGTTTAGCAGGGACATCGCAAACGGCCGCCACGGTGGCCATTCCAGATTGCAATTTTTGGGTTGGGCAACACCTAGATGCTCAGTGGGCGTCCGCGAAAAGTCATTGGGTTCCAGAGTTTCCAGATTCGGAACTGCTACCACCACTGGCCTTATTGTATTGTGCAATGCGGCATTGGTTGTGCATGCGAATTTACAAGGGGTACCTGCGCTCTCGAAGCCACCCGAGGCGACGACCATGCGCGATGCGGGCGTGCTGTAGTTGATAAGAAATCATGTGCGAAATATGCAGGTTTACCTTAAGCCCGGAGCTGAAGGGTCTACCTTGCTCGATCTCTTTCAACTCTGCCTACCCATGTAGTTATTAATCTCTTCGACGTGCGTATTTTTTTTTTGCCTGTATCAAATGTCGACGCTCGAATTACACTCCCTCTCCTTACTGGAAGCTGTTCTGCTGGGCCTCGGAGAAATGCCGCAACGCGTGCGCTTTGGGAGTCCCCTGTCACTAATATCGCAAGCGTACTGTGGCTTCGTCTTCTCTTGGAGCTGAGAAGACGCCCGAGATTGGACGGTGTTGAAACTTAGCTTCCCCCGCAGTACCATATGATACAACCCTGTTCCACCATGCCATGCTCTAGATATTCGGACGGAGATTCGTCGACTAACAGCGCAGCTTATCTTCCGCCCCGTTCCGGTTTTTCTCCCGGTCCAGGCAGGGCAGGGCACGCCAACAGTGATGTAGAAGACTACAGTAGAACCAGAAGTATCAGATCATCTGCACGGGGCTATATGTGCAACCTGCCGGGACATGCATGCGTAGGGATTTACGATGGCGGCAGTGCCAACAGGTGAAAAGCGATCGACTACGCATTGGCGGGCTTCTGCCCACTCGGCGACAAGACCCAGCCGCAAAGTATGCGTTCCTCACTGCCGAGAAGAGGACCGACGAAAATGCGCTTTACCCTGCGTTGCCCGTTTTCCGGCTCGCAGCACAAACACATCCAGGGAAGGAGAGCCTCATCGGAGGGTAGCTACGGACGCAATAAACCGCGCAAGTTTCTCGAAAGCTTCCATGCTACTGGACTGTCTACCGGACTTCACTTTGCTGTGCCGGTTGGAACATCGCTCTTTTCGCCACTGCTTACCCATTGACGCGGGACGTTGGTATGGATCCCAGTACAATAGGAGAGCATCTGTTTCTAGAGTGCCTGCTCCCTTTTCTTTTCTTCTTCTTTTCCTTCCGCAGAAACACACCTCTCCGCAGGTTGGTCTACACGGGAGCTTGCCGATATCATTTCAACAGGTACCTAAACCGTTGACTGCAAGGAAGGACATCAAGGTGGGTTGGAAGAGGCACCAAACTATATTTGATTATCCTGTTAGTAAATTCATTGCGTTGCGGTTTTTTTTTTTTTTTTTTTTTTTTTTTTTTGGATACAAATACGGTGTGCCCTTTTTGGGTCCAAGGGAGCGCCACAGCCGCAATCTCCAACCACATCTCTGATGCTGCTGCTTTACGTGCTGCGGCTGCTGATCTGCGTAGCCATGAATACGTGCCTACATTACCTGGGTAATCACTAAATATTACATAACCACGTAAATGTTCTCTCTCGTCGCCGCCTACGTATGCGCGATACAAAAGACGCATGGACACACCCCAAGTTTCCTCCAACCTGGGAACAGTCAGCATCGGAATTTTCGTTGCCTCTGGAGCTGGTGATTTTTTAAAAGCCGAAAGCCACATATCCCATCCTAGATGCTGTGCTCCGCTCTGCAAGGTTGATGTGGAATCAGAAGGCAGAGGACCAGGGATATTAATTGGGACGGCACTTGACTCATTACAGCATCTCCCCGGATTTACCGACCAAAATCGCGTCGTTTTATTCACGCCCTGACCCACTAACTAAAGACTGGAGAGCATTGCTAAGTAGGACACAGGAGAGCGCGGTGCCGATCATCTCCGTCTCGGCGCACTCTGGCACTCCATGGTCTATTACCATTGCCTGCGTACTTATGTAATAGCAACACAAGCCCCAGAGGGGCGCAATCTAGCTGTCTGGCCGGGTATTCGCATCCTCGCAGAATCCACATCCCAGGAACCTTGGAAAGACGAGACACGGAGGGAGGGTAGGCGGCTCCGCGACACCTCCCCGCCTTATCTACGCCAAACTTTATTAGTCACCCCTCGATTTAGCTTGGACAACTTTTAGTCCGCATGGGTTAAACGGTTCCTCGATCACGAGAGTGCTCGGCTGGCATTTGGTGGCCGAGTCGGCAAGCTAACGAGAGCCAGAGAGTCCTTGCCAGTTTCCCTTCCCCTCTTCTTCCTTTCTCGCATTAGGAAAGTCAACTAGCTCCATACCTCAAGCAGGACGGGCACATAAATGAAATGGGTAGTACCGTCAGTTGATTGTAGTAGGTATGTAGCTGGCTACCGTACAATACTAACAAGGTACCTAATACCAATCCTTGCCTGCCATATACCACCATGGAACAGGCCCATCGATCGGCCCAATATCTCACATCTCTCTCTCGCTCTCTCTCACTCGTTCGACCCCGTCCGTCCATCCGTATAATCGGCTTGGCTGGGTACCTGATACTACCCTCTGCTGGGCGGGCTGCGTTGTCGTGTTTAAGTCTGGCCAAACGTCCAGAGGCGGCTCAAACACCTATTTGTAACCGCACTTTGTTTTACGACCTTCTGGCAGCTGTTTTCCCCCTTCGGACCTTTCCCTCTCCCCTACCCTTTTTTTTCTTTCTTCTTCATTCTCCCCCCGGGCGCCAACCAGGTTCACACAATCTGAGTGGACAAGTCGCTGAGGCTCCAAGCAGCTAGCTACCACCTCACCCACATCTCCGTCTGCGGGTACCCACCTACTGCACCCTCTTCCTTATGTATGGGTGGCCCGTCCGACGACCGCCGGGGTAGAAAGTTACACTCTGCTCTCGAATTACAATACGACAGTTATAGTGCTGGTGATCAATTGTGCATTTATGAGAGGCGGGTGACTTTTGGCGACAACCGTACCCAGCGAGCAACTATAATACATACTTCTTAACGTGCATGCCTGCGTGCTCCGTACTTACATCCGCGTGCACATTACACCATTGGGAAGTTTGGAGGGGAAAAGCCGCGAACTGCACGGTGCCCAATCGCGGTACGACCTTGGCTTTGGCGAACCTAGCCGTCCTATCGCCAGCCATACTACCCTGCGTACGGTACCTCTCCATCTCTGTCTCTCCCGCTCTTTTGCGCCAATCGCTGGTTACCCTCATTTCGACTTTCTCCGAAAATCCCCCAAAAGGCGCGCACGGTGGTTCGGGGAAACGAAGAGAGATTCTCTGAGTTGTTGCCCCATGGCGAGCTGAGAGCGACCGCCTTTCTTGTTGTTGCGTGAGTAACGGCCACCACAATTTACTAGCCACCAGCGCGGAAGCATGACTACCACCGCCGCAGCAGCCCCAGCTCACGACCCTTCAGCCAGCGACATCTATGACCCGGACGAGGTGCTTCCCCGGGATAGTCCCCTGATGAAACCCTACCGGCCCAGACTTCAGCCTTCACCCTCTCCGCCGCCGGCATTTACTCGTCCCAAAGTCAGTCTTTCTCCCAGCTACGGTCGAAAGTCTTCTAATCGTCGGCGAAAGGTCCGCCCCAGCCAAGGCGATGCCGTCTTGATACATTACCTCGACGGTGGAAAGCGCCCAGATATAGCCACCGAAGCCCTCATGCGGCCTCTAGCGCGATACGACGAAGATTACGACGACCAGGGTAAGAGTGACTCCGACGTCGAGGAAGAGGAGTCTACTACCGACGAGTCGGGGGACGAGGAGGACATTAGGAGTCACGAGATGTCCCCCGAACTGCTGCCTAGTTATACTGAGCCCGCTGCTGCCGCTGCTGCGAGGCCGGCAGACCTGCGGTCTCTGGCGACGAATGCGCTCGCGGCCGCCCCCGCCGGCCCCGCTGGCGCTGCGAAACCGGTGGATCTGCAGTCTTTAGCCACAGATGCGCTCGCTGCCGTCACGGCGGCGGCGCATCCGACTGATGGCGACGACCGACGGCTTCCGGATGGCGAACCGCGCATTGCACCGAAGGCGAAGCCGCCCGACTGCTTGACGATCAATGGTGTGAAAGACGGGGCTAGATCTGTGCTGGCGCCGCCCATGTCCCCGTACACGCGGCATGGATCACAAGACATGTACTCCCCCCGGCATCATGTCCCGGGACAGGTGTTGATGCATCCCAGTGATGTCAAAACGTCGCCCACTGCCCTGTCTCCGACTAGGCCTGGGGAGCTGCCTCCAATTCAGAGTGCCTCCCCGAGATCCGAGACGAGCAGCCATGATCCGTTGCCATCCATAGACCATCTTCTCGACCAGATAAGCCCGTCACAGCAAGAGATGACGATGCGCCGCGGAAGCCACTTCCCTCATTCTCCGCCGTCAGGAATGCTTCGGATGAGCGGCATGCCCGGTAGTCACGGTTCACCACCTATCTCCCCGAACGATCCTTACCGCCAGGACATGCCGTCTCCGGCTAATTCTATACCCCTACTAAGCCCGTACTATTTTTCAAGCGCCAGTAGCACGAGTAATCATCGGTCTGGTCCGGATTATAGCAGCAACGGCGAAACGCCCAATACGGATCCCGCCTCCACGCCCGGCACCCAGGACTCCATCAACCGCATGAGCATCGACAGCATGACAAACCCACCGATGGGCGCCTTCGTCTGTAAATTCCAGGGATGTACCGCACCCCCATTCTCGACCCAGTACCTTCTGAATTCGCATGCGAACGTACATTCCTCTGCCAGGCCGCACTATTGCCCAGTGAAGGGATGTCCGCGGAGCGAGGGTGGGAAAGGCTTCAAGCGCAAGAACGAGATGATCCGGCACGGGCTCGTCCATGATTCGCCTGGGTATGTGTGCCCGTTCTGTCCAGATCGCGAGCATAAGTATCCTAGGCCGGACAATCTCCAAAGGTACGTCTTTGAAGTCCGGTGAAAGCAACGGTGATGATTACCGTCACGGATGATGGCCGTCATTACTCGAGTACCATGTAACTAATCCTGTCTGTCTAGGCATGTCCGCGTCCACCATGTCGATAAGGACAAGGACGACCCTCTCCTTCGGGATGTACTCGCGCAGCGCCCTGACGGCCCCAACAGAGGGCGTAGACGGCGGACATGAGAAAAGGCAAATCGACCAAAAACTAAGTCAGCTTTCTACTTCTGGAAATACGATGCTTTGTCATCTAGAGCCTATGTACATATGCGGATGATATCCCTCGGCGGAGGCGGCTGATTTCCGATGCTCGGCGTGCTACGGGTGGTGGCATTGCGAGATTCTTATATCCATTTTCTTAAAACCGGGGGCGGGCCGGGTGTTTCACGAGCGATCATACCAATCGGGAGGAAGCGGGCGTTTTGGGCGCAGAGCATATACCACTCAGGGCATTTTTTGTTCATTGTTGATCCATTGCGGCTATATTATGAGCTCTGATTTGTCATTTATCTCTGCATATTCACCATCTACGTTTTTGCTGCATTCGCTTGTTTTCCTTATTTTGTTCCGCCGGGGCGGATATACCTATCTACCAATCCTGTCTATCTACTGATCTATCCGTCTATCATCCCACCCTAGGCGCCGGACTGCGCGAGGAGGAGAGGGGGGCGGTGCTGGGGATTGAGGAGGCGCGCAGGCGTTAATGGGGTTTTCTCTGACGAAGTAGATGACTGTCCACGAAATTCGGAAGCGAGAAAAGGGGATCATAGCATGCGCGCACAGCGTCCTTAAAGGGGAGGTGTCTGTCTAGAGCCAATGAACCTAGCCGGGTAGTTAATCCTGGTTCGTTTGCCGGCTCCGGAGTAGAGGAGCGAGGGGGGAAGACGGTAAAGGGATGGAAGGCGAGAAGATCGCCGCCGCTGCCCGCCCCGGCCGGCTCTGCCATGCCCTGCGTTCAAATGAAAGGCTTGTTTTCTTCTTTCTTTGGCTTCTTCGCTCTTCTTCCACGCGTCCATATCCGGGGCGGAGACATTGCGACGTCGAGAGCCATCCGTCTCGTTCAGCGTGCGGACGGACGGACGGATGGGATAAATGGCTGGATGAACGGGTGTACGAGGAGAAATGGGATTCGGGTTGTATAAACAAGCAAGGCATATGCATAGCGCAGCAGGGAAGGCGGACTACGGTAGCATGCTGGCTGGCTGGCTGGCCGTCCGTCGGGTCCTGTTTGTTATATTCGCTCAGCACTACTCGTGATGGTCCGAGTCGTTAAACTGGAGTCGGATAACTTTCGTCGGGTTCTCTCTCTCTCTCTCTCGGAGATGGCGTGGTTCTGGGTTTCTGAAAATTCAACAGATGTACCCCACTCCCCCTAAATTTATTGTCTTCGCAATGGCTAGTGAGATGGTGCCCACGACGTAAGTGGACGAAAGAGCGGACAGGAGTTGCCGTCCCTGGGACGCGAGCTGATGAAATGTCACGGGATGTTCCGGTTGCAGATAGACTGTCTCCATCGAAATATGAATGGGCATCGACTGAGTATCTAGATCCTATGGCTGCGGAAAGACGTCAAACATACATACCCAGTCGAGCGTAGTGTTATATCGCGCATAGCTCTTTCGCGCTTCCCCACCTGGCTCTATGACACGCACACACACGTATATATAATAGGCTCGCCCTCTTCCCGGCTCCCCAGAATCCACGACTCCATGGTAAACAGAAGCCACCTAGGCTCCTTTATATACCCGAATATGACCACAGAAGAAAAGGCTCAAGCATTTACCGTCTCCCACTCCCCAACCGCCACGTGCGCATCGCTGAAGATCTCGACCTGCAGTCCCCCCTCGTCCTGCTGTTGTTGCGCCGGACTCGTCGCCTGCTGAATACCCTGCCACGACGAAGGCGCAGCGAGGTTAGAAGAGGGAGAAGACAACCCAATCTGCTCAGCCACGAGCCACAGCCCCCGCTGCGCCGCCACCAGGGGCTCGATGTCGAACTCGGGCGTCCGTAGCCCGCCCCGCCCGACCTCCCGGAACTCGCCGTCGCCCGTGGCCGCGAGCACCGTGCGGTCGGGCCCGCTGCCGTAGACGACGCAGAGCCGCACCGCGGGGCTCCTCCTCGGCAATGCCGCTGCTCCCGAATTAATAGCGGCAGTGGTTGTAGGGGTGGTAGTCCCGGTCCCGGTGTTGTTCAGCGGGGAGACGACGACGCTGGCGCGCGTGAGCCGCGTGACCTCGACCACGGCGCGCTTCCTGAGACGCGTCGTCATCATCGTCTCGTCCCGGCTCTCGTCGTCGACACTGCTGCCGGCGCCGCCAAACACACGGTCGGTCAGCATCAGCGTCGACAGCGAAGTCGTCGACGAAGACGACGGCGTGTTCTTCTTGTTGAAGGCGGCGGCGGGGTGGAGGAAGACGAGGTTCGGCAGGCGAAAGCGCAGGCGGCCGGCGGCGTCGGCGGGCACGGGCGCAAGGGAGCAGGGTGAGGCGGAGCCGACGCGTAGCGTGAAGTCGGCCAGGTGGCCCGGGTCGAAGGTCGAGCAGATGACGGTGTAGACGCCCGGGTCGACGCGCGGGGCCTCGGCGAGGGCGCAACCACGGCGGTAGTCGCCCGACGACGCGACGAGGTCGCGCTGCGTGAGGGCCGAGACGCGCGCGCCGCCCGCCCACACCAGGCCCACGTGCACGGGCAGGTCGTCGCGGGCAGTCGACAGGAGCAGCGACAGGGGCCCGGATCCGCCGCCGGGTCCCGGCGGCACCCGCAGGCTGAACTGCGGGTTCGTGCTGTACGTCGGCGAGGCGGCGTTGCCGCCAGCGGTGCGCCGCGTCCAGGCCGACGAGACCTCGGCGTAGTGCGGGAGGGGGTCGCGCGCCGGGTGGACGGTCAGGGGGGTCCGCGAGAAGAAGGTCAAGGTGAAGGAGTACCTGGGCAGCGGTAGGTCCTGCGACGCGGCGGCGACGGTGTAGCGCACGCCCCTCTTGGCCTCTAAGGGGGCCAGGGTCTGCGGGGAGTCGACGAACGGGCCCCGGTAGATGGCCTTGTTGTCGGGCAGCTGCACGCGCCCGCCGTCGTTGGACGCGAAGATGTACAGGCTCATGAAGCCGAGCCTGTTGGACACGGCGGCGAGCGTCGTCGTCGGGATCCGGCGGCTGCGCGCGATGTCCAGCTCCGCGTCCTGGAAGTGCCGGCTCAGCAGGATCCAGACGTTGCCGTCGGCCTGCGCCTCCATCGAGTACTGCGGGTTGTGCGCGAACGAGTTGGCCATGTTGGGCTCGGGCAGCTGCCACGTGAAGTGGTGGTCCTGCCGCTCCGTGAAGAGGCTCGGGTTCCAGTTGAGGTACAACGATTCAAAGTTTTGCGCCACGTCGTCGAAGCCGATCCAGAACGTACCCGGCTTCAGCTTCGCGGGCTGCTCCTTGGCGTCATCGTCGTCGGGTGATACCCTGGTGGATGAACCCACACCCTTCCATACGAGCCCGTCGCACCAGGGATTCTTGACTAGCAGTTTCCTGTTTCCAGGCGTTTCTGACATGTCGAGGACCGCGTAGTCATGCTCTCCGGCTAATCCCATCATTTCTTCCTCGTCGGGCGATAGGCGGCCGGTCCCGAGAGTCACGACGACGTCCCCATAGTCATAAGCTTTCTTCACACGTCTCCATGTCTGGTTGAAATCCACGTCGTCGCTCTGCAGGAAGATCTGTTGCGGTATCCAGCCCGTAAGCACCCATAGGTCCGTGCCCGAGTTACTGCCTGGGAAATCGTAGCCGCCGCGGACCTTCAGATATGCCTTCTCCATTAGCGCCGGCCATACGAGACCTGGGTTCTGTCGGTCCACAACATAGAGCGTGCGATCGGTGGACGAGGATGGAAGACGGTCGTCAATGACTACTTTTCGGAAGCAGCCGTTGAAATACATACGGAAGATATACTTGCCACTTGCGGAAATCTGTGGTTGTCCGTTCTCGGCGTTGATTGGAAACATCAAGGCCGGTAGAATAGATGTAGGTCCCGGCTTAAGATGGTTTATGGAGGCACAGAGACTAGCAACGACCGAACAGTCCGTTGTAATGTCTTGAACTAGGTCATAGTCGCCATTGCTCTCCATGAGACGGCTCCTCATTTGCTTTTCATCAGCTTCAGCGTCCTTCTGGACGAGTTCCAGTGGTCGTTTCCATCCGGCAAATACCTCGCTTTGCCGTTCGGACAACGAAAACTCCGAAGGATCACTAATCAGAGCATTAGTTGCCGCGATAAAGACAACGTGCAAGCTGTCAGTTTATTCGTAGTCTCTTACGTGAATGGAGGACCACCGAACTCTTTGGGGTCAGGATCTGATTCCCAGGGAGGGAATATGTTCCCATGAAGGCGAGACCCGCGGAGCAAGATATTCTTCTCACTAGTTGGGATTTGACGAGATGTGCGCGGCAGCTTGAGACGCCTCTCCACCGCAGCGACGCTGTCGGGTGGGGAGGAGAGCTTGAGACGTTCGGCCATTGAGATCATCTCCTCACACCTCTTCTTGAACCGAGTCTTCTCGGTGGTTGAAGACGCATCCCTCGCCGCTTTCATATAGAGTTCTGCAGCTGCGATGGCATGGTCAAGCGCTTCTTTACCTCGTGCCCTGGAGGCTAATGTCTCCCGTTCCTATTACCGTTAGAAAAGGATCCAGTACAGTGGTGGAGAGTCGAGTCACCTTTGCTTTTGCTTCCATCGTGAAACGTAAATCATATGCGTCAGAGGTTTCGATCTGTTATAACACCGGGTAAAGATATTGTGATCCAGGGAAGCATGGGGACGAACGGGTTAGGCCGTGGGTTTAGCAATGCGAATAAGGCAAGATGTTCACCATCGCTTCCAAGTAGGGCAGGTGAAACGATACGGCTGGGAGGTCTTACGGCTACTACCTCCTAGTTAACCTTAACCAAATATCAGAAAGGACCCAAGCCGATGTCTGACTTGCAGGGCATGCTTAAAAATCGCCCAAGGACGTCTGAGCTTTCGATAGTCCTTGTAATGGTAGAGTAAGGGGATCCAGCCCAGTTCTGTTCACGTTTGGTTCAACAGGAGACTATTGCAGCAAAGCGATTGGTAGACAAACGACCAACAATTCAAGCAGCGAAGTGAGATATATACACTGATTACCATAGGCGATGTCCACTTCAAAAATGGGCAGCGAAGTTGATGGCGGACGGCCAACTGGGCAACAGCGTTCTTAGTCGTAGCATGCGATCCTAAGTCAAGGCACCGATGTTTTACCGAATCGAGCACTTCGCCCCGTAGACGATATGGCATCCGTTGTAAGCGAGAGAGCCGCCAATCTATTGTTGCATTGCCAGAAGCGAGACTCCGTTCTGACACAAGTCCGATGCTGACCTTCCGAGACGGTGTCCTAAAATTCTGGATCGGGGATCGGAGGCATCGCTTAAAACTGGCATGACGTCTTTTGTACGCAGCAACTCATACCAGATACTCACTAAACCGTAGTGAGTTTAAGCGTAGGTAGCTGGAAGCAAATGGTATCGTCACCATTGGACTCCATTGTCTGGATCTTGTTATAGGTATGTCAGTCACATCCTCTCTCACAAATTGGAGTGTGGGCGAGCAGGGACATCAATTGAACGACGGTTCGCAAAACTTATATACTGGGACAGGTGTAGGTAAGATAGGCATACTTGTAGGCATCAAGGGCCGAAATTCGGCGAAGATACCTATCAGCTGCCTTATGTGGGTTGCAGTAGGTAACCCAAGCGGTCAAAAGACCCGTCGGCGCTAGATTAATCCCAATTGCCGATAACATACCCATTTGTCAGACTAGCAGGGGATGGCTGTAGCTCTAAATGCCTAGGCAGCATCAACTCCCAGCCGGGCAAGCGAAAGGACCGAGGTTCAAATAATGATTCAACCTGGTCTCGAAACGGCTCCTTGGACGTTATAACTGCCAGACGAACTCTGTTCTACGACAGAGCGATTGCCGGCCTTTCCGTGCTGACCATGGGACCTGTTATCATTTGCTTTACATATATTTCGCATTGAGGGAAAGTCAAGCGCCTTCTGCGTCCGTCATCTTATGTTGTCGTGCTTCGTTTAAATCGACCGGTTGAATGGTTACCAGTGATCTCATCCCATCCAACCACGGAGTATCTCGGCACCTTGCGCCAAAAATCACACACATACCCTTGCTACTCCCAGTGCACGAATCACTGCCGTATAGACGTCACACAAGCTTCCTTCTTAGGTGCTAGACAGAATCTTGTAATTGCGACAGCGGCTCGTCCCCTTTGATAACTCAATCTGTCCTCGCCCGCCATGGCTGCACAATCGAAGCCGGCTCCGCTTCCATCTTGGGGTCTTGCTGTAGCTGGTTCTACCGGCGCCGTGTTGGCTAATGCCCTGGTATATCCTCTAGACATGTTAGTTCATAGCCGCTCAAAGTTTCGCCCGCCTTGCGATACGCCAGACCCATTGCTGACTTTCCCACGTCAAGAGTGAAGACGCGCCTGCAAGTTCAAGTCAAGCAGAGTCCCGGAGCCGACAGCGCAGAGCCACACTATGCGTCAACGTGGGATGCCATCACGAAAATCGTCGCCGAGGATGGTATCAAGGGACTGTACGGGGGAATCAGTGGCTCGTTGCTTGGTGTGGCTTCGACGAATTTCGCATACTTCTACTGGTACTCCGTCGTACGCGAGCTGTACTTCCGATCGCGAAAGGTCCCTGCTCCCCCGTCGACGGCAGTAGAGTTGGCGCTCGGCGCCGTCGCTGGTGCCATCGCGCAGTTATGTACGATCCCTGTGGCGGTGGTCACGACTAGACAGCAGACACAAAGCAGACATGAGAGGAAGGGCCTCAAGGACACGGCGCGCGAGGTTATAAATAGCGAGGATGGCGTTTTCGGTCTCTGGCGTGGTTTGAAGGCGAGCCTGGTTTTGGTTGTGAACCCGGCCATTACCTATGGCGCATACGAGAGGTTAAAGGGCGTCTTGTACCCAGGAAAAGCTCGCCTTACGCCTGGGGAGGCTTTCCGTGCGTACTTTATGACCGTCATCGAAAGGAAAATGACTGACTGAAGCTCCAGTGCTCGGCGCCCTGTCCAAATCCTTGGCCACCATTGTCACGCAGCCGTTGATAGTCGCCAAGGTCGGATTGCAGTCGAAGCCTCCTCCGCAGCGGCAGGGCAAGCCGTTTCAGGGGTTCGTCGAGGTGATGCAGTTTATTATCAAGCATGAAGGTCTGCTGGGTCTGTTCAAGGGCATCGGCCCTCAGATCTTGAAGGGTCTCCTGGTCCAGGGTATTCTCATGATGACCAAAGAGCGGTAAGTCCAAAAAGAATCGCCGTGCTTGAAAACGGAAAGCAGTGGCTAATATCGACCTAGGATGGAGCTCCTGTTCATCTTATTATTCAGGTATATCCGCCAGCTCCGATCACAGCAACTGGCGAAAGCGGCGGCACTAGCATCCAAGGTTAGGATAGCCGTGCCTCTGACTACGAAATAAAATGCCATAATGCACTCTGGAACTCCATATAGATAGTGAACGAAGGCTTCAGGGTCGTGGCCCCGAGCCGGCGAGCCTTTGGTTAGAAGTACTACATAGGCGTGAGTGTCAGGAACGGTACATACGGCGCGGGCGATTACTAGTATAGCGATTTGTTTCAATATAGAAACCGAGTCTATTAGCACCAGATTCCCGATTAAAGAACAGTTGACCTCCATATGCGTGTGCTTACGGTTTTAGCAAGGGTTATCAGTGATAGTATGTCCCAGTAAGTATAACTACCGCCAAGCGTGAAGATTAACAGCGGCCTTACAGTTAGTTGTATCGGTATCGAGGCGGGTGGCTGATAGCCAAAACACAGCCACCCTACCTAAATACGAAAGAGTCTAAAACTGTGGCTTGTCCACCCTCGCTTGTTGGAAATTTCCACCCACACTTGGCGGAGAACACTCACGAAATCAATTTTCTCCATCGCAGCCAGCTTCCCAATTTGTGTTTGACTTCCGCAATCTTCACGAGCAGATCAGCATAACAACCGGCGCTATGGCGAGTAAGTCGATTGCGGATTCCAATTGAAAAAAACGTACGACAGGTCTGCTCACAATTTATATCACAGAATCCAAGAACTCGTCCCAGCACAACCAGTCCAAGAAGGCTCACCGTAACGGGTACGTCAGCGCCGAATCGCAACGAAATAACTCCTGCCGCGGACACTGAGACGGGGTGGACATTCCAACACGGATACCACGACAGAGACATGCCATGGACGGTTTAACTGACGAAATTGGCAATCTATAGTATCAAGAAGCCTAAAACCAACCGATACCCGTCGCTCAAGGGAACAGACCCCAAGTTCCGCAGAAACCACAGACATGCACTTCACGGCACCATGAGGGCTCTGGTATGTTTGTCGTGCCGCTACCGACTTGAAAATGGTCGCCCAGTATTATCTTTTCCGGGAAGGAACTAACGTCACATACAGAAAGAGAAGAAGGAGGGCAAGCGGGAGACGGCATGAACTACAGGGATGACTGTTATTGAGGGCACGACGACGCAGGTGTGCGCATCGCACCGAGTTCGGTACACTTAGGCAAGGATCATGGAGTCTAGGACTTGCATTTCGCTGCTTGTATCCAAGCATAGGCATTTTCTACGGAAAAGAAGAGAGATGAACCAAAGGAGCCAAATGAGCTACGACCGCCAAGAGCGCGTGCTCCGTCGCCTTCAGCCGTCCCTCATGCCAGACCATGTTATGGAGGCCGGTGATTGTTCTTCCCCCACCCGCCCCGGAGATGCTTCCCCCATCATTTTGCGAACAGAAAAAAAACAACGGCATTAGTGTGTACAGCGTTGGGCCTTTTTCCATGCTCATTTGCTGAAGGATTTCTTCTCGTGCCGAGAGTAGCCAGCCCGTCTATTACCAAACACTCGTGCTTCGTTTTGCCCTAAGGCGAGAGTGCATGGAGGCAGGGCCACATGTCGTATGGCATATTGATCTTGTATCGACCGTCCCGGCACGTTCGGGCCCGGGATGGCACCTGCAATCCTAGTGTACTGATGTGCGTACTTTAGGGTAGGGGCCCGTCGTCTGATGCTCACAGCCTGGACAATGAATGTACGTACGTACAGACTCCAGATCCTCCAGGTCTCCTTGTCGCCAATGCTCTACTCATGAGGCTTGGGGAACAGTTTTGATGTAGGTAGGTTCTATCGGAAGCAAGAGCCTCTGTGTTTAAGTCTTGTCACATCTGAGACGACGGGATAAAGGAAATAGAAGAGTGTTCGGGCTACCCATTTAACTATTTATGATGCCGTTTCGGCGAACCACACCTATCTCGATGCAGCGTGACTATCACCTTATTATAGTACTATTATGATAACACGTGGGGGGTTCATAAGCCTTTATAATTCCGTCTATTCTTTATTATATTTATATAGTGGGTGATGTTTGATAAAGACGTTATCCGCGTATACGGATATTCAGTGTGCAGATGCTAGATTAGTACCAAGACCCCCGATAATCGAATACCTGTAGCTAAATGCGGGTCTCTGAACCCCCGACTTCGCCTTATATCGTCCTTCCACATACCACAGAGCTGGAAGAGGTGAATGAATGGGTAGTAGGGTGTATTGTCTTCCTACCCTTTGCCCTTATTCCAGGTATCGTTTCAGTTAGTTTTTATCCTCAAGCAATGGACAATATAGTGCCGGAAATTCTACATATTATCTGCTCATTCTTGAGTATTGACGATGTCATCAACTTTCGCCTCGTCAGCAAAACTTTCGCGGACATCGGCGCGGCCTATCTGCTGCCCGAGGTCACGTTCTACATGCACGGGGAGGAGCTGAAGCGATTGCGAGACATCTCGCTCCATCCTATCTTCTCTCGGCATGTCTTCTCTCTGACTTATTTTGCACAAGCTTTGGACTCCCCCAAGGTCTCATTCCGGGAATTCGTCAGAGACTACAAGCAGGACATGAAATGGAATAAGACGAAGAAAGCCTTCTCGCCCACCCAGTTACTGGCCGAATATAAAAAGTACGAGGAGGCGGCAGACAAGCAGGACGTAATCATGCGCACGCAGGCAGACGTTGCCCTGTTGAAAGAGGTGATGCCGCGATTTCCTAATCTGGAACAGGTAACAATGTCCTCAGACGTCATGTTCTACGAAGGGATATATCGGACGACAAGACCGAAACCATTTGACAAAATCCAGCGAGGCAATCACCGTTACAGCCTCGATCCCGAAGGCGTTCGGCCCTTAGAAGCGTTACTGTCGGCCAACGCCGACGTGAAGTGTGACTTGAAGCGACTCCGGGCTGGTACTATGGACTGGAGGTTTTTCAAAAGGAGTGCTGGAGAGTTAGCCCGACTCTTCAAGCCGCTTTCTAACTTGATCCGCATCGAGTTGATGATTACTGTTGATGGGATGAATGAGACAACAGATGAAGCCGATGTCATTGCCCGATGCCGACGCGTGTTATCGAAGGGTGCCCTAAGGACCATTTTCAGATCAATGCCGCAACTTGAGTCGCTTTGTATCGAATTGCTCTCCTGGGACGGCGAAGACCTGGACAGAGGAGCTTCCCTTCATCATATAATCGAACCCGGTTTCCATTGGCCGTGCCTACGAGAACTGGTTATCGGTGGAGTCGACTGCGACAGGCAGGAGCTTATGGCCGTCCTAGAACTACACAAGGAGACCCTTCGGAATTTATGCCTAAGGAACGTGTATCTCAAGTCAACTTCCTGGAAGAAATTACTTCCGTGAGTATCTCACTAACTCGCAGACCGAGTTTGCTTTCCTTTCCCCTTTCCCCTTTCCCCTATTTCTCTTAAGCTTGAACATGCCGCTCCCTTATGTAGTGACCCAACCCGCTCTGTCTTAATGATTTATGGGGCTTTATCGCAACATGCCCATTGTACTGACCTTGAGAATTAATAGGGATATCAGAAAGAAGCTGTACCTTACTGAGCCTTGCATTTGCGGGGATTTGTATGGGCACTTGGAAGGAGAGGATGAGCCGGACGGTCTGGACTGGCCACAACTCGATAACCCGCATTTTGAGCCAGGTCTCGAATACTGGTACTTGTCCGTGCCCGAGGACGGGAGGCACGAGATGAGAGATTCTATTAACGTCTATTGCCGGCTCGGCGGGACGACGTACCCCGATGAGCTCCCTCTATCCGACGACGTCGTGGACAAGTACTACAAAAAACATGTCAAGGGATTCCTTGAGGACTATTACGGTGAATTTAGCGATGACGACGATGAAAATGAGTGGGAGGATGTCAGTTCGGAAGATGACATTAGCGGAGACGACGATGAGGATGACGATGAAGTATTGGGGAACGACGATGATGACGATGGGGACGATCTCGGAATTAACATACATCAGGTTCAAATGGTGCTAGGGAGCATCGGTGGCCATCTTGGCCATGCTCATAGCACTCTATACTAAGTGTATTACGGATCTTGCGAGACTAACACAAAATATACCACCGTCTAGCCCCGATGCCTACCAAACAGAATTTCTTCTAGAGTATTTGTATATGCTCTACGGTGATCTGCTGGTCAGTTTTCGTGAATATCCTTGCACATTTCAGTGTTTTCCACTGGCGGACTCTATCCGCCTTTCAACGCAGGGCAGCCTAGATATCATAAGCGTCTGGAACGGCATTTGACCCTACGATATCCCCTTGAAGGCCACAGGGCGCTAGTCGCAACAATTTTTTAGCGGGTCAATTCGCCGAGAACAGCAATTAGGCCCACTAAAGCTCCATTAAGTTGCGCTACTTCACAGAAACGCGGGTGCGAAAGTGCTTTAAGTATTAACGTTAACGATATTATTATCTTTTTCTTCCACTTAACACCTCGTTGTTAGTTAATTTTCTAAGGCAAAATGGGACGAAAACGGAAGGCTGCAAACGTTAAAATAAAATCATAAATTCCTGCCGTATAACTGAATTCTAATGCGTATAAAAAGAATCTTATAAATAAAGCTATTTTTCGCTTTAACGCGTTTTCAAATCCGTTAATCGGGATTTCCTTTAAGCTATTAATTATCGATAAACGCGAAATTAAGATAAAAGCGTTATTATTTATTTTATTAAAGTTATTTTTTATCTTTATATTACTTTAGCTAGTTAAAAAATAGATATAATAAACAAATAACTACAAGCTTAAATTAGAAAAGAAAAAACCAGGTTTTCGAAAGTATTTATAATACGATACGTATATTAACAAATTGTGTCTCTTTTTCTTACCCTTATTTATATGTATAATTATAAGAAATTTTCGGTCGATTATTACTGGCTCGATTTAAACCTTTTTCTGTATTACTTAATTATTATTATTTTTCGTAATTAATAGTGGGCCATATATCGCCGGTTTCGAATCTGGGATTAAAAGCGTTAACTTAAATTACTTTTCGAACGCTAAAATAAATAGGCTAAATAAATATAAACGAAAATATATAAGTTTTATATGCTAAAGTTTAATATTAATATAAATAAATATATCGTAAAATATAACGGTAGGCCATTTTCAATATTACGATCTCGAATAAAGTCGAAAATACGAGCTTTAAGGTTTAAGTTTTAGTTTATCGTAAGTTACTTATAGTATAAACGGGCTATTATTTAAGTAAAGGCAGAGGTTCTGTTAGCGTTTTACAAATAAAAATCAGAAAAATCGATAGGAAAAATTATAATTTATTATATTTAACTTAGTATATAGTTATTTATTTCGTAAATAATATTAAAAATATTTATAATATTTCGTATTATATATTTATTAATAACCTTTTCTTTCGCTATAAATATTTTTGCTATTATACGAAAAAGGTTTAGTAATAATAGATATAGCTTAAAAAAGTCCGAAATAACGAATTAATTCGTTAATTTATTTTTAAAATATTAAAGATATTATTTTGTTTTTTAATTAAACGATAAAATTTTTAACGCCTAATAATAGGATATATTAAATTACTTAAGCTGACAATTTTATCGGTTTATTTTTTAATATTAAATAGAAAATAATAAAAAGGGTTCTATAAATTCGGAAAAAGTTTAAAATAAAAAATAAATATAAAATTATTACTCGTAACTTTTTTTTCGAAAATAAAGCGGGAAAAACAGTTATAATATTTCGATTTACTTATAAATATAACTTTAATATAAACGGCGTTAATTTCGGTAATTAACGGAGGTTTAACTCTAAATAAGATTATAGATTTTGACGTAACATAATGTAACGAACCTGTCATACATCTACCTGGAGATATGAGCAGTATCCGAAATGGGTCTTGATTTGCAGGTAACAATAGAGCGAGGAATGATTTAGTGGTCTGTTCGTTAAAGAGATTTAAAGACTTTTTCCACAGTAAAGAACGGCTGCCTCTGGCTGTAGGCTTAGATTGATAGCTAAGGAGCGAAAACTAAGTAGGTAGCTATCTACATAAGAGACCGATTCATTATATATCCCAATTCCTCAAAGTGAGTGTGTCGTGAATCTATGTGATCTATGTGATCTGATCAATCCATCAGATCACTTAGATCACATCGACTAGGCCAAGAACTCCCATCCGGAGTTTAGCCGTGACAGGCCCACGCTAAGCCTCAAAAGTTGGCCTCCTCGAGACAGAAACTGTCAGATATAGGGGACATCAGTTGTGTTGTTATATTCAGTTAAGTTATAGGTGCTTTCGTACGCGTACAACTTTAAGTAGCTTAGCTACGAAACATATATGAGCCGATTAGTATAGGACTTTTCCGTATATGGAGAGCGCTCCGTACCCCCAGCTAGCTAATATACACCCTTAACGCCTTAAAGCATTTACGGCGTTAATCATTATATTTTATTATGTTCTAAAGTTACAATTATTTAATTTATTTTTTCTTTAGCAATTAAATCCTTTTAATTAATTAATTCTTTATTTAAAATAACGTTTAAAGCTTTTTTTATTAGTTTAAAGCTTTTATAATATGTATTAATCTTAATTACTTTTTAAAATACTTAAAGATTTTTTATAATAAAGTTTTAATTAATTTATTAGCCAGCATATTATTTATAAGCGTATAATTTGTTTTTATTAAATTTTTAAATTGTTTTTCGTAATTAATAATTATATATATTTATATACCGTAATTTTATTTTTAAAAGGGTAACGTCGGCGTTAACTAATTGTATAATCTATTAATTATCGTACTACATATTTAATAATGCCATACCTAGGCCGATTCCTAATTTTTCGATTAATTGAAAATAAAAAAAGTTTTTTTTATAATTTATATTAAAAATAATAATTTTATTTTGATTATAAAAGTAATTATTATATCTTGGTTATTTGTCCATTACCTTATTATTTTGCCGAATAATTTCATAACGCAAATTTAAAAACGTTTTCGATCAACTGTATTATTTGTAAAAAAAATATCGCTTTAAATATTTATCAAATTTTTATTTTCGAATTATAACGTTAACGTTATAATATTAAATATATATAGTATAACTCGATTAACAGCTTATAATATATGTTACTATAGTTTAAATTAAATTGAGCAAATCAAAATATCCCAAAAAATATATTTAATCGCATATTAATTATAACCTATAAAATAAAGCTAATTCTTTTTTAAATATATGCTAATTAAGTTTAAATACGTTAAATTAAAATTCGACAATAGCTCGACGTTTGTTATAAGCGTTTTCAAAAAACTATTTAAATTTTTAAGAAATTAAATTAATTATTTTATTTATAAAATTAGACTAAAATAATTAAATTCTTTTGTTAAATTTGTTTTTAATTATTTCGATCTTTAAAAAACCATTATAAGTCCTTATTTCTTATAAAGATATATCGTTTTCGGATATATTAAATTAATTAATTAACGAAATCTTAATTTTTCTTACTATACGCGGCAATAATATTATTTACAAAAAAGAGAAAATATCTTTTAAGGCATAGAATAACAAGGTTTATAAAAAACAAAGCTTAATTTCAAATTCTTTAATATGCTGGTAAATTCTTTTTGTTAAAGCAAAAATAATTTCTTTAATCTATATAATATTTTTCTAATTAAAAATGGCTTCTTATATTATAGGCGTTATAAAAGTATCTTTATATATATTTTATAAGATAACGTTATATTAACGAAAACGTTTACAGTATTATATTATTTCAGTTTTAAGTTAAATTTAACCGCAATAATAATCAAGATTTAAAATAACTTCTTAGCGAATATAAATATATATATCGCTATAAACGGTTTTAAACTATTAATTACCTTATATAATAAAATAGGCCTTGTATTTTTTATAGCCAATTATATTTATGAAATTTATAAACTTAGATTTATATATATTTTAAAACCTATATCTTTTTAACTAAAAATTAATTGATAATTTCTCAGGATTATATTTTCTTACAACTTTATAAATAAACTTTTTCGATTTTACGAAATATATTTTTTAACGGGTATATATTTAGTTTTTTATAACTTCGCGACAATAACGGTAAATTACGCGTATATACCCGATTTTACGACCTAATTATCTTTTTATATATTTTAATAACTAAGTTTTTCCGATTAAGATAACGCGTATTTCGAGTAATTATTTTTCTTAAACTTCTGTAATTTATCGATCGGTTATCGTTCGTACTGATAAAGAAAACTAAACGTCTTATATTAAATACGGTTTCCTATACTCTATATTCGTTTTAAATAATACCTGTTCGATACGAAATATACCGAGAGCTTACGTTTACGACTTGTAAAAAGCCTTCGTTTTTACTGTCATTATAAGTTAAATAATATAACAGAAAATTAAGGTTACTTTTATTTTTTTCGTCGACATAATAATCGTAATAGTTATTAAGGTAAACACTAGCGGCAGTAATAGTTTAAGGGACGGAAATAATTTAAATACAACGATCGTATAAAAATAAATAATTTTTTATAAACAAATTTATTTTTCTCGATTCCGTACGTTTTTTACATTAGTATCTTTTTAAAATTATTTTTTTGTTTAACTAGTAATTAAATTATTCTATTTAGATTTTCGTTTTTTTATATATTCAAAAAGTAATTATTCGCTTAATTAAATATTTTTACTTATCGAAATAACTTTTATAATTTATTTTTTGTTACGTATAAAAAGTTATTTTTTAAAATTTTTAATATTATTTAAAAAGGTAATTTGTTGTTAAATTATACGTTTCGAGTAATAATAATCTTATTAATTAACGGATTTCAAATTTCGTAAATATTCGTAAATCGATAATCGATAAAATAACTTATTTATATTATAGGCTTTAACTTTTAAAATTTTGGGTTTTTTTATAACGATAATTATTATAACGTAAATTATATAGCTATATACTTATAAGTAAGTTTGTTAAAACTTTCGATTAAATATTATTATATTATTTTTATATGTTAAATAAATATAATAAATCTCGTATAAGCTTTGCTAAAAAAGTACGTATGTAAAGGTACGATTATATAGATATATTGCCGTTTTAAAAATATATACGATTAAAAACGAAAATAACTTAATGCTATTTCGTATCGTAATTATTTTCTTCTTAATTATACCCCTTAAACGCTTTGTATTTCTATTTTAAATCTAAGTATATAATATTAAAGGTTTAAGTTTAATATTAAAAAAGACGACTAGGACATATCTTTAAGCTGGTAATTTTTTAAGATTTCGTTATTGCATTCGAATACCTATAACAATACTTTATTTTAGTTTTTTTTAAATTTTTTATAAAAAATATCGAAACGTTATAATGAATATATTTTATTTTTAATTCTTAAGATAAATATTTTAAATAAAATCTAAATATTGATTAGTTGTAAATATAATATATTTATATTCTTTAAAGTTTTTTTCGAAATCTGTAAAATCGATAGCGATTTTTTGTCCTAATCGAGAAATTTCTTTCTTAAAAGTACGGCGTATTTATCTTTTAGCTTTCGTCTAGCTACATATTTGATATTCGATTATTATAAGGCCTTTTAAGCGGACTTTTTTCGTATGAAATTGCAACTATACGATTATTTCGAGTCCTAAATATCTTAATTTTAAATACTATATTATACCGTTATTAATTTATAATAATCTTATTTTTTACGAATTAACGTTTCTTTTATAAGTTATTAAAGCTGTATAAGTAATTATTACGCTAATATTTTCGATAATAAATTAATTAAATTTATTTATTAATGTAATACCTATTTAATTATATTTATTTTAAATAAAATCATTGGTTTTTCGATTATCTTATTAATAGCTCTTTTTTCGAAACTATCAAAAAGATATTAAATTATATACGAAATTTTCGCAATATGTTACGTTATATAAACGTAACGTTTTCGTACTATTAAGGTTTCGAAATACTATATTAATCTTTTTATATTCTTTAATTAAAACAAAATTATTATTTACATATATTTCGTTATTTTGAACAATTAATTTGAAATTTAAAAACTTATTAATAAGATTAAAAATATATATCGTTAATTTTAAGTCCAAAATAAATAAATTCTTTAAAAAGATAAAACAAAGCATTTATAGCATTACGTTAACTATTAATTAAAAAGTACGCCAGAATTTGTTTTACTTTTTTTTTAAGAATTAATTTGTTTATATAAATATTTTTTTATAGTTCGCGATAAACTGTCGATCTTTTTTAAAAAAATTAATTAACAGTAATTCAACTTTAAACGTATGCTTTTATTTTATCGTTATAACGGAAACCTATTACGGCTGTATTAAGCGATATATATTAAAATTAAAATAATATATAATAAGCACTTAAATAAATTTTATAACGAATATTTTATATATTCGATTTTTATCGTTTTCGTTTATTAATGTTTCGATTTATATAATAATTTTACGATTATCTTATTTTGCCTTACGTCTCGAGGTTTTTTTTTGATAATTAAAAATTAATAAATTTGACATTTTCCTAATTAGGATTATTCTGATTAAGAACATCCGTAACGGCCGCCTAGAACGTCGGAAACGTTATTTTGATATTTCGTAATATAAATATAAGATGGGCCATAGCCTAATAATTTAAAAAATTAATTGTCGCTTTTTAGAAATTAATTATACCGTTATCGATTTCGGCCTTTTTTATTATCTAAAAGGTGGTAATATATATCCTAATTATAAGGGCCAATATTATAGAGAAGTTGTTAACTTATATAATCGTCGTTTTCGTTTTTAAAATATAATATTATTATCTTAAAATTATAATTTTTTATTATTTTACGATTTATTCGTTTACCTTTTTACTAAATTTCGAAATTTATTTTAAAATTTCGCAATATTTTCGTTAAATACAAATTAAGAACTTGCTGCCGTATATTTTGCTTAATTCGGCTAATTTAGCGTATTATTTTTGTAAGTTTTTTTTAAAAAGAAATTTTATTGCGTTAAATCGTTAACGCTTTTGCAGAAAATATTGTATTTTCGATTTTTAAAAATATATACCGTAAAATTCTAATTGTAAGTTTGTTTACTTTCGGTTATTATTTTAAAGGTATTTATTAGGTGTCTCGTAAGATCAATTTTTTCGGTAATTTTCCCGGACAATAAAAACGATAATAGGGTATTAAATTACGCCGTATAGCGAATTCGTTTTTTAAGATAAAAGGTTATATCGAATTTTATTAATTTAATAAGTTACGAAAGTAATTAATCGAAATCGATAAAATTCTAAATATTAAGCGCTTATATTTTAAATTAAAATTCGCTTTTAAAGCGATCTTAATTTTAGGTTCTTTATAAATAATTAAAGACATTGACTATATGGTTATTATTATTATTATTAAAGTATACAAAAAAATTAATATTAATATATAACTGATATTGTCTTAGTAATAACTGATTAATAAATATATATGCGAATTAAGTAAATAAAACTTTAAATTATTAAATATAAAAGATATTAATTATATTATTGGATTTAATTAAGTTATAGGTATTTTCGTACGCGTACAACTTTAAATAGCTTAATCACGGAACATATATATTGCCTCATCGTGATCAGGACCCCATTTTGGAGGTTGTGGCTGCGCCTGCGGCGCAGCAGCCGTAGCCATAACTATAGCTTTTATTCAAGAAATACTTATTAAAGGTCTAATATATCAGCTAAACTTCTTTAAAAATAATACTTATAAAAATAATAAAACCTCCAAAATAAGGCCTAATGGCAAATTGTAATTTTTTTGTTCTATTTAATACGTTTTTATACAAATTCGCAAAAATTATTAATATTAATTTTAATAATATATATTAATTACGAAACTCCCAGTAATTTAATTTATATAATTTAAAACAAAATTAAATATTTAATTTTTTAATATAATAAAAATTTTAATTAATATAAAATCAAAATTATTATAATAAAAAAATAACTTAAAATCTCAATTAATATATGTTATAACTTTTTATCCTTTTTAGGCTAATACGATAATAATATAATTTTATAAGTTAAAATAATAATATATAAAATTTAAAATTATTTATAATAAACCCCGAAATATATTTTTTTTAATTAATTAAATACGGGTAATATATTTAAAAATTTGAAATAAATATTTTATATTTTCGAATATTTAATTTTCCAAAGCGAAATATTTATCTTTATTTAATACCTTTATCGGTTTTTTGCCGATATAAACGTAATTAATCTATATGCCAATATTATATATACGGCCGATAACCTTATAGAAATTTTGTATTATTGGTTTATTCGCTTTATATTAGGCGTTACGTTTAATGGATAAGGCCGTATTTTACGAAAAAAATAAGTTAATATAATATATAATTTAATTTTTAAAAAACTTAATATTTTTTTATTATTAATATAAATTTTAAAAAATATTTAATTATTTAAGTTTTTTTATTAATAATTAACTTAATTATTAATTAAATTATATTATTAATTAAATTATATTATTAATTAAATTATATTATTAAATAAATTATATTATTAATTAAATTATATTATTAATTAAATTATATTATTAATTAAATTATATTATTAATTAAATTATATTATTAATTAAATTAATAAAAATATAACAAATTTTTATATTAATAATTTTATATTTTACGTTTGTTTTAATATTTGTAAATACGAAAAAATTTAATTTAAAAGTATTCGACCATATAGTTATTAAATAATATAATTATAATATTTTTAATTTTAAATAAATATCGAATAATTAATTTTAAATTGTTATATTAAATTTTGTTTTCGAATGATAATATAGCTTAATTATTATTAACGAAATATATTTATTATTAAAAATAATTCCCGGCTTAAATATATTAATATTTATAATTTACGTTTTATTTTTTATTTATATATAATAATTTACGTATATAATAATTATTAATAATATTAAAAAAATTGCGAAATATAACGGTTTTTGTCAAATCGGCGGCCTAATTAAATATAGTTATAAAACGAAAATCCGGCATTTTAATATTAATCGTTTCGAAATCGATATTTTTATTTTCTTTATATTTAAAAGTTAATATTCAAATTAAAAATATTTAAATTTTTTAATAATTAATATATCCGGGTTAATAAATAATTTTTTTAAAATTTAGTTTAATAATTTATGTTTTATTATTAAAATTATTATTTATGTTAATAATAAGGCGAAAATTATAAATACTTATAATTATCTAATTAAAATTATAGTAAACCGAAAGTATTTATTAAAAATTATTAAAAAAGTTATTAAGTTTTATAATTCCGAAATACCTTATAAAAATTAAATTTGCATATATAATAATTTAAAGTAATCGGATAATTTTATTTATATCGTTATATTTATTATTATTATTTAATTAAATATAAATATTTTAAATATTAATTAAATAATACAATAAGATATATTATAAAGTTTTTCGATTAAGGATTTATAATAACAATTCGGTCGAATAATTCGTAATTATAAGTAATTAAATATAATTAGTTATAAATAAACTATATTATTTATATTTTATTAAATATTTAATAAGTATAAAATTAAGTTATTTATTTTAAAAAAGGCGAAAATAACAAAAATAATTTAGGCTTAGTAAATTAAAAATTATGTTATTTATAAAAACGTAAAAGTTATAATAAAAAGCAATATGGCGGATTTGGATAATAAAGAAAATAATACGTAATTTATCGCAAATAATCTCGATTAAAACGAAATAATTATTAAATTTTAAATTTAATTTTCGGCGAGCTAAAATATTATTTATAAATTTTTAAAATAAAGTAATTTGAATTGGTAATATTGGATAAAGATAAGGCCTTAATAATATATATTATTTAATAATAAATATTATTTAATAATAAATATATATATATATAATTATTTTAATATATTTAAAAAAAATTATAATGTTAAAAAAATTATAATAACTTAATTTTAATTAGACCTTATTGCAATATATATACGTTTAACTTTTTTTTATATACTTAAATTTTTAAATTCGAAAATATTTACGTAAAAATAACCAAACGCCGGTTTAATAAAGGCGGTTATTTAAAAAATAATAAAGTTTTGGTATAAATAATAAATAAATGAATTATTTTTTATATAGTTATTTCCGTTTAACGGTAAAAAAATAAAATAGATATTTATTTTTATTAAATTTAAACGGTTTTTATTTAATAAATTTTTAAATAAATTAAATAAAGTTAAAAAATTATATTTAATTAAAATATAATCAAATTAATTAAAATGATTTCCAATTTTAATAAATAATAATATTAGAATATTTTAAAAAATTACTTATTTTTTACGTTATATATAATATACGAAAAAGTTATATTTTTAATTTTCTAAAAAACATAAATAATTTTTTGTAAATAATAATATTTATTTAATCGGAAATAACGGCGTTATATTTTTATGCCGCAAATCGATCTATATAAATTACAAATTATTATTATGTTATAAATTTAATAAATATCCAAAAAAATTATAAGGTTACCTTAAATTACGCCCCGTTCTAATTAAAGTATACCGTATACGGTTATTCGGTTTAAATTAGTAATTAACGGATTAACGGTAATCCTAATAATTTAAATATTAAACCGATATATAATTTATACGTTTTTATAATTTAAAATTATAATTTCGATTATAATAATGTTTATATTTATATACGTAATTCGTAATATATTAAATAATTTTAATTAAAAATTTATTTTAATTTTTTTATTTATAATATTAATATAAAATTTATCGTTTTTAAATATTTTTAATTTTTTAATTTTATTTTCGTTACCGTACTTATATTTATATAATTTATTTATTTTTATATCGTTACCGGAATTGCCGGTATTGCTAAAACGTAATAATCCGTAATTTAACGTTATAAATAATATATCGGGGAAAAAATCGAAATAATAATTTTTATTAAAATTAAGGAATTATACGTTATAAATAAACGGTATTTATTAAATAATAATATTAATAATAAATTAAAAAATAATTACGATATTAAGTTAAAAATAAAAAATAAAATTTTATTAATTTTAATTAAGGCTAATAACAAAAAATATATACGGTTTCGGCATAATATTGTAATTGTAAAATACGATAATTATAAATATTTATATAATATTAATTAAAATTATTAATATATTATTTATTTAATAAATTTATTATTTTTAATATTTTTTAATTTAATAAGTTTTATACGAAATATTAATTTATCTTAATCCGGATTAATTATATGTTATAACAAATATATAATAAAATTTTTTAATTAAAAAAATTTACGAAATTTTATATTATACGATTTAAATTATACTTTATTATAGTTATTAACAAATTATCTTTTTAATTTATAACTTTTAATTTACGACGCAAAATTAAAGTTTTTTAAATTTTATTTTCTAGTTTCTTTTCTTAAGTTCGTTATATTAATTTTTAAAATATTTTTATTTTTAACCCTTAAAGTATTTTAACATAAATTAAATAATTAAAATAAAAATTCGATTATACGAATAAATAAATAATATAAATAATTTTTCGCCAATATTAAAAAAGTTATTTTTTATTATTAATATAATTATTTTAATATCCGTTTTTTAAATACTAATTCGAAACGTTTAAAATCTTGAATTTATAAAAAAAATTTTATTAATTATGTTTTATAATTTTATTTTCTTATAATTAAAATTAATATTTATCGGCATATAGTCCTAATTAATGTTTTTCGAAACCGCCCGTATACCTTATTATTATTTTATTAAAAATTTTAATAATTTTTTTTTCGAATTAAGGCTTTTTAGTTCTTTTAATAAAAGTTAACGGCCGGATTTAACTTTTTTTCTTTTGTTACGTTTTCTTTTTATCCGCATAATTAAATTCCCGGCTGGTTCTAAGGATTTCTTTGTTTTTTCCCCAGCTAGTTCTAAGAG
Source organism: Monosporascus cannonballus (assembly GCA_004154925.1). Taxonomy (NCBI): domain Eukaryota; kingdom Fungi; phylum Ascomycota; class Sordariomycetes; order Xylariales; genus Monosporascus; species Monosporascus cannonballus. The sequence goes on from QJNS01000260.1 coordinate 60,621, forward strand.
TTTTTTTATATCAAAATTTTATATAAATATAATAATAATCGGATATTCCGGGTAATTGCCGAAATCCTTAATATTAATACCGAATATACCGCGGTATTTAAAAATCTAATTTTTATATAAAATTATTTATTTGGCAGCTAATTATATATAAATACGGATTTTCCTTTCGTTTAATATTATAAAAATAATATTTATATAATATATATTATAAGATATATTATAATTTTAAAATTTTTTTAATTAAGACTATAAAATTACCATATTTCTAATATTATTTATATTATACAAATTATTTTGGATTATAAATTTCTAAAAACGGCTAATAGCTTAAATTATACGGTTTTTTAAAAAAAATATATGCCGGTTAAATTTGTAATATAAAAAACGTTTATTTTATGATTCCAAAAATTTATTATTTAATAATCCATATTATCCGTATTAATAATTTTATTATTATATTTTGATATAAAGAAAAAAAAATAATATTATATATTTTTTAATAATTTTTTAAGGTTTAATAAAAATAAAATTTAAAAATCGTTAAAATATATAAATATGTTTTTTATTAACTTTTTATAAGTTATATATATATAAATAAAATCCCGTAATATTTATTTTAATATTATTTCGAAATTATTATAAATAAAATATATATTAATATATATATAACAATAAATAATTTATGTTTTTTAATATATAATAATAAAATTTACCTTATAAAAACCTTATAATATTAAGATTTTGTTAAATAATCGTTTAACTTAAGGAAAATTTATTTTATAAATTAAGACAAAATTTAAAAAAATAATATATATAACAAAAAAATAAAATACGAAAAATAACGTTACAATTAATATAATTCGTATCAAAAATTAATTTAACGTTATTACGATTTTTATATACGTTTTAATTTTTTATTAAGATATTATATATTTTTCGAATAAGATTACCGTATTTTGCTTTATTAAATAATAATAATACCATAATAATAATTATATAATATTAAATATATATAAATAAGTAATTATAATTAGGAAATTTAATAATATGATAAATTTATCGATATAAATTCGGCTTAATTAAAATTAAAAATATAAATAAAAAATAAAAAATATAATAAATAAAATAAAAATCGTATATTAAATAATTACCGAATATATTATTAATATAAATAAGGAATATATAAAAATTTATAATATATAAATAAAGTTTACGAATAATTAATAAATTATAAAAATATCCTAAAATAATATATATAAATAAAATTAAAATATATATAAATTTCAAAATTATATAATTATAAATATGTAAATTATTATATTTATATAAATTATTAAATATAAAAAACAATTACCGTTATTTTTATAACGAAATAATAATATATATAAAAAAACTTAATAATTATATGCAAATTATACGAAATTTATATTTTATTATAAATTTCTTAATATAATTCATAAAATTATTTTTCTAATAAATATCAAATATAATTAATATAATTATTTAATATATAATTAATATTATTTATTAAATTATAATTTTTTATAACTTTAAATACTTATTATATTTTAATATATAGAATTACGTTATTTACGATATAATAATTATTAGTTAATTTTTTTATTTAATAACCGAAATCTATATTATAATATATATTTTTATATATTTTACGATATTATATAAGGTAAATAAATTCTTTGCCGATATAATAAAAATAATTTTTATTATAATTTCCGATAATATACCCCAAATAAACTTAAAAAACCTTATTCGCCCAGTTAAAAGAATTAGATTCGTTAATAATATCTCCGAAAAATAACCTGTTTCCGAAAAATAACTTGCCCCCAAAAAATAACCTTAAAAACAGGTAATAAAATTTCGGACTAAAAAACAGCCGGAATAGGTACTAGAACAAAAATAATTTGCCCCCGAAAAATAACCTTAAGGACGGGTAACAAAATCCTTAACCAAAAAATAGCCGAAACCGATACCAAAATAACCTCCAATATAGCGAAACCGATAACGTAATTCCGATTAAGGTATTTTCGTATTAATTAAGTAATATTTAATTATCCCAAAATATAAGATATTTGTTACGGAAAATATATATTATATATAACCGATTTCAAATATTAGGTATATATTATAAGATTATATTAATATGGCAAAAAATTTGAAAAAATAAATATTTTATATTTTAATATTAATACGAATATATATTAATTAAAAAATCTTATAATTATTAGAAATTTATAAATTCGGTAATATTACGAAAAGCTTATATTACGAATAAAAGTTTTTATTATGAAGAAATACGATATTTATATAAGTATTAAATATTAATAATATAATTCGAAATATTTTCCGTAATAATAATTAACAAAATAAAATTTACGTTATAACGGATTATGCCGGCTTTATAAATTATTAAATTATTAAATTAATTACGAATTTTTAATTAATTATAATTTTCGTAATTTAATAAAAAGTTATATAAATTGAATATTATATAAATAATATAAAAAAAGGTTTATAATTTTATAAACCGGGTTATTTGGCCAGAAAATATATGTTATATAATTATTTTATAAATATTATAATTTACGAAATTATATAAATAATAAATATGTAAATTACGTATAAAAACGTAACGAAAAATATTTATACGTAATTTTTAAATATTTGATATTATTATATAATTCGAATAAAGATTTTTAAAAAAAATTTAAACGCAAATATTACGCCTAAAACGAACAAAATTTTAGGACCCGAAAACGTAAAAAAAAATTATTAATACATAAATTATAATAATACGCGAAAAAAAGCAAAATAAAAAGAAAAAATCTTAAAAAGTATTTAAAAATATTAATTAATAAATTAATTATAAACGGAATATATAAATTAATCCGAAATTATACGTTATATTTAATTATAAATAATATAATATTTTTATCTAATTTTATAAAAAATAAAATATTTAAATAGGATATAATTAATTAAAATTACGTAAATTATGAATTTAATTAATTATATTAATTTCATTAATAATTATGCCGTATACCATATCGTAAAATATTATTTTTTTATCCGTAATTTTATTATTAAAAATAAATAAATTATATTAATATAACAACCAAATAATCGTAATAATATATAAAATAATCCTGAAATTAATTAATTAAAATTATATAAATAATAAAATTATATTAATATTAAAATTATAATATAAATATTATATTATTTATAAAAATATAAAATAATAAAAAAATAAAAAATTATATTAATAGTTTATTTTTATTTAATAAATTTTTATTTTATTTATTTAACGAAAATAATAATAATAATAAATCGCCTTAATTAAAATTATTAATTAAATTATCGATAATTTGTATTATAAAATCATAACTTTTTTTCGCATATAAAATATTATAATTATCCAAAACCAAATTATTTTTAATAAATTTAATATTAAAAACTTTTTAAGTAATTAAATTAAAACTATTTATAAATTAATTTTTATTTTTTATCGTATTTAATTAATTAAATTTATTTATATTATTAGTAATAAATATAATATTATTAAAATTAATAAATTTAATTTTTATAACTTTACGGTCCATAATTAAAATATTTTCGGAATTTTAACCGTTTTTTTAAGTCCAAAATAAATATCCTTAAATAAACCAAAAATTCCGAAACAAAAAATAAACGTATTTAAAGATTTCGTTATAAAAGTCCTAAATAACGTGATATTTATTTTATAAAAAAGTATAACGGACATAAAATTCGCATTATAAAGATATATAATACTTAATTAAAAATAAATTTCGGAAAAAAACAATATTAATATTATATATATTATTTTTTAACCGGCGAAATTCGCTAATAAATTACAAATTATAATATTTGTTTTTTTGATTAAATATTTTCCATATTTTTTCCTTAAATTTTATCGGAATTAAATTTAATATTAAAATCAAATTAATAAGTATTTGATTTAATATTGCAAAATATAATATTTTTTGCCGTAATTAAATTAACCGGCCTTATAAAAAAATTATTATTAATATTAATTATTTAATATAATTAACGTTATTATATTATATAATATACTAAAAATATAAATAAATTTAAATTTTTTTTAAATAATAATAATAATTTTAAAATTTTTATTAATAAAAATAATATTAATTAATTATTAATTATTATTTTTAATAAAGTTAAAAAAATTATTGCCTTATAAAATATCGGCCGTATTAAAAATATTTTCGGTTCCGTAATTATTTAATAAAAAAACCTTATTCGGTACGTTTTAATTAAAATTATACCGTCTAAAAATAATATAAATAAGTTATATTTTTGAATTAAAAAAATAAAATATTTATAAATTATCTGTTAAATAATTTATATTATTAAATAATATATTATTAATAAATAATAATAAAAAATTTATTAAAATTTTATTTATTTATTAATACGTTTTAATTAAAACCCCATAATACTTTCCTTATTTATTCGGCATAACTAAAATATTTAAAAATTACGTTATACGTAATAAATTTAAATTCGGTAATAATTAATCGGAAGTATATATATTCTATAAATTCGGTAAATTTGGTTTTTTAAAAAAAATTTTTAATTAAGGTATTTCGAAAAACTTTATATATAATAAACGTTTTTGTTATAAATAATTTATATTAGGTATATAATTTTTGCAAAAATGACGTAAATATACGAATATTATATATATAAAAAATAAAAAGTTCGAAAAAATAAAATTTCGATAATTTTTAATATAATTACGTTATTTTATTTAAAAATTAATAATTTATTTCCAAAATTATTTATGTTTTATACGTTTCGATTATATTATCGAATTAAGAAATACGTATAAATATAAATAAAAAATTTATTTATATATAAAATAAAATAAAAAAAATTATTATTATTTATTATATAAATCGGTTACTTTAATTTAATTAATCTATATTTTCCAAATATAATTAATTATTTTCTAATTATTATAAAGAAGATAAAAATATTTGGAATATTAATAAGATTTTTATTTAAATTTATATATTTTTTGGAAAAGCTTTTGATAAATATTATAAATACCGTCGATAATACCTTTATTTTCATTAATTATATTTAATAAAATTAAACGGCATTTATTATACGGAATACGTTTTAATTTAAAAAAATTAAAAAAATTTTATTTATTACGTTTATAAAATATATTAATAAAAATAAAAAATAAAATCCGGATGATATTAATTACGAATTAATAAAAAATATCAAATAATATTAAATATTATTATAACGTTTTATAAAATTATTTTATTTTTTTAAAAAATACGGTTATAATAATAAATAAAGGCAGTAATAATATTTCGTATAACGGTATTATATTAAAATATTATATTACGAATATAATTTTAAATATTAAAATTATTATATTAAAATATAATATCGCTTATTATATCTAATTATAAAACGTAATTTATCTTAATTAAAATTATATAATTATAATAGAATTAATATAGTTATTTTAATTTTTTTCGTTAACCGAATTATATTTTTATTTAACGTATTATAATTTTCGTAAATACTTAATTTTTTTAATATATTAATATTATTCCGTAATAAATCCGAAAATAATAAAAATTTGCCCAATAAATAAGGTAAATAATTATTATTAATTTTGAAAATTATTTTAATTATAATAATTAAAATTATAAAAAAATATATAAAAATATTTAAATTATTATTATTACGAAACCGTTTCGTTTTACGTTTTATATTATACGATTATTATTTTTTTAAAGTATATAATTATTTAATTTAAAAGTTTAAATTAATTAAAAATAAACATTTTTATAAAATATTAATTTTAAATAATATTGTTTTTAGTTAATAACGAAATTTAAATTTTTTGTATAATATATTATAATATTTGCGTATAATAGAGTTTTAATTAACCGGAATTAAAAAAATTTATTAATTTTTATATATTAATAATCTTTTGTATATTTGGTTTTTTTTAAAACGTTAATTAATTAATTAATCCGAACGGTTAAATTAATAATTCGGCTTAAATCGTCGTAAAAAACCTAATTACGAATAAAATTTTCAAACGTTATATTAATTTTTTTATATTAATACCAAAAATTTAAAATATACGTTCGTATATTTTATTTTAAGGGCATAACCCGATAAAACTAGAAAAATTCGAATTTATTATATTTTAAAAAAGGAGATAATAACGTAATAAGCTCGGATTGCAGTTATTATACGCGTTAGGGTTTAAAAATAGCAAATAGATTCTAATTAAAACCAAAATAATATTAATAATAAGCCATGGCAAAAATAACGGTATATATATATATATATTTATAAAAAAACGTTTTATTATTAAGTTATTACGGATTTTTATTTTTTAAAGAAATAAATATATTAAACGAAGCCGTTTTTACGTAATTATAACTTAGGCCTTGTTGGCTTATTACGGGGATTTGGGATTTGATTAGTTAATATTTAGCGTTATGGAGCGGTACTTGAATAACTTTGAAGAAATTTACCTTATCTTGATCAGGACCTTATTTTGGAGGTTGTGGCTGCGCCTGCGGCGCAGCAGCCGTAGCCACAGCTATAGCTTTCGATCAAGAAGTATCTGTTAGGGGTTAAATATATTAGCTAAATTTCTTTAAGAATAATACTTACAAAAATAACAAAACCTCCAAAATAAGGCCTAATAACAAATTATAATTTTTTCGTTCCGTTTAATACGTTTTTATATAAATTTGTAAAAATTATTAATATTAATTTTAATAATATATATTAATTATAAAACTTTTAATATTTTAACTTATATAATTTAATATAAAATTAAAATCTATATTTTTTAATATAATAATAATTTTAATTAATATAAAATAAAAATTATTATAATAAAAAATAATTTAAAATTTCAATTAATATATATTATAACTTTTTATTCTTTTTAAACTAATATAATAATAATATAATTTTATAAACCAAATTAATAATATATAAAGTTTAAAATTATTCGTAATAAAATTTAAAATATATTTTTTTCCTAATTAATTAAATATAAATAATATATTCGAAAATTTAAAATAAATATTTTAAATTTTCGAATACTTAATTTTTTAAAATAAAACTTTTATTTTTATTTAATATTTTTATTAGTTTTTTGCCGATATAAACATAATTAATTTATATATTAATATTATATATACGGCCGATAACCTTATAGAAATTTTGCGCTGTCGATTTATTCGCCTTATATTAAGTATTATATTTAATAAATAAAGCCGTATTTTACGGAAAAAATAAATTAATATAATATATAATTTGGTTTTCGGAAAACTTAATATTTTTTTTATTATTAAAATAAATTTTAAAAAATCCTTAATTATTTAAACCTTTTTATTAATAATTAATTTAATTATTATTTAAATTATATTATTAATTAAGTTAATAAAAAAATAATAAATTTTTATATTAATAATTTTATATTATATTTTTATTTTAATATTTACAAATATGAAAAAACTTAATTTAAAAATATTCGATTATATAATTGCCAAATAATATAACCATATTATTTTTAATTTTAAATAAATATCGAATAATTAATTTTAAATTATTATATTAAATTTTATTTTCGAATAATAATATAATTTAATTATTATTAATAAAACATATTTATTATCAAAATAAAAAAATTTCCGGCCTAAATATATTAATATTTGTAATTTGCGTTTTATTTTCCTTATTTTCATATATTAATTTATATATATAATAATTGCCAGTAATATTATAAAAAAAATTACGAAATATAACGATTTTCGTTAAATCGGTAACTTAATTAAATATAATTATAAAACGGAAATCCGGTATTTTAATATTAATTATTTTAAAATTAATATTATTATTTTTTTATAATTAAAAATTAACGTTCGAATTAAAGATATTTAGATTTCTTAATAATTAATGCATCCGGATTATTAAATAATATTTTTCAATTTAATTTAATAATTTGCGTTTTATTATTAAAAATATTATTTATATTAATAATAAGGCGAAAATTATGGATATTTATAATTATTTAATTAAAATTATAATAAATTAAAAGTATTTATCGAAAGTTATAAAAAAAGTTATTAAGTTTTATAATTCCGAAATACCTTATAAAAACTAAATTCGCATATATAATAATTTAAAATAATTAAATAATTTTATTTATATCGTCATATTTATTATTGTTTTTAAATTAGGCATAAATATTCCGGATATTAATTAAATAATATAATGAAATATACCGTAAAACTTTTCGATTAAAGATTTATAGCAGCAATTTAATTAAACGGTTTATAATTATAAATAATTAAATATAATTAATTATAAATAAGTTATATTATTTGTACCTTATTAAATATTTAATAAGTATAAAATTAAGTTATTTATTTTAAAAAAAAGCTGAAATAATAAAAACGATTTAGGCCCGGTAAACTAAAAACTGTATTATTTATAAAAATATAAAGGTTATAATAAAAAATAACGTAATGAATTTGGATAATAAAAAAGACGATACGTAATTTATTGCGAATAATTTCGATTAAGACGAAATAATTATCGATTTTTAATTTTAATTTTCGGCCGGCCAAAATATTACCTATAAATTTCCGAAATAAAATAATTTTAACTTACGGTATCGGATAAAAATAAGGCCTTAATAATATATATTATTTAATAACAAATATATACGTAAAACGATTTTAACATATTTAAAAAAACCAAATTATTATGTTAAAAAAATCGTAATAATTTAATTCCGGCTAAATTTTATTGCAATATATATACGTTTAATTTCCTTTATATATTTAAGTTTTTAAATTCGAAAATATTTGTATAAAAATAATTAAAAGCCGGTTTGGTAAAGGCGGCTATTTGGAAAATAATAAAGTTCTGGTATAAACGATAAATAAACGAATTATTTTTTATGTAATAATTTCCGTTTAGCAGTAAAAAGGCAAAATGGATATTTATTTTTATTAAATTTAAACGGTTTTTATTTAATAAGTTTTTAAATAAATTAAACGAAATTAAAAATTTATATTTAATTTAAAACATAATCGAATTAATTAAAGCGGTTCCTAGTTTCGATAAATAATAATATTAAGATATTTTGAAAAACCGCCTATTTTTTACATTATATATAATATATAAAAAAATTGTATTTTCGATTTTATAAAAAATATAAGTAACTTTTTGCAAATGGCGGAATTTGCTTAATTGGAAATAACGGCGCCATATTTTTATATTGTAAACCGATCCATATAAGTTCCAGATTATTATTATATTACAAATTCGACAAATATTAAAAAAAATTATAAGGCCGCCTTAAGTTATGCCTTATCTTAATTAAAATATATTGTATACGGTTATTCGGTTTAAATTAATAATTAATAATTTAACGGTAATCCTAATAATTTAAATATTAAACCGGTATATAATTTATATATTTTTATAATTTAAAATTATAATTTCGGTTATAATAATATTTATATTTATATGCGTAATTCGTAATATATTAAATAATCCTAATTAAAAATTTACTTTATTTTTTTATTTATAATATTAACGTAAAACTTATTATTTTTAAATATTTTTAATTTTTTAATTCCGTTTTCGTTATTATACTTATATTTATATAATTCGTTTATTTTTATATTGTTATTGGAATCGCTGGCGTCGCCAGAACGTAATAATCCATAACTTAATATTATAAATAATATATTGGAAAAAAAATCGAAATAATAATTTTTATCGAAATTAAGAAATTACGTATTAAAAATAAACGGTATTTATCGGATAAAAACATTAATAACAAATTAAAAAATAATTATAATATTAAATTAAAAAATAAGAAATAAAATTTTGCCGGTCCTAATTAAAATCGATAATAAAAAATATGTTCGGTTTTAGTATAACGTTACGGTCGTAAAATGTAATAATTATAAATATTTAAATAATATTAATTAAAGCTATTAATATATTATTTATTTATTAAATTTATTATTTTTATTAATTTTTAATTCGTTAAATTTTATACGAAATATTAATTTGTTTTAATTCGGATTAATTATATATTATAATAAATATATAATAAACTTTTTTAATTAAAAAATTAACAAAATTTTATATTATATAATTCAAATTATAATTTATTATAATTATTAACAAATTATCCCTTTAACTTATAACTCTTAATCTATAATATCGAATTAAAAAATTTTAAATTTTATTTTCCGGTTTTTTTTTCGAATTTGTCATATTAGCTCCTAAAATATTTTTATTTTTTAACCCTTAAAATACTTTAATTCGAATCGAATAATTAAGGTAAAAAATTAATTATGCGGGTAAATAAATAATATGAATAATTTTTCGCCAATATTAAAAAAGTCATTTTTTCGCTATTGATATAGTTATTCCGGCGTCCGTTTTTTTTTACATATTAATTCGAAATATTTAAAATTCCGGATTTATAATAAATTTTTACTAATTACGTTTTATAATTTTATTTTTCTGTAACTAAAATTAATATCTGTCGGCGTACGGTCCTAATTAATATTTTTCGAAACCGCTTATATACTTTATCGTTATTTTGTTAAAAATTTTAATAATTATTTTTTTTCGAATTAAGGTTTTTTAGTTCTTTTAGTAAAAATTAACGGCCGGATTTAGCTTTTTTCCTTTTATCGCGTTTTCTCTTTATCGGTATAATTGGGTTTTCGGCTGGTTCTAGGGATTTCTTTATTTTTTTCCCGATTAATTCTAGGAATTCCTTTATATTAAAATTTTATATAAATATAATAATAGTTAGATATTCCGGGCAACCGCCGAAATCCTTAATATTAGCATTAAATATACTGCGGTATTTAAAAATCTAATTTTTATATAAAGTTATTTATTTGATAGCTAATTACGTAAAATTACGGACTTTTTTTTCGTTTAATATTATAAAAATAATATTTATATAATATATATTATAAAATATATTACGGTTTTATATTTTTCTTAATCGATATTATAAAATTATCATATCTTTGGTATTATCCATATTATATAAATCGTTATAAATTATAAATTCTCGAAAACGGCTAACGGCTCGAATTATACGGTTTTTTAAAAAATATACGCCGGTTAAATTTGTAATATGAAAAACGTTTATTTCGCAATTTTAAAAACTTATTATATAATAATTCGTATTATCCGTATTAATAACTTTATTATTATATTTTAATATAAGGGAAAAAACAAATAATATTATATATTATTTAATAATTTTTTAAGGTTTAATAAAAACGAAATTTAAAATTTATTAAAATATATAAATATATTTTTTATTAATCTTTTATAAATTATATATATATAATCGAAATCCCGGAATATTTATTTAAATATTATTTCGAAATTATCGAAAATAAAATATGCATTAATATATATATAACGGCAAATAATTTACATTTTTTGACATATAATAATAAAATTTACCTTATAAAAACCTTATAATATTAAAATTTTATCGAATAATTGTTTAATTTAAAGAAAATTTACTTTATAAATTGGGGTAAAATTTGGAAAAATAATATATATAATAGAAAATAAAATACGAAAAATAACGCCGTAATTAATATAATTTGTATCGAAAATTAACCTAATATTGTTATAATCTTTATATATGTTTTAATTTTTTATTAAATTGCCATATATTTTCCGAATATAATTACCGTATTTTATTTTATTAAATAGCGATAATACTATTATAATAATTAAATAATATTAAATATATATAAATAAATAATTATAATTAAAAAATTTAATAATATTATAAATTTACCGATATAAATTCCGCTTAATTAAAATTAAAAATATAAATAAAAATTATAAAATATAATAAATAAAATAAAGTTCGTATATTAAATAATTACCGAATATATTATTAATATAAATAAGGAATATATAAAATTTTATAATATATAAATAAAGCTTACGGATAATCAATAAATTATAAAAATATCTTACAATAATATATATAATTAAAATTAAAATATATATAAATTATTAAGTTGATACAGGTTATTAAATATAAATAAAAATATTAACGTTATTTCTTTTTATAACAAAATAATAACATATAAGGAAAAAACTTAATAACTATATACAAATTATACAAAATCTATATTTTAATACAAATTTCTTAATATAATTCATAAAATTATTTTAATTAAATATATATTAAATATAATTATTATAATTATTTAATATATAATTAATATTATTTATTTATTTATAAATTTTTATAATTTTAAATACTTATTATATTTTAATATATAAAATTACATTATTTATAATATAATAATTATTAATTAGTTTTTTTTTACTTAATATCCGAAATCCATATTATAATATATACCTTTATATATTTTACGATATTATAAAAGGTAAATAAATTCCTTGCCGATATAATAAAGGCAGTTTCCGTTATAATTCCCAATAATATATCCCGAACAAACCTAAAAAACCTTATTTGCCCGGCTAAAAAAATTAGATTCGCTAATAATATCCTCGAAAAATAATTTGTTCCCAAAAAATAACCTTAAGGACGGATAATAAGATCTCGGTCCAAAAAATAGCCGGAACCGGTACCAGAACAATTTACAAAAAAGCAAAACCGATAACGTAATCTTAATCAAAACATTTTCGTATTAACTAAATAATATTCGATTATTTTAAAATATAAAATATTCTTTACGGAAAATACATATTATACGTAACCGATTCCAAATATTAAGTACATATTATAAAATTATATTAATATAACGGAAAATTTAAAAAAATAAATACTTTACGTTTTAATATTAATATAAATATATATTAATTAAAAAAATCTTACGATTATTAAAAATTTATAAATTCGGTAATATTACGAAAAAATACGGTATTTATATAAATATTAAATATTAATAATATAATTCGAAATATTTTTCGTAATAATAATTAATAAAATAAAATTTACGTTATAATAAATTATACCGGCCTTATAAATTATTAAATTATTAAATTAATTACGGATTTTTAATTAATTACGGCTTTCGCAAGTTAATAAAAAAGTTATATAAATTAAATATTATATAAATAATACGAAAAAAAGTTTATAACTTTATAAACCGGACCGCTTAATTAAGAAATACATATTATATAATTATTTTATAAATATTATAATTTACGAAATTATACGGGTAATAAATATGTAAATTACGTATAAAAATATAACAAAAAATATTTATATACGATTTTTAAATATTTGATATTATTATATAATCCGAATAAAAATTTCCAAAAAAACTTAAACGTAAATATTATATTTAAAATAAATAAAATTTTAAAACCCGAAAACATAAAAGGAATTATTAATACATAAGTTATAATAACGCGTAAAAAAAAGCAAAACGGAAAAAAAATTTAAATTTTTTTAAAAATATTATTTAATAAATTAATTATAAATAAGGTATACGGGTTAATCCGAAATTATGCGTTATATTTAATTATAAGTAATATAATAATTTTATATAAATTTACGAAAAATAAAACGTTTAAACGGAATATAATTAATTAAAATTACGTAAATTATAAACTTAATTATTTATATTAATTTTATTAATAATTATGCTATATACCGTATCGTAAAATATTATTTTTTATCCGTAATTTATTACCGGATATAAATAAATTACATTAATATAATAATTAAATAATTACGGTAATATATAAAACGATTCCGAAATTAATTAATTAAAATTACGTAAATAATAAAATTATATTAATATTAAAATTATAATATAAATATTATGTTATTTATAAAAAATATAAAGTAATAAAAAATAAAAAATTATATTAATAATTTATTTTCGTTTGATAAATTTTTATTTTATTTATTTAATAATAACGAAAACGATAATAAATCGCCTTAATTAAAATTATTAATTAAATTATCGATAATTTGTATTATAAGATCATAATTTTTTTCCGTATATAAAATATTACGGTTATCCGGAACCAAATTATTTTTAATAAATTCGATATTAAAAGTTTTTTCGAATAATTACGTTAAAATTATTTATAAATTAATTTTTATCCTTTATTATATTTAATTAATTAAACTTATTTATATTGTTAATAATAAGTACGGTATTATTAAAATTAATAAATTTAATTTTTATAACTTTATAACTTATAATTAAAATATTTTCGGAATTTTAATTATTTTTTTTAATTCGAAACGGATATCTCTTAATAAGCTAAAAATTCCGAAATAAAAAATAAATGCGTTCGAGAATTTCGTTATGAAAATCCCGAATAACGTAATATTTATTTCGTAAAAAAATATAACGGATATAAAATTTGCGTTATAAAAATATACGGTATTTAATTAAAAACAAATTTTTTTTAAAAAAAGTAATATTAATATTATATATATTATTTTTCGACCGGCAACATTTATTAACAAAATATAAATTATAATGTTTACTTTTTCGATCAAATATTTTTTATTTTTTTTTAAATTTTGTCGGAATTAAATTTAATATTAAAATCGAATTAATAAATATTTAATCTAATATTATAAAACGTAATATCTAATTAAAATAAAATATTTTTTAATCCTAATTAAATTAATTAGCTTTATAAAAAAATAATAATATCGGTATTAATCGTTTAATATAATTAATATCGTTATATTATATAATATACGAAAGATATAAATAAATTTAAATTTTTTAAAATAATAATAATAATAATTTTAAAATTTTTTATTAATAAAAATAATATCGATTAACGGTTAATTATTATTTTTAATAAAGTTAAAAAAATTATTACTTTATAAAATATCGGCCATATTAAAAATATTTTCGGTTTTGTAATTATCCGATAAAAAGGCCTTATTTGGTATGTTTTAATCAAAATCGTACTGCTTAAAAAATAATATAAATAAATTATATTCCCGAATTAAAAAAATAAAATATTTACGAATTATCCGTTAAATTATTTATATTATTAAATAATATATTATTAATAAATAATAATTAAAAAATTTTATCAGAAAAAATTTTATTTATTAATACGTTTTAATTAAAACCTTATAATACCTTTCTTATTTATCCGATATAACCAAAATATTTAAAAATTATATTATATGTAATAAATTTAAATTTGGTAACGGTTAACCGAAAATATATATATTTTATAAATTCGGTAAATTTGGTTTTCGAAAAAAGATTTTCGATTAAGGTATTTCGAAAAACTTTATATACGATAAACGTTTTTGTTATAAATAATTTATATCGGATACGTAATTTTTGCAAAAATAATACGAATATGTAAATATTATGCATATAAAAAATAAAAAGTTCGAAAAAGTAAAATTTCGGCAATTTTTAATATAATTACGTTATTTTATTTAAAAATTAACGATCCGTTTTTAAAATTACTTATATTTTATATATCCCGGTTATATTATCGGGTTAATAAATACGTATAAATATAAGCAGGAAATTTATTTACATATAAAATAAAACAAAAATAAAAAAGAATTATTATTTCTTATCGTATAAATCGGTTATTTCGGTTTAATTGGCCTATATTTTTCAAATATAACTAATTATTTTCTAATTTACATAAATAAAATAAAAATATTTTAAAAACCGATAAAAAAAATTTAAATTTATATATCCTTTAAAAAGATTTTTCGATAAACGTTATAAAAACCGTTAATAATGCCTTTATTTTCGTTAATTATATTTAACGAAATCGAACGGCGTTTATTATACGGAATACATTTTAATTTGGGAAAACCGGGGAATTTTTATTTATTATGTTTATAAAACGTATTAATAAAAATAAAAAATAAAATCCGGATAATATTAATTACGAATTAATAAAAAATATTAAACGGTATTAAATATTATTATAACGTTTTATAAAATTATTTTATTTTATAATATTAATTAAGCCGAAATATAAATTATTTTAATTTTTTTAAAAAAATATAATTATAATAACGGATAAAAACGGTAATAATATTTTATATAAAAGTATTATATTGAAATATTATATTACGAATATAATTTTAAATATTAAAATTATCGTATTAAAATATGATATCGCTTTATTATACTTAATTATGAAACGCAATTTATTCTAATTAAAATTATATAATTATAGAGAAATTAATATAATTATTTTAATTTTTTTCGTTAATTAAATTATATTTTTATTTAACTTATAATAATTTTCATAAATACCTAATTTTCTTAATATATTGATATTATTTCGTAATAAATTCGAAAATAATAAAAATTTGTTTAATAAATAAGGCAAATAATTACTATTAATTATAGAAATTATTTTAATTATAATAATTAAAATTATAAAAAAAAATTATATAAAAATATTTAAATCGTTATTATTACGAAACCGTTTCGTTTTTTATTTTGCATTATATAATAATTATTATTTTTAAAATATATAATTATTTAATTTAAAATTTTAAATTAATTAAAAACAAATATTTTTATGAAATATTAATTTTTATTTAAGGTAATATAAATTATTTTAATTTCGAATAATATTTTTTTTAGTAAATAATAAAATTTAAACTTTTTTACAAAAGTTATAAATTTTTTATATAATATATTATAATATTTACGTATAACGGGGTCCTAATTAACTAAAATCAAAAATTTTTATTAACTTTTATATATTAATAATTTTTTAAATATTTTTTTTTAAAATATTAATTAATCGATTAATTCGAATGGTTAAACTAATAATTCGGCTTAAATTATTATAAAAAACCTAATTATAAATAAAATTTTTAAACGTTATATTAATTTTTTTATATTAATGCCAGAAATTTAAAATATACGTACGTATATTTTGTTTTAAGGGCGTAACCCGGTAAAACTAAAAGAATTCGGATTTATCATATTTTAAAAAAAAGATAATAATACGATAGGTTCGGGCTATAACTATTATATACGTTACGGTTTAAAAATGGTATTAATAATAAGTTATAGCAAAAATAACGATATATATATATATATATATTTATAAAAAAACGTTTTGTTATTAAGTTATTACGGATTTTCGTTTTTTTAAAAAAATAAATGTACTAAATAAAGCCGTTTTTACGCAATTACAACTTAGGCCTTGCTGGTTCGTTACGGGGATTTAGGATTTGATTGGTTAATATTTAGCGTTGTAGAGCGGTACTTGAGTGACTTTGAAGAAATTGGGAAAACGAGCCAGGGAGGCCTGAGCTAGCTGAGGTAACATATATAAGCTGATCAGTATGAGACCTTTTCGTATATAGAGAGCGTTCCGCATCTTTAGCTAGCTAATAGAAACTCCTGTTTCTATAACACATCATGCAAATTTTTATGTATATTTTTTTGCTTTACGTTATCGTTAATAACTGCTTTTTGTTACAAAAATAAAACAAACGTTTATAAAAAATTATATCGGAATATGATTTCCTTTTACAAAATATTAATTAATAAAAATATTTAATATTTCGAATTATTTTTTAACAGACGTTAAAAAGTTTCAAAGAGCTTTTTCGTACTAGTTATATAGAAATCCCTATTAATTAATACTGGAAAGTTTTAAAGAAATTCTTTTTAAAGTATTAAATTTATTTGAAGTATTTTTATCGCAGTACGCAGCAAATAAGACTTTAAATTGCAAGTAATAATAATGTTATAAATCGGTAGATAACTCGATATATAACGTCTCGTTGCTTAGAATGCGGTATTGCAATTTGTAATAATAACCGGTATTAGTACTTGTATCATAATGCAGAATAAATATGATTAAAGGTAGCTTTTTTTTTCGGAAGATAATTGGGTTAGCTGGGCGAATAAAAAAATGTCGCCGAGATGCTAGCGAATAATTGTTGCGACTAGCGCCCTGTGGCCTTCAAGGGGATAGCCTAGCGCTAAAATGACCAAGTACATCAGGCGTTGACAAACGAAGCAAAGAGCGAGAAATATTTACCATTCATATAAACCTCTCGGTGACGACATCTACAGAGGTGCCACGAGGGCGCCAGTTTTCCTATACACTACCGACCATAAGTGAGATGAGGTATTGTCGACGGCAATAATAGTTTATAAGGGCCACCTGCTCCTCTCTCAGTCCACAACTAAGATAAAGGACATAATGAGTGTTTTCTGGTGCATTGTTACACCTCCTATATCCGCCTAATGAAACAATATGTGTATCGCTAAGTTGAAGCGTTCGCTGGCCCACGGCTCGAGTTTTCTGCAAAGAAGGCGCGAATGCATTTTCGAATCATCGCTAAAGGGGGTTGTGTATCGTCGCTTTCCTTGGTACCGTCCTCCAAGTCTTCTTTAGTGACTAATCTCCGTACCTCTGACTTATATCGACCTGTCCCCTAGGACGTAGCTCGGAGGCGTCGTCGTAAGAACTTCCGAACCCTAAGCCTTGCGTCTCGGGATTACGAACGCGTTCACCTATCGCGCCATCTTTGGAGCTCTCGTACGCCGTCAACGTAGCTTCTTCCATGTCGGGATCATATACGAACTCATGCGGCACCGGCGCTTCACCTGGGGAGTCTCCGTCCGCCTTCGAGGCAACTCCTGTTATCTCGAGATCCTCTACGCTTTCACGCGGCACGTCATATGAGGAGTCTCTGTCCGGCCTCGGGGTATCTAGCGAGCCATCCTCCGACTTCTAATCAGCGGTTTGCCCGGCCCCCTCCTTGACCGCAGCGACCGGAGGGCCCCACTCCGACTGGGGCTTCCGGACGTAGAGGCTGGTGGGCGTGAGGTTGCGCTCCTCGTACCGGAGGTCGACCACCCGGTACGGCTGGCCCCCGATCGCGTCGCAGCCCTCGGCCCTGGAGTATTCCTCGGTGAGGATCTCCTCGACGTCTAGCCGGCAGCCGCCCTGTGGCAGGACCTCCAGCCTCGCGTCCAGGAGCATCACGGCCGCGGGGCGCGTCGTCAGGAGTACGATCTCCTCGTAGTGCGGCGTCGAGGCCGCGTCGGCGACCGAGAAGACGAACGTGCCCCCGTCCACCTCCGTGTACCCCTCCTGCCGGTGGGGGTCGCAGACCCGGAAGCCGAGGCGCTCGAGGAGCCGCACGTCGTGCAGCTCGTACTCCGGGTTGTGCGCGAACACTGCAACATCTGGGGTCAGTAATGGCCCTTCCGGCTACTTTAGGAATAGCGGAGAAGTCATAAGACATGGTTCGGGAGCCACAGACTCCTGAATGCTTCCATTGTGGAATTTATGCTCCTGAACTAGGAAATAAAAAAAAAAAGGGGGGGGGGGGCAAATGCAGCTGGCACAACAA
>QJNS01000260.1:82043-108532 GCA_004154925.1 Monosporascus cannonballus
CCCCCCCCCCCCGCGGCGGCCCGTCTTAGGTGCTCCGACTAGCTACTGATCCGTCATAAAAATATCGGTTGCAAGACGGTCGAATGCCCAGTGGTAAAAGAAGTCATCAAAAGCTATTAGTAAATATTCCAAGACGGTAGATCTCGATGGAGAGTGCCCCATGTATCCTCAAGTCTCCCCTTCTATTATTACTGTCAGTAACCACAAACAGGAGGCTACTGTCCCTGTCCATGATGGCTGGAAAGCCATCGATCTGCTCGAGTCATTGAGTATAGCAAGATATGGTGACCGGTGTGCTAGCTTCCAAGTTCACCCACATGCTATCAAGAGCCAGCGAGGGGGCCGCAGTCACGTATGATATATTCAGTCTAAAGCTCGTGGGTCTCGTATTTGTCATCATTTACATGAGTGGTATTACATTTCCTTCTCTCCGTTTGCGTCGTATTAGCCGACAGCAGAGAATATAGCCAATCCAGGATCACCCGCTCCAGCCGGATTCGTTTCCGTTGTACGAGAACGTGCCAGACATCTCGTGCTCCCTGACGCCGGTCTCTCATGTCGTAAATGCGATCCTCCAGGGAGGAAGTGGTATGGGGAATCAGACAGGGCTCACACGGGTGTATAAAGAAAACATGACTGGGGTTCATGAAATAGGCGTCTCAACCTTCTCTTTTACGCTTCGCATGCCGATACATACCAAATGCCGGGGGTGCCAACCGCTCAAGATCCTCTTGAAATCCTTCCAAACGGCCAGGTTGAGAGCAACGTCTCTTCCTTTTCGTATACCGCGATGCTGTCATGCACGAACGGGAACCAAGATGATCTTGGGTGTGCCGCTTCCGTGCAGAGGCGGCCACTGATGCTCAAAATGCTCGAAGAACTTCTTCGAACCATCGTTGCTGAGTTGCAATGTCCAGGTCTCCACCATGAAAATATTCAAAAAATGTATCCATGCCTTCCTAAGTAATGGGAGTCAAGAACGGGCTCAGCATGAGATCATCAGCACTGGGCCGCAGGTTGTGGTCGATCTCGAACGTCTGCTTGAGGAACTCCGTTGCCTCGGGGCTAGCGCTTTCTGGAATGGTAGGTGCCGCCTTACCACCACCGATCTTGAAGATGGCCTGAAGCTGACTGCAGTCTGGGAAGGGGTGCGTGCCCGTCATCATCTCGACTACCAGACAGCCAAGCGACCAGATATCAGCTTTGCGAGTGTATGAGGTCTGCTTGACAACCTCTGGTGCCATCCAGAAAACCGATCCTTGAAGAGATGGCCGGTGCTTGTTGTTATTTGTGCCGCTCAGGATATTAGACGCCTCCAGCTTCTTACTGATGCCGAAATCCGAGATCTTAATCGTACCCTTGTTGTCGACCAGAATATTTGCGCCTTTGATGTCACGGTGGATGATGTCTCGGTTATGGAGGTATGAAAGCCCATTTAGAATCTGCCGGACGAAACTGCGCACAAGAGGCTCGGGAAGGGCACCGTACGAATTGAGCATTGTCTGGACCGAGCCGCCAGGCACGTACTCGAGAAAAATGTTGAGGTGCTCGGCCGATGAGCTGCAACCAAGGTACTGCACGATATTCGCATGACGAAGGTCGCGCAACAAAGAGATTTCGCGCTTTAGCGCATCTATCATGCTCTTCTTACGGGCGTCGCTCTGGCTGTTGGCTCCAGGGGACGGCGCCTCCACTTGCTTGACTGCAAGGAGCTCGCCCGTGATGGCGTGCAATGCCAGGTACACGCAGCCGAACGAGCCTTGGCCGATGAGGGCACCCTTCATCCATTTGTTGTCGTCCCATGACTCGCCAGCGAGGAAACTCTTCAGTTCTTCATCCTCATCTTCGCCGTCCTCGCCTAAAGCTTGAGCGATATCCTTGATGGAACCCGAGCCCTGCGTGCTCGTCTCGTCGAAGTAGCTCTGCTGCCGAGCGATATTGCCCGCCGGGTCAGTTAAAGTTACAGGGTTGGAGTCGGATCCGCTCTCCGCGAACGACACATAGGACTTTCGGTTCGGCTCGATAGACGACTCTTCCTGCAGAGTGTCTAGCATGGATGATGCCACAGAGTCGCGGTAAGCCGGTTGTAGACGACCTAGGGTATCACGCTGCTTGAGATTGGCACGCAACAAGCCGTCGACAATGTTGGGCATGGGTGGTGCATCTTGTATGCTGGAGGCAAAGCTGAGGTTACTTGCCACGCTCAGTCGGCTGTTGTATTTGCTCAGCCGTGTCGATCTCCGCATGGAAAGCCGGGCGGTCCGGTCAATATCTTCTCTGGGATGGTCGGGAAAGTAGGACGTAAGGTCGGACGTGATTAACTCGCTGGGAGGTCTCAATCCGCCAAACTGTCTCAGCACCCCCGTTCGTCCCGGACCAGCTCTCGATTCTTGGGGAGCCGGTCGTTCGAGGTCTCTAGCAGCGTTGTTTAGGTTCTTTTCCCTGTCGTGGTAGGAGACGGGCGAAAGCGGCGGCTGCATGCCCAAGAGTTTCCCAACTTTTCTCTGGCTTCGCTTGTCCTGTTCGAGGCCACGCGAATAATTTTGTTGGGCCTCTTCCATGGCAATCCCTGCCGCTCTCTGAAGCTCCGCCTCGCCGGGCTCCCCGGAGGGTACTCTCCGGAGAATCAGACGATTTCTCTCTGGTCGCTTTTGATCCTTAATGATGCGCCACAGTTCGGTATCGCCGAGACGACGACATTGCTTAGGGTCGGGGTCAACACCGGCTAATACCCAGAAACAATAGTTGCGATCATGGTCTTCACGGAGTGCAAATTTCCGTAGGGTCACCCGCATGACTTCCTCACAGGTGTTGCAGTCGGCGATCTTGACGACTTTGGTGACACCGCCACTGGAGATGACACGGATGACATCCTGCCCCTGTGGTAGCGCAGCCATCAGCGAACCATCCATGCTAGAATTGTTTCTAGTATGCGTCATTACCAGGCGGCCGGGCTGGGCGTATTCAGATGATGAACCAGGTACCCTGCCGGCGGAGTTTGGCGTTGCGTTGCTCATGTATGGCTGGCTTTGAGGATATCGCTGTTGACGGACACTGCTCGGCAAAGGTGAGCTGGGTCGTGAGGAAGGTTTTTGGACCTCAATCGCAGGATGAGACATGTCGACTCTGGAGTATCTCTTGGCGGATGCGGTCGCGGCGCGGATACCGCTGGAGTTGGGCGGTCTCGGGGAGCCGGTTGACGGCGTATACTGAGCATCGAGTCCACCAAACGAATCCTACGTCCGGACGCGTTAGCAAACCATGTCTCAACTATTTCCATGCTTCGAGTCGCGACTCACCCTATTCCGCTTTTTCTGGTTTGCGTAGGCCTTGGTCCGAAGCTTCTTGATGCCGAGAAAGAGCCGCACTCGGTCGCCAACCTTCTCGATGCCCATCTCCTTCAACACCTCCTTGTCCATCTCCAGCAGATTCTCGCCATTGATGTTGTTTTTCCTAAACAGCTTCTCATATTCGCCACACTTGACGCTCCTCAGATAGTCACAGACTTGGTCTTCGCCCCAGTTCTTGACTGCCTCGGGCCCATCGATGTCGGAGAATTCCGAGTCTGTCGGGCTAGCGAAAGATTGGCCCTGAAGCGCCACTGCAGGTGCCCTTCTAGACGGCGGCATATTCGACAACGGTGTACTGGCCACAAGAGTGGAACTACTCGATGCCAGCGAAGCCGGAAACGACGACTTTGATGCTAACATAGCCATTCTGAAGGAAATCGGGTGGTGGTGATTAAGTCGACATATGGTCGATTTCCGGTGCGGCGCAGAGGGTATGTGCAGGATTGGCGCCTCTATTGGGGTTTCTTTCTCAGGGACACAAAGCCCAAGTACATGCGGGCCTTTGGTCGTCAAGGGAGGGGAGAAGGGCTGAAGATGAGCGACCCTTACTCTTAGGGGAGAGGTGATGATGATGACACTGTGAGGAGAATGGAGAAAGTAAATAAGTTATCGTGGCCAGAATTGTCGTTGGTTCAGGTTGGGACCACACGATGATAATAGAGGCAAGTGAGACGGCACGAGGTGAGGGATGTGGTTGGTGGGATGAGTGCAGCTTGGCACGAGGGATCCCTGGACAATGGTGTGGGTGTACTCTGCTGATCTAGACGAATAGGGCATGGGGTTTATCGCTGGGCTGCGTTGGTTCAGGTCCTGGGAGGTTTCAGATAGCGGCTGGTGTTTTGCCAACCGGAGCCGCGATCGAAACAAAATGGGTTGCAGAGGGATGAGATGCCTTTAATTGTGGGTACAAAATCCATCAACGTATGTGTGTATCGTACTGATGCGAAGGAGAATGGGAAACAGATTGATCTTATCAGTCGGGCCCGAAGAAAGATGAGTTAAGGTGATATTACAAGTATGCAAGGTGAGATGGATGTGAAAAGAGCACTTTTGTGCGTTGTTGGATGAAATTGTAGGGGCTGAGATGATTGATTGCAGAGACCCAAAAAAAGAATTATACAATGATAAGCGGGAAGAAAGGATGGAAAGAACGGACTTGGGGAAAACACGGGACAATAGGGGAATATAGGGAAGAGAGAAAGAAGAAGAACGACGCAATGCGATTTAATGCAATTAAATCTGATTGAATTACAATAATCCAGAAAGCTGCAGTTTACTTTCCAAGGTTGGACGAGTTGAAGTATAACGAATTGCTCCCCGGGATTTTGGGGGATTTTGGGGGACATTTCATGGTGGTTGCATCGGATATTCTAGGTAACCCATGCGATGCAGACAGGGCGAACAAGGTGAGTGCTGAAAACATCTCCTCGTCTAACTAACCTTGTATACAGGTTCGTAGGTAAGCCGGTACATGTACATACATACCTACAATGCAGTGATCTATGTACCTCTAATCGGCACACGGATGCTCCAATTTGATTAAAGGGACTGGATAGCCCAGCACGTTGGAAGAAGGCACTACAACGAATTGCACTTTAGTTGTTAATATGCCCATCTTACTCTCTTACTCCTATCTAGGAACCATTCTCGGGTTTTGATTGGGTCATCGGACTTTTCTAGACCCTCACGAGCATATCACTATCTGACAGCACTGGATGGTTTGCTTTTTATTGAATAGGTGTTGTCATCAATGCAACTTATCCAAGTCTCGTTGGCTTGATTTGATATGAAGATTCGGCATCTTGACAGCTCCGATGGGTCGTGGAGCATCAAACGTGAAGATCTTGAAGATCACTGCAAGATTTGACTCAGATTTACAGTTATCTATCGCACTGCAGGTGTTGTCGATATGCTGCCGCCCCAGAACTTCAAGCTGCACGTCATATGCACCACTCTCACGGGCCCGACAACAAGGTAAACGATATGAAATAAAAATATACTGGAAACAACGATTGCTGGGTTAGGAGGAGCTCGAAGGAATGGTCCAACTCTTTGAAACCCCCAAAATTTACCAATCTTGGGTATTTACATGCATGCATCCGTTATGGCTATGCCAACATGGATCATTTCGCTACCTAGCCTATGTGCGTAGGGCATTGTTCTTCTCGTCCCCATTTATGCTCATACTTCGTTATGACAAGAGCAATATATATGAGGTGTTCAAAGAGAATACGTGCAAATAGCGCCGCTGAGTAACTAATAGCTCGAAGCGCCTGCAACATGCTACGGTAACCGCATGATAAGCATGTTTCCTTCGAGAAGACAAACGAGCCGATAGCCACTATGCAGAATATCCATATGTATGGGGTTTCCCCTCCAGCACCAAGCTCATCATCGAGGCTGTAGCAGCCATGGGAATGTCGCACTGGAAAAGCACGGCGGTTATCGTCAACCACAAGTGACTGTGGGCCGGAATCAGGGGTCATGGTCACTTTTGGGATCCTCAGATTTTGAAACCCGCCGCGTTTCGACAGGCCTTAAAGAGTAAGCCTTGGTAAGACCAGCCGCCCCAGCAATTACCGCCGGACAACGCATGATCAACAGGAACTCCGTTTTCTATATTGAGGGTGTTCCAGGCGCGGGCTGTCAGGGTAGGGACTTACGTACGTCACCTCTAGGCTGAAGTTCGGTACCCAGATGTCTGGTGGTGTGGGTTGGAATCGCTAACCACGGGTATCGGAAGCCAACGTTTTGAGCCTATGCTTAAAGCAACATGGACGGGCTCCTATTGGCTGGGCTGTTACCAAATATCGGAAACAGAACGGGGCCATAAGGGCGTTGGCGCTATGATGCCTGCGGAAGATCATTTCTAGCGATACGGCAAGTCCGGGAGTTGTGTGTAAAACATCGGCCATTGTATGCACGCTCTTTGCATCGGACGAGGTCGGAGCTCGCCTGATATGCACAGGGCATCTGCTGAAAAAGCTGCATCTGGTCTTGTGGCTGTCTTTCTACAACACATCAATATTACACGGAGGATACTATTCTACTGTATCGATAACTTGGCTGCTTTCCAGCAAGGATGAGAGCTCGATTAACCGTGGCTGAGCTGCTGTGGAACAGAAGCATGGACCCTCGTATCCGCTTTGGGATTCCCAAACGACGGAATCGACCTCGTAATATGCTGCTTACTTGTCGGATAGACAGACGCCCAATCATGCGATACGAGGAGAATAAAGGGGTTGATGTCCATTCCACTACCATAAAACACATATTTGTCATCACAATTCTACGATTTCCAAGCGAGACTCCTTCGAATGTTTGTATTTTTAATGGCACTTGATGAAGGAGCCGAGCGCTGAAACAATGTTAGGAGCCGAGCCGAGCCGAACCGGAAGGTACAGTATTCAATCAGAATGATGAGTTACTCAATCCTGAACGCGGTGCATTTTCTGCTAATGTAGGCGGAACACGTAGCTAGCTCGATATAGCTACTCGGCGCTAGGGCGCTAGATGCCTAGGTAGTTCATCCTTACTAAGTAACCCGACATGGAGATTGCATACCTACCTAATAATACCTTGTAGTGACAGATCTCGATTTTCCAGATCAAGAAGGGATGATTGTTGCCTTGTTTTCTTTTCCATTCGAGAAACGCCTTGCGAACTGGATAAGCCCCTGTCTAAACGGGCCTTGACTGGCAACTTGCAACTATCTGATTGGGTCAATTATAACCAGAACCGGTCCATTGCATCATCGCTAACGCAAGACCGAGCAGCCCGATACATTGTTGCAAAGCTGCAACCAAAAAAAGAGAACGAGTAGGACCCAACGGCCAAGGGCGGGGCCCACCCTTTGACGCTACCTAGAGCTTGTTCGACATCTTCAGTGTTCAAGGTTCATCCATAACCCCGTCACAAAGAAAGCTCTCCTCATCACCGCATCCTTAGGTACCTTTAGGTTTAGTGTTTGATCTGCTTCCTCAAGGCATCTGGAAGCAGAACTTGTCTCACAGCTCCTTCCAAGTCAGCTTGTAGTCGATTATGCCATTGATCCCTTTGATCTTCAAAGTTAGCACGTCTTAGAGAGCAATCCCTTCCCCTGCCTTTGGTAAAGTGAAATGCCTCCTTCGATGTCATAACATCAACAACCTTGCTCTCATATCTTGAGGGCTCCGAGGATGGAACCCAAGATCGCTATATCGCAGGCAATTGAGGAGACGGGTAGTTTCAAGAGAGAAAGACGTGCTTCTTTCTCCGCAGTGAGAGCTCTGCGGTCTCTCAGCATCAGTTCCCAGATCTCGAGTTCTTCCGAGGCCGATTCTCCCCCGGCACAGTGGAGGAGAGCTCTGTTACGGAAGAGCCGCGTGCCTTCACTCACCCCGGACCTCGCTCGTAATCTTTCCAAGTCCTCTACCGAGGATAATAGGACATCTACGTCGACAAGACCGACTTCTCCTTCCGGCACGTGCAGTCAAGGGACGAGCATCTCGGGGGATCACGTGAGCGTCATCAAATTCGGTGCGCTCCAGGCAGAGAGTTCCCTCCTGAAGACGAAGAAGGAACATTATCTGGTCCTTACACCCTCGGCACTGTTCAAGTTCAAGAGCCGCGCCGCTGCGCTAGAGCAATTTCCCCAGGCATCCGCTTCCGCCAATGTCGCTGAGACGTGTTCTCCGGCCCCTTCGTTACTCTCTTCGAAAGGCTCCCTAGGCTCTTCCAAGGATTTCAAACACCTTAAAGCCGGCGCAGAAGTCCATATTCCACTGGAGAGGATTGTCTCTGTGTTCAAGGATGAAGGGACGCGCCCTTGCTTCGGTATCGAGATGTGGTGGAGGGATCCGAATGAGATAACGATATTCTCGCGTCTCGAGCTCGATTTCGGCCTTCCCGAAGATCGCGACGACTGGTTAAAACAGATCAGGCACGCAACAAGGCTTCGTTGCAAATCGATTCCAGACGAACGAGCTCCTCCGGATATCGAATTGATCTTCAAACAGATCGTGGAAGCGAAACCGAGACAGAGAAATCATTCGCAGCTTGATATTTTCCCCGTCATACCTCGACGGGTATACGCCAGGCCTGGGGCTAATTCGGGGGAAGTCAAGAAGCATTGGCGAGACGGCTCGTCTTTCTACCTAGCACTTAGCAAAAATTCTTGTCTCCTCGCGCAGTTCGTGAGGTCTGGAGGCCAAACAATACACAAGGACCTTGTCCAGTTTGGACTGGCAAGCCTCTCGAGAGCAAACGCAAGTCTGAATGATGAGAGGTTCGATCTCGTATTCCGGTAAGAAACCCTATTGCTAAAATTCTCGTGATGGGTCCACGGCGTAACGTATCACTTACATCCTGCGCAACCGTTCTTCCCTAAACGTCGTGTATTGGCCTTGCGCTTCACAGAGTCGATCTAACCTAGAATATAGCCTTCCGATGGACCGGCCCGAAAGGCTCGATCTCTCTAGCCGACATCATCGGACGATATTATCTAAGCTCTTCAAAGCAGATACATACTTGAAACCCGCCTGGCCGCTCTGGACACGGCGCGAAGTGTTCGTCATCGATGGAGAGTCACAACCGATCCACCTTCCTGAGGGAGAAGACTACGGCGGGTTTAAAAGGACACTCGAAGCATTCCTCGAGGCCTATCATTGTGCCGACGTCAACTGGACCGTACAGTGGAAGGATGCCCGGTATCAGCCCGAGTTTCGTCTTTTACCGCCTACCAGGCGGTCGCAGTATTCCGCATATCAACTACTTGCAGTCTTTCGTGCCTTGCGGTACAACGACTTCTTCAAATCGTTATCGTTCCGCGATATCGACTTCTCTAGTCTTTCTTGGCTTTCGGATAATAGCAAGCGTTTGGAATCCACAATATGGATCTCTCGGACGGGTGTGTTAACATCATGGATAAGGAGTTCCTACTTTAGTGGACCTAAGCTGATCTCAGTACAGGGAGGCGGAGTCTGACACGGGCCGAGTATGATCTAGTAGAGAATTCTTCAGTACTCTTCCAGGAGATCGTGGCTCTCCTCATCGCGTCAGAATCTGTAAAACACCTCGATTTGAGAAATGTCCTCCGCAAGTGCCGTCCACCAGCTAGTGGGCCCAACGCTGAATCTCTGTATTCACCGTCGAAGCAAGTGTGCGAGATCGTCCCGCCTATCGTGCTACTCTGGAAATCGCAGCAGACTCGATGCAACTCCATAGACCTAAGTGGCAATCCCTTCGGGCCCACCGATGTCGCAGGCATATGTAGGTATCTGCACACAGTCTCGCGTTTACCCTTGTACTAAGATCAAGTTAGCTCGGGTTTTGCGGAACCGTCCTGGCTTCCTGAAGGCTCTTTCCTGTTCCCGCTGTCAAATAAACGAGCAGGGTCTCGAAACGCTGTGCGAGGGTTTACAAGAACAGAGGTCAAGTTTGGAAGTGCTCGACCTCTCTCATAATTCCGCGCGCCTTGAAGCAGCGGTACTATCCCAGACGCTCAATGGGGCCCCTAAACTCCAACAGCTCAATATTGCGTACTGCGTCAAAGGCGCTCCAGATGGGTCACTTTTCCTTCCGTGGAATACCAATCCGTCCCTCGATCCTTGGCGGTTGGAACGGATAGATCTGTCGGGATGGAAGGTAAGTAGTTCGCCCTACGTACGTGGTCAATTCTGACAGGCGACGGCAGATGAACTTCGACACGCTTGCTGCAATTTTGAAGTATCTGGAACTCGGCGAGTCCCAGTGCCTACGCCGCCTAGTGCTAAACAACTGTGGTCTTACCGGAGATATGGCTACCGCCCTCCTCTGCAGGCTCGGCAAAGGTCGAGACGTCGATCTATCACTAAACGAAAATCCGCTGGAGACAGGTTCGATAGATTGGATCGATCTAATTGAGGGGAACGAAACTCCGCGCATGCTTCATCTAGACATGATTGAATTTCTACACCAACGCAACTTCCATCGACTCCTGACCGCCCTTACCCGGAATAAGACGATCGAATTCCTGAGCATGGTTGGTACAGGTCCGCCCGCCGGGGCGAACTCGGAGATGTCCGAAGCACTCTTCAAATTTTTCAAAGAGAACGACACCCTAAGATTCTTAGACCTTTCTGGCTACAGCGGAAAATTGGAAGATAGCCAAATGGGATGGGGTCTTTCAGGGGCGCTATCTGGGCTGATGCAAAATGCCTCCCTACGACAACTTCGTATACGAAACCACGACCTAGGAGCCGCTGAGGACGTAACGGAGCTGTGCCGCGTGTTGGCTACCAACGAAGGTCTTGCGATGCTTGACTGTCAAAACAACAATTTCAATCACCACCAGTTCGGCAAGCTCGTACATGCGCTTGGGCACAACCATCGACTCATCTCGTTTCCGTGGTCAGACGCCGACCGCGACTGTGCTCTTCAGCAGGAGAAGCGAGTATTTATAAAAACACTGGGCCAGCCCGGCAAGCCGCCTCCATCGACGTTATCCAAGTCAGCGGAGTCCCGACTCGCGGGGCTGCTAAAGTGGGTCAAAGAGTATTGGGAATCCGAGGCGAAGAAAGTGGAAGACATCATTCGGAGGAACAGAGACAACCTTGCTAACGGCCTACTGGAATTCGACAGCGAATACCTCGAAACCTGGGAGGACAGGAATCTGCCGTCTTGGCTCACGCTCAAGTCGAGGACTCCTGTGAAGACGGAGGAACTGAACCGTCTTTCTGTCATATCGCTAGACATGCCTTCGTCTACCTTAGCTTCTAGTCCGGCTCTCCCGGCTCTCCCGGTTCTCCCGGCTCTCCCTGCTATCCCGGCAATAGATATTTCCGAAACCGCTTCAGAGTCTTTCCTAGGTACATACATAATCAAGGAGGAGTCTTCCGCTTCTAACCGCACATCCCCTTTTAAAAGCAACACTCACCACTACGCTGCGCCGCTACACAATGGAGGGCCTACCACACCACCCGGCTACACGACGCCGCTACACGGTGGAGGGTCTACTACTTCACTCGCGTCTTCACTCACGAGCCCGCCCGAGATCCATCATCAACGGGTGGTTGAGGATTTGACGCTGGATACTTGGTAATTAATAGATATATATGTATTCTGCGTCCGCATTTGGTCTGAGCGATTCTTTTTCTTCGGTCTAGAATTGGGTTTTCTTGAGCGTCTATAGTTTGAGCGGCGCCAACGGGGCGCCGGGGCTACTGCATATATTGATACCCATTGCGCAATATGGGGCACAAGAGTGTTTAATTGATCACTTGCTTGCTTGTCTTTATTATATTGTCTCTGTCAGGTGTGCCGTTTCCCCTCCTACGTACAGAACCGGAAGCTTTTATCCATGAGAGCCGGGTTTCATACGCAGCCCGCCACATCACTACTGCTCGGCTCTCTCTGCTGGAAACCCCTATATCCAGGTAATTTAGGGGAGGCAGGAACCACGCGGGGGAGCGTACCATCGTCGCTTTCGAATTCTCAGCCTGTCGTAGGCAGCGCTTTCGATCTTGGTGGGGCACTCGCACCGTGATGACAAAGCTCTGCCCGCGGCCTCGGAGACCTGGTTTGCTACCGCCAATGCTGGCCTCTGGGGAGCGGTGAGGACGCTCTGTCCTACTACGCCGGCATCGAAAGAGAAACAGGACGTTATTCCCCCAGCATAGCAGCGGCCACAGTACGTTTGTGGTCAAGTAAAACCTCGACGGTGCATAATTACTGATAGCCAACGTTGGGATGCTCGCCGTGAAATAAGTCTGATGTATGTCCTTTACAGATCATCCATGGGTTTTTTACGGCTTGTTTTGCTTTAAAGGATGTCTTCCCATCGGGGGAATGCTCAGGGTTAAACGGACGTCCGTCTCAAAAGGGGGCCCGATTCTTACGGTGAATAGACGTTCCGTACTTTCAGCCGAGTCTCTACGAAAACGAACTGGCTTAGAAACTCTCCTATAGTTTGTCTCATGAAATGCTATGATTTGAATTGGCCACAGCATGTAATTTCGCAGTTTAATAATACTAGGTTAGGAAGCAAACCCCTCGAATTGAAATTACAGAAACGCAGCAACAGTTGTTTATGAATTATCCCAGTGCGGATCATGAGAGACTATCGCACAACCCGTCAAAAACTCCCAGTTGACTTTACCGAGCTCATTGCACAGACCAAAACGTTTCATATCGCTATCTGGACGACTCAGGTCCAAGGTGCTGCCTGCTGTACCTCCATATGTCTAGATTGTATGTGTGTGTATCTTGGACACCCACCTCGGGGTTTCTCACCCTAACCATCTGTCTGCACGTGAATCCCCAGGTCGACTCCGCGTTTGCAGTCTCCGCGTGACTTTGTACTAGCTCATCGTCTGATCCCTGGAAACACGAGACGCTAAAGGGACCAATAACCAGGAAGCAGAGAAATCCATCAGCACACTTCGGGATGGACGTAGACCTAAGGCACCGACCGCTAATCGTACGATATGATACACCCGGAGATCCTAAAGGCTGGTTCTTGGAGGATTACGGAAATGTTCTGCCATTGGAGTGATGGCGACCGCTACCGCGTAAGTGCCCCTGTATCCTCTGACTTGAGTTCCAAAGGCTCTAACTGCCTGTTCATGGGTGGAATACACTTGAAGAATCCAGAATATGGTGATATGTCTATGAAAGGTGGTTCCAAGTGCCAGGTTAAAGGGATGGCTCCTTCTGTGACATAAATACACACATTTTACCTCCATATGGCATAAACATGCACCAGTTATCAACCCACTAGAAGACCACGGGGCGACATGATGCTTCGAAACTTACCCAGGGAAATTTCGAACGGCCGGAACATAGTTCATATAGGACTTAAAGTTCGAAATCAACTGTTACGTTGATAGCGTCATCCTACAATGTTCGCAATGAGGAAAGAGTAAACGCTGTTCTAGCTTTCCCGTTTGGCCGTATCCTACGGCAGGCGCGAGGGTGTTCAGATGTATGATGAGCTTCTGGAAGCAGGCCAACTACTATACTGATCATCACGACTTGGCCCAATCGCTTTTGCCAGTTCGCAGATGTGCATTTCCATTCGCGGGACACGTATTCTCAAAAGTTTCCTGCCGAGTGGGTATGCCTCTGACAACCTGCGGCTTCTGGATCAGACGCCACTCTTAGCCACATGCACCACCAGCCACCGCTATGAAAACCGAGCACCTCCTATAAAACCAATCAGATCAAAGCTCTGTCACGTCACCAACGACCGGTGCGGTAGCTCAGTGGTAGAGGTAAGGATCCTTCTCCGGAAGAAGCACTAGTGGAAATTCATGTGACTAACAACTCCAACAGCAGCGGACTGCAGTTCCGAAGGTCACGTGTTCGACTCACGTTCGCACCTCATTCTTTTTCGGTTTTCCTTTTTCTCTATTTTCATGCTGACAACATCATTTACTTACCGTTGCAACATTGCAACACGACAGGTGATACTAGGTTTTTTTTTTTTCTTTTTTTTTTTTTTTTTTTTTTTTTTTTTTTTTTTTTTTTTTTCCCCTAATCAAGTCTGTCACCTCACTGTTACGCCACAGGTATAATTCCCAGCAGGTGTTTTCTTAAATGGTAATAGCGGAGCTGCACTCATGATCATCGTGGTATTTTGTGCATACACAGTTCCGTTCCAGATGGCTGTGCTATTTGACTTTCGGGGAATGGGTGTAGCTGTGCCTGTAGCTTGCCAGCAGGTTCCGATAGCTCGGAAGAACTCGTGCAGGCCTGCTTGGCAGGTCTAACTTCATCTCAAATGGGGCCTGAAAAGCTTACTACTATGAGAATTGCTATGAGCTGGAGTCGTGAATGTCGGGTCAGAATGGAATGCTTTCGGTTAGGCTTAAAAAGAGTTTGGGGGCATGCTATAGAACTATCCGCCATGTTGTAGGCCATTTTGCGGGTTCGCGAGATGGGTAGGTTCTCTAGGGGTTGCCCCAATGTACGCCCCCCTGACGCCTCTACCGCATAGGCATTAGGCCTCGATTTAGATACTTGGGCGGTTCCCATTGCGGACGTCGGTTACAACCAATAACGAGGATCAATGCACTTACAGCAGTATCACTTAGCTAACCACTTGCCAGATCTCTAGTAACATGGCTGCGTATCGTTGCCCTACGTAAAGCCGCCGACATTCTCGTTAGGCCTCGCACATTCTAATTGTTTTTTTTTCTTTCTTCTATCCAGCTTTTATTGCACCTCCGTACAACTTTAACACCCTACAGTAAAGTACAATACGAAACTCTATTACTGAGAGATTCTGTCCGGGGATCGCGGAATAACAATATGTTGTCAATAATGGATGATGACTGATAAACCAAAACCGATACGGCTGACGAGGCCTGTTCCATGGGACAACTCCTTCGTTCCTCTAACTTCGCTACCACCTTGCGAAACCTATACGGAACCCACTACACATCAGTTATGCAGGCGATGCCAGGTATTCGCAGCCAAGCTTGAACGTCTACATCGACTGACGGACACAAGTCCCGTTTTCATTTTTCGCCTCCTCCTGACTACAAAGAACAAGTTTCGTCATTATCATCGATGGGGTGATTTTATCAGTCATACACACAAGGATGCCACATTTGCGCACTCACATTTCACGAGTGGGCTCTAGATAACCTAGACATGAGTAGAGCGCCCTCAGAAAGGGTGTCGGAAAGCACAGAAAGGTACCGCTCGTCGGAGGTGAATTTTTCATGCAAGTGGCGTCATGGCGTCTGGTCCCTCTATCCGGGTTTCAAAAAAGTCGAACGTTCGCCCTCTCCTGGGTATAGCCATATTGGCAGCAAAATCATTGCAAAAGTACTACGGGGTTTGTGGAACGGCTTGTGGCAACTCGGTCGGAGCTTATATGGCTGATCGCTAGACAGACGATGTAGTCAGATCACGTATTCCTACCTGCACGAACTCGGGCACAACCTTGAGACTTGCGAAACATTGGCTTGAGCAATGTCATTCATCACACGAAAAATGTTCGCCCGTATATGATCCCGATTTTCGACCCACGAGACTGCTAGCAATCACCAAGAGTCAGGATCGTCTCCAGATACGGCTTGTCAACGCTAGCGATATTCATCGCAGCACTCCATACGCAGCTCTAAGTTATTGCTGGGGACAACAAAACTATGTCATGACGCAAATCAACATCAACGACTTCATGACAGGTATCCCAATGCAGCGCCTACCTCAGACCATTCAAGACGCTATTCAAGTGTCCCACTTCCTTGGGCTTCAGTTCATCTGGGTCGATGCCCTCTGTATCATCCAAGACTCGCCCCAAGATTGGAAAGCAGAGGCGATGCGGATGGCTGACGTCTACGAGAACAGTCTCATAACGATCGCAGCTTCTGGAGCATCCTCTTGCCGCGAGGGCCTCTTTTCCGCTCGTGACGCTCTTATGGAGACGCCTTGCCAACTATTCCGGATCTCGCCAGAGCTTTCTATATATACTATGCTCGAAGAAAGTGAGTTTCTCGGTAGCATACAGATGAAAGTCGGACAAGAGGCTCTCTATAAGCGCGGATGGGTCATGCAAGAGAATCTTTGCCAGGAGGACATTGCATTTCGGCCAGGGCGTCCACTGGGGATGTCGATCTGGTGATTGTTCTGAAACTGGCGGCTGGCAATATAGTGATCCGCAAATCACTCACCTTAGGCCAAAGGAGATATTTAGCGTCCGGTTCGCGCCGCTACGTAAGGTCGGCAGCCAAGATGACTTCGAGGATGGTGGTTCGGCAATCGACTTCCTTCGCGCGTGGGACGAACTAATTATGAGACCATATACAGGTTCAGCGTTGACTGAGAAAGAGGATCGCCTTGTGGCCATCAGCAGCATCATCCAGAGGATGGCGAGCCAGAAGGGCTGGCGCAATTTCTTCGGGCTCTGGGAGCCTCATTTCGTCGACCAGTTGCTGTGGCATTCATCACCAGCTGCACAACCCCCAATTACTGTGGGGAGGACTGGGGTTGCTCCGACTTGGTCATGGGCAAGCGTTGATGGGGAAGTATCAACCTTTAGTTACTTCAAGGAACAATTCAGTCGCAACATCCGTGTCGGGAACAACAGTTCGGACTCTGGCGTCTTAACTCTTGAGGCTCGGTTATATAACTTAACGGTTGAGCCTAATTCTGATAAACATTTCCGCAACGGCAACCATTGCCAAGTCCATGTTCTAATCCATTTGGGTGCCAGAACCCTAAAAGGCGGGTTGCTGCCTGATATTTCCGATTTCAACCTCGCTTCGCCACTTAAATTCCTTCTCCTTGCTGGACATAGCACAGATCTCGAGTCTGCTGTGGAGGGGCTCTGTCTCGGACGGAACAAAGACCCAGCTAAATTTGAGAGAATAGGGCAAGTTTTCGCACGTCTCGAACGGCATACTAGTCTAAGCGACTTACTTATTAGAAGCTCGAGGTTATGAAGAGGTGTCATTAGTTTAGTACGTAGTTGCACGTCTTGCGAAATATGTCGGGTACCGCGAGCCATCAGGTCAGCTACAGACCTGATGCATGCCTATTAGACGGAGTAGAATCCCTCGGAAATCCATCGTCGTAATCAGAAGCAGGCATTTTAACCAATCGCGGCAAGTCAATTGGGACGTGATGTTCAACACGCAGGTAGAAGAGGAATGCCAACTTTGGAATCTGTGGAATTGCAACCGCATGGCGCGTGTATCATTGCTTTGTTGCTATGGCATCTCTACATGCCCGGCTAGATCTCCAACATTAGAACCAATGCCACGGGATATATGGCGATCCGGCCCTCGTGTGCCAGTCATCTTTACGAACCTTCATTACAGGGCTAAGGTGTCCAACGGCTCCTATGACAGTTGACCTATGACAGGGAGTCGTCGCAGCACTAGAGAAGACCGGCCGACCTTGTGAGGGATTGGCCAGACCTGTACGGTATCGTGGCCTTGATCAAGGAGCACATATGTCAAGACCACCAATTCAAATCGAGGCCTTTCTCCTGTTCCACCCAGTTCTTGAGGGTGTATACGTTTACCAAGTCTGGGATCGGGACCAGAAAAGGTGATGTCAGATCAGGGTAGGGCGAGTTGCCACCTTGCTTGCCCACTCTTCACAACGGCAATGATAACCAAGATATAGAAGATTGGAGTCAACCTCATTTGGCTGCAGAAAGAGGACTTCGGTCCACCATTGTGCTGTGGTCTTTAAGCCACAGCTTTCCAACCCGTATTCTGCGCCCTAATAAATGACGCGGTGGAGGAGGCGTTGGAACACCCGTAACCCATCCCCAGCGATCTGTGACTCACTCGATCCAAGAGAATCAATCACCTCCGCTGAGTCTCCGAACCCAAACAGATTCTGGCGGCCGTGGGCAGCCACGGCATGCATGCCAGCCAGAGTCACCGTGAGGCGGATCATAGGCAACGCACATCGGCCGCCCACGTAAACAGTACGCAGCGACCTGTGTAGCCGATACGGCCCGTCGAGGCCAGCGAGCGACTCGGAAGTTACCGAATGACGCGTAGTTAGCTTAGGGGGGAGGCCACAAAAGCGACGCACACTAACGTTAGGCAAAGTAAATCGGGGGGCCTTAGTTCAGGAACCCACTGATTCCTGAATCAGAAAAGCACCGAACGGGCCAGAAAGGTACCTTACCTACCTACCGACATTACGTACAAGTAGTGCACGTATATCGTAAGACAGGGGCATCGATGTATGCGGCAATCACGGGATCTCCAACATTCATCGTCCGAAACACACAGAAAGCAAGCGAGTAAGCCCGCATGCGGCGAATTCAGCCAGCCAGTCGCTACTGTCATGTATTGACTGGGTTAGGTGTTATGTAAACCGGACTTCGACTCGAACTCGACGACATAGAGAGAAGCAACGGAAAAAAGGGGCGGCGGCGGAACGGACGGCACCTGACTCGTCTCGCTGCTGCTGCTGCTCCAAGTGGGGGGGGAAGTCCACGTGTGCGACGCCCCGAGGTCTTGGAAGCGTCCGTGCGGTGCGGGCGGGCGGGAAAGACGAACTGGGGGGATGGGGACTTGTGGGATCGACTCGACGGCTCGGTCGGATCTACCGTCGTCGGTCTCCGACCGAAGGGGCACAAAGGAACAGTCCTGGAGGCTCGAGTGGGCCGGAGAAGCTTCTCGCACCGATGAGGGTAAGTCCCTATTACGCCGTGAAGAAATCTCCATAATCCGGGGTTTCCCAGGATGTGGACGACTCGTAGGCTTGCTCGTCTTTGTGTATGACAACCACTTCGCTTCCGGGGCAGGACGTGGAAGAAGTAGGGAGAAGACACGGGCGGACCGCAGAGTAACGTCGGCGGGGAGAAAGCATGGGGTAACGAGTTGGCGGGACAGGGGGGCAGTTCATCGAAGGCAGATGGACGCTTGGCTTTCTTTGGCTGCATGGCAAAGGGAGGATGGCCGGAGCACGTTATTATCTGGTAGCCGAGAGAGACGCCAGGTGAACCTGGATGGAGTGTGATCACATCTGCCTTGTTGGCATATATTTACTAGCTGTACGATTTCTGCGATGCGGTCATCAGTCATACATGCATTGCATCTGGAAGCCTTATATCCAGAACCTGATTCCGCCGAGAAGATGATGAGTCGAGTATGTTTCCCCGTTAAGAAAGCGAATAGCCGAACTCAGTTATATACCAATATCCTTCCATTTCTATGCATTGTGCATTCCTAGGTATCTCTATTCAAGACTTGTCCTGGCGAGGGAGGCAGGTAGGTAGACATGCATCAAGTGGTAATTGCCAAGTGTGTAATGACAAATATATACGTAGATGCGCATTGCAAAAGGCTCCTGCAGTTCCGACAGGCAAGTGCGGTGAGCGCTTGGCGGACTAAACGCCCCTTGCAGGTGTCTCGTCCTATATCGACGCTGGATCTTAATTTGAGAGAGCAGGCGGGTGAGGCTGGTGTTGGATCTGAG
This sequence comes from Monosporascus cannonballus, assembly GCA_004154925.1. Classification (NCBI taxonomy): domain Eukaryota; kingdom Fungi; phylum Ascomycota; class Sordariomycetes; order Xylariales; genus Monosporascus; species Monosporascus cannonballus. The sequence continues at coordinate 101,306 of QJNS01000260.1, forward strand.
TCGTGCTCTATAATGCACTAGCAAAAGCAGCTGCAGGCAATGCATCCATGCACACTGGCGACTCCTCAAATCCGGGGGAGCAACCCCCCCCCCCGCACTCTTGCATTCAATGGTGGGGGCTAGCTCCTTCCGATGCGACCAATTATCTCGCGCCCTTTGCTCCTTAACAGGTATCCCGCAAGATGAACCCTTCCGTTTTGATTGATCCATGCGCACATCATGGAGGAATGTCCGAGTCCTATATCGGCCGCCTAAGGGGTAAATACACTCATGCTGACGGGATTATCGACCGAAGATTGGTGTTACTAGGTCCATACCCGGCCTTGAGTAGCCACCGGGCCTCCGCGAGGGTAGAGGCCGATCTGAGCTCAAGCCACCATACGCGCCATCGTATGTCGATGAGCGGAAGTTTGCCGGGCTCGGATACGAAGTGCTTGGACTCGTAATAGCGCTACGCGTAAAAGAGAATATGCTCGAATACATTGAAGGAGATGGTGGGCTGGGAGGACATACACTCAGCGATTTCAAAGCCGAGATAGCGCTGGTGTGATGAGTGCTTGTTGGGGTGGTAGGTGGTGACCAGTAGTTTGAGTTTGGGCGTGACGGCGAAGCACGCGGGATGATGTCTCGGGGCTCCGAGTCGCCAGTGGAGTAGAGGCATAAGTTGCTGCCAGGAGTGGGCGCGGGATATGACGATGTCATCGTGGCTGAATTCTGATCATGCTTTCGACATCTTACATGTAGGTTAGTACACCAGACGATTATTGGCAGGAGGTTAGGAATGGCTTACGCCTCTGAACAGTACAGACACTTCTCGCCCTGGGGGACAAATTGCTTTTCGCAAATCATACTGTCATACGAAAGTGCGTCAGCAAACTGCGCGTGATTATTCTGATGCCTGAAAGAACAACAATTCCGAATCCCGTTGGGCCTAGAATTCCCATCATAACCGGCCATTGCATTAACTGCACTGCATCCCCTTCTAGACCCAGGGAACTGCGGACCGGGAGGACAATGAAGGTAGGCCCGGGTGGCTGAGCTACCGACTTTACGGGGTAGGGATCTTAGAGAATCGCATTTTGTAACATACCAGAATTGTGGGAAGCTTTCACGATCGTCTTCCCACCACCCTTCGTCCTCCCATTCCTTTTCGCGGTGTCTAGGGTTCTTGCCTAACTTTTGAGCGGTTTGAGGCGTAGTCTTTCTAGTTAACACCTGTGGCCGTCTTGTTTTTGCGAGGTCTGAGACGGTGACTGCTCTGCGGGCGTCAACCTGAGAGGTATTGGTCGAGCCGTGACCTGACCTGCGGCGAGTGTGGTGCATTGTTGTGTAATTGGCACCGTCGATTCGACCTGCTTGTGCTGCTTTGGCAATTGCCGCCGGTCGGCCAGCAGCAGCGTTAGGCTTGATAGGGGACCCTCTACTAATTGTCGCGGGCTCCCGGGTAAGGATACGGAGGGAGGGGCTGAGGCGGGGCGGGTGGGTTGATCGCTACGAAGGATCTGAAAAGTCCCCGAGAGCTATGCAGATGGAGCTGTTTAGAGAGGCTAGGAGTCACTGAGGCGATGCGTGACAGGCTCTCGGGATGTGACGAGAATTAGGACGTCAAAGCGATAACTGCAAGAGTGCTGAGTCTAGAGTAGGCAGTTGATGCTTCTTCGGCTGGCTGTTGAACTTCGAGGGATAGGTATATTTGATTAAAGTGGTAATCCGAGGTGGCTGTCTCCGAGCTAGATATACGTATGTATGCAGGGTCCCAGGTTCAAGAAGAGTCAGGGTCGGAGCTCTAAACCGTCGTTGGTAAAAGGGACCACGTCTTTCAGCAATAGATTGCGTGCTCGACTGCGTGGCTTGGATATGCCAGATGCCGTGATATGACGTTATATAACAAGTCGCCTAGGGGTACAGCGGTAACGACCGAAATCCGTAGACAGCTTAGGTAAAACTCTCTTTCAGCTGCAGTCGTATCGAGATATTCTGCCAGTCTGACGCAATATGGCGCTCCGACACTGAGACTGGCGGGTGGGATGTGACGGGGAATTATTATGTGAACTGTGTAACTTTGCAGCAATGAAGACAAAGGGATTGCTCTTCGAGTCGCTTATTAGTCGAGACGTTGAAAGCAGTAATCTACCATGAGTTCACCAGAGACAATCAATGAATAAATGGTTTCGAGAAACTCGGGAACAAGAGAACAAGCGAATTAGTCGATTGATCGACTTTTGCAGGTGTCTTAGTGCTGAATAGAAAGCATTAGCAATAAGTTATTTTAAGCAACGGCCTTGGTTTAACCGTAGAATTTGGACGTGTTATAACATAAATCGAGGGCAAGTTGGAGACGAGAACAAGCGAAGGAAGTGGTGGTGCTGGTCATCTGGTGATATATCTGTTGCAAAAGGCTCGAGAAGCTAATTACAGTGTGTACCCTACAAGGTATGGTGCAGCTTTCAATGGCTGGACTTTGGCGTGCTTGCTTGCATGTATGCTCGTGTATCATTCTTCCACCTTCTTGGAACGACCCTGGTGTTTTCCGGACTACTACCAGTCTTGAATCCTACCTGTGCAATGAAGCGATTAGGTCCATTTTATGGGGCCGGTTTGAGTGACTCTTCTAGTCTGGGTCGCAGATGTGCGCATGCCGTGGATATCGTGGGGACTTAGAACCGAAAGCGGAGATGGCGTGTACACCGGGGAATTTTCACCAATGAAATGTGCTGCTGTCTGTGTCCGGATGGAGCGCCTCGCCCTTCTAACACTGTTTAGTGTAGACAGTATCGCTTGGAGACACGAATTAAATAGGGGCACTATCGAAGAGAGAGAATTTAACTGTGTTCGTCAACTCTGACCACAAAGGTATGGGGGGCTGCGAAGAAAAGGTCAGTGCCCGGAGCTAAGGAGGTGTTCATCAAACATCTTTGGCTCCATCATCGTAATAATGAGTTAGGTAACGAAACAGCTCGTACGGAGTACATACACCTGGATATTACAGGCCTTACACACATGATGTAGCACATCATAAGGGGGTAGGTACAGATTGTGCTTATGTGCCCTTATGCGACGGTAGCATTCCCGCAGCTCTTCAATTCCAATTACCGCTTACGACGTGCATACCTACATATTACAGCCGGGTGCAGATTATGTCCTAGACTGCGAGAAACGACAAATAGGACCTGGTGGCGCCAATAATGCCAGCTTAAAAAACAGCAACATATCCCATAAAAGAACGTGTTCATGCCATCTGATTGGCTACTTAAGGCCCATTTTTGTAAGAGCACACACCAAAAATGCAGCAACGGCCGATGGTGTGTCATTCCCCCAGTCGGGGACATACCGGACATGATATGCGCAGCTTGTAAATTGTAATTCATACGGACGGGCCTAAGCGCAAATTTCTAGAATACGTCTATGCAGGTAACATTGATGACTTGCAAGGGCAGGAAAAAAAAAACAGTGAGCATGGGCCCTTGCAACATAGCTCAGTAGCCATATCTTCTGCACATGAAGGATGCCAGTCAGCTCAGCCATGCCTTGCGTGCCGGAGTCAAGTGAGGCAGAAGCCTATGTGAGACGCGGAGTGCGTAACAGTCCGTCAAGGGACTTCTTAATCTATGCCTCCGTTGTTGCGAAAGTAGAAATATGATCATACCACGGAGAGCGAATATATGGAGATATTATTGTTATCCAGGCTAACAAGACAGACACCTTGTTAGCACATCGTTGAACGCGCGTTATCCATTACGGCAGTGGGTCCGACCTTGTGTAATTCTCCTGATACCAGACCGACAATGTGACATATTCCACTGGTATCATCCTCTTGGATCAAATTTTCTTCTCCCATCCTGACTGCTCGATTTTTGTTCTAGCCCTCTGCCCTTGGATCCTATCTCACTAGATTTGGTGGGATTCTGAGATAACATTGGTCGCAAGCCCTTCAATAGCTGTAGGACGTAAGAGAAACCCACTGTTAGGTGCTCGTAGTGTGGTGTAAGGCCTAATTAGCTGTCAGAACGTAGCTGGATAACGTGCATGCGTTAAACATATGCCTAATACTTCAAAGGAAGAATCATACGAAGAAAAAAAATTTTCAAGCTTGTTATCATCTCATCCACCATCTCGAGCACGTTCCCAAATCCTGCGCCCAGATCAGATAATTACAGTTTGGGCCGGCCAAGGGCCGCAGCTACCGAGCCATCGGATGTCGGATGGGCGGCATGCAGCGGCCGCCGTTCCCAGCGTCTTACGAAGCGAACCCAAGACCTTGAAACTTTTCGTCATAAACTTTGCCCTGAATCACCACCAAGTGAAAAGTCTGTTCCAACCACTATCGTGAGGGCGTTCTTGGCTTTCATTAGTTCCCGTCGATTCTCCTTCAGGACCAAAACTCTGTTCCAAAGTATCTGTCCGAAGTCTCCGTAAACCCGTCGTTTCTCACCTAGGATTATCAATGATAAAGTCCCAATGGCGGATCCTTACGGTCTGACGTTGGAACTAATTGTGACAATGCTCCCATCGGCCCCAGTTTTGGGGAGTCACAGAGGGCTTGTCTGCCGATATCGTTGATGTTCCTGTCCTCCCTGTCACCTTGATGGAAGTTGCATTTCTGATTCACTGCCCTAACTTGTCACCTTTAACTCAGTCCCCGTCACCCCTGTCCTGGTACCGCTCCAGCAAGGTTCGCAAGAGCAATGGCACCGAAATTCCCGGTAGAGGGGGAAGGGAATCATCACAGTTGCTAGTAATGGACCTTTACTCTCTAAGCCCGGCACGCAAGGGGAAACTGATCCTGCTCCTGATGTGAAGGTTGCCTCAAGGGATGTTTGTGCCGACCACGACTGCAGAAAGTCCTAGCTAGGCAATTTCTAATCGTGAACTACCTACCTGAAAGGCTTTCCCGGACGACCTCAGCCGTGCCAGCGGCCCACCCCGAAACGGTCGTAAGCATTGGCTTATCAATTTACTCCTTGCGTGCTTCATTGCATGCCACTTCCTAACCACCCATCTAGCATCGTGGGGGTCACTTTGCAGATATCGCAGATTCCGCGCTGGACATTCAAGAGGCCAGTGTCTGATGCGCATTGCGACGCAAGGGCCGGGACGGCTTGGCCACTTATGTCGCTTGAGCCCGATATCGTGAGCCACGTCCTCATTCAGAATCGCTGCCGAGCTAACAAATGTGCAGGTGAGTTAATTCTCGTACTGTCGTGTTCCGCATCGTTCTTCATGTTGGTTGAGAAGCCCGGCATGCCACTTTTGGCATTTTATCATTCATCCCACGTGGAGCCTCGTGAGGACCGCGAGTCAGACGAACCGCCACGATGCAGGCCGCGAAGCCTCATTGGGTGAGTCAGGCTCGCGCGGAGACTTTGCTCTCTCTTGTGTGCGAATATGGTGTAATCATTCGCCAAGCGGCGGCTCGTCCGGCTCCGCATGACGTCGGAGCTGTCCTGCATAAGCAGGGTCCTAGACTTCTAGCTGCTACTCTTTCCAGTAGAGTCTATCCGCTCCGTGGAGCTAGCCGGGCGATATCCGGCATGAAACCTTTTGAGGCTGATAAGGTGTTTCACGTACTTTCCATAAGCGCTTGATAGAGTGCGGATAGTGTCGGCCAATTCTAGATCGCCTTTGGTGGATCTCAGCGCGGGAGACCCTGGGAATCCCTCCGTGATCCACAAGAGATAAGAGAGGCTGTATATCCTTTACCATACAGTGTGTTTCCTTGCGCTGCTCAGGTTTTTCTGCCTGCCCACTGCTCAGCCGCCGCGATAAGTTCTTTCACGGGTGGAGTTATATCCAAGGATAGCTGGGAACACCTTCTCGGCTCCATCTGAATTTTCTTGTCTACGGGTACCTTGCCAGGCTTGTCTTGGTGCCTGCCTTATCAAGAGGAGCATGAACTCTGTAGCCGTGCAGACCAGGCTCAATGCACCACCACAGCTGGACCGACAAGCATTGCTGATTGAACGAGCTCTGGATACTGGATAGGAACGAACCAGGAATCTGGCATGGTAGGAAACAGCCGCTGTGTAACACTAAGCCTTCCTTGGCTTCCATGGACAGGACGGCTTAGTTTTAGTTCAAGTTCGGTCTTGGAAATCTCCCCCCTCTGGTGTGTCGTGTGCTACGTGCACCCATCCAGGGATTCGCCCGACAACATTGTGTGCAAGGGCCAAATCGGTTTCACCCTCGTTATCCACGACACGGGGGCTCCATGGTTGCAGCGGCGACCCGCACAGCACCATTGCTACGCTACTGATCGCCACTATGAACTCTCTCGCGAATCGCACCTTGAGGGTATCTGTTAACTGTGGCGGAATATGCCATTTAGGCAGAATAGCCAGGCCCCATGATTGGGTTTCTTCGTCTTTCCGGCTGCACCAAAGGCATGTCGTGTAACTTGCCATTTAATACGTTCATCCATGACAGAGGGCGTCAAGCTTTTCTGCCGGTGCCTGCCTTCCCTCCCTCCCCAGGGTGACCTCATCAGCAGGGCCTGGCAAATAGAAGACGTGCGATAGATTGCTCCCGGGTGACGGTATCACCCCAGAACTGCAATGCGCCCTGCTCCTCTGATCGAAAATGGAGGTAGGGTCAGTCAATAATTTGTCAATTCTCATATATGACCACATCTTATAGACCGAGATTCGGTACGTAAAATTATGCAGGTCGGATGCAAGCGAAGCTTTCTGGCCTGTTCAAGGGGCGAAACAGCCCCGTGAATCCTGCTCTCACCGATGTGGGGGCTTGTATATTATCCCCACCTCCGTCTAGGACTCTGCCGTAGCCGGCACATTCGCTACTCTTGAACTAATTGCCCTGGCTAAGTAGCGTTGCGCTCTCAGCTGGCCACTCTGTGCCTTTGGGTCTCCGGTTTACTGGATTGAACCACCGGCGGATAGCCCGTCCCAGTCGTCAACGGTCAAGCGATCGTTCAGTTTGAGTTCCCCTCAACTCTTTTCGTGCGACGCCCAGCTACGTGTCTCACTGACAGAGATGCTGCGCGACGATACACCAACCATACGCTCTTTCGACTCAAAGGGCCGCAATGCGTCGAAAGCCGCTGTAGGTGTATGGCCCTCCGCTACCAGCTTCCGCTTATCTACCTCTACCGGAACTAAGACAATCAGCTGCCCAGGCTTCGTCGTCCCCGTGCAATGGCACCCGATAGGCCGGATAGTGGACCACGCACGGTCGGCGTTATCGGTTGAAAGTAATAGTCCCGGTGTATCT
>QJNS01000026.1:0-233473 GCA_004154925.1 Monosporascus cannonballus
CCCCGGGGGGGGCCCCCCCCCCCCCCCCCCCCCGGTGGACCGCGAACGGGGGCGTCCGTCCTGGTACCGGACCGGTACGCCGGAGGCGATGGGGCACGTGAGAGGCGACAGCCGCAGGCTAGACCGCAGTAAGGCGTCTAACAGGGAGAGCCCCGTCATGGTCAACGGTGCCCGCGGCTTTATCCGCTGGTGGGGGCTTTGGGGCTCGCGGGAATCAAACTAGAAGGACAAGGCTGGGCAGACACCGGAAACCATAGACCACGGACTTCACGTACGCCTAAGTCAGGCTGAGAAGATATGTTGATCCTAATGAGGGCGACGGGGCGTTCTTCTCTCGGCGGGTAGAAAGCTTACCGACTTATATGAGTGAACACTCTCTTCGAAGAATTCGTAGAACTTCCTCGCTGGCGCGCAGGGAAAGGACATGAACCCCATCTAGGGAACCATGCTCAGGGGCTAGGTAACTCGCATATGCACCATCTGCCGCCATGGTAGCAGAGAGACGGACATCCAGTGTCGATGCACGTTTGATGATGAGAATAGATATGCCCTAAATATGACGTATATATTGTAGCGAAAGAGGAACGCCTTCGCGATCGTGTTCTTCGCGATCGAAGGATCTGTTTCCCAGATGTCTATTTGAAAGTCGTGTCTCCTCATTACTCGCTCCTGCTATTGCTTGAATTCGGGGGAAGAAAAGCAAGACCCTCATGAACCATATAGCCACGAGGTGTTCCCGACGTCCCTCGTCCATGTGCTATACCACCCAATCCATTCCTTTCAGTAATCGGTGAGGCATGGGTCGACCGCGTGGGTACGTATCCCTGGCGTCCTGACGCTGTATCGACATCAGCAGCAAAGCATGAGCAACTCTACCGGGAGGGCCTACCCCAAACTCGCGGGGTTCTGGGTATACGCCCGCCAGCAGGAGGCAGTGGCATATCGCGCACCGCTAAACTAGTCCGTCCCGGAAACCACCAAAATCAACTGTAACCATGATACTGGCATAAAGCTATTTCTATACCCGGTATCACCCCAGGACGTCGTGTCCTACTTTCATCGCCCCGCGGCGAGGCAGCCTTTAACCCCCTAACCCAAAACCAAGGCCCCTTTGACAATGGAGCCACACATCCTTTCCCTTCGTAGCTTCCTCAGCTAGCCAAACTTTAAGCTTTCCGGGACCCGACCAACGCGTGCAATAAGACCGACCCCGCGGTACCCCAGGCCCGCCAGAGCCCCTCGCCTCCACGTACACCCAGACCCTCGACCTCAACCTCAACCACACCTCTCCCCCTAAACACAGCAGCAGCAACTCGTACGACACCAGTCGACCAACCCCCAAAGCACCATTCATCTCAAGGACCTATTACGGCGCTAAGAAAGGGAATGAATGTGCTGGCAGTAGAACAGGGCGTCCCGTGAGACAAACTCGGGGGGGATACATACTAAGACGCGCGTACTCCGTAGTGGCGGTTCAATTGACCTCCGGCAATATACTCTCATCTCCCCTCAGAGACTTATATCGCTGCTGCCTTGGGCGCCATTCAAAGGGGGGGGGGAATACCTGATATAAGAACAGGAAGGAAGAGACAAATTTACAAAGACTTTCGAATTGCCCGTCTATAACCCGTCAAGACGCCCCACTCGTCCCCTGTTTCTGGGAGACGGATCTCAGGAGGACCCGAGCCCAAGCGTTCTGGTATTCTGGAATAGTTCACATGCCACCAGACCAAGTGGTTATATGTGAATGTTCCAGCTGGAGATGTTGGCCAGCCACCCTTGGGAATTTAGTACTTGCCTAGGCTTAATCTATTCAGACACATTAACCAACTCCCGTCGAACAGGTCAGCCTCGTAGAACTGGCAGTATCCAACAACCCGAGTAAGTCAACCACAGGCACACACCTAACGCACCTGGGTCATAGCAGTAATTCCATAGGTGATGTCAATTGCCCCCCTGCCACATATTCACAAACACAACGAATTCCCCTTATCTACCTGACTATGAACTCGTGACAGAACATTATCTCGTCCGTATCTAACGAGTAGCAGCCAATATTCGGGTTGCCTTCGCCCGACACGAAAAAAAAGTAGGCAAGAAGCCGGAACGCCTAATTTTCCTGACCAGCACTTGATACAACAAACGCAGCCGGAACGCCACCAACACACGGAAGTGAAGGAACCATGCATCCATGAAATTAGCCCGGAGCCCCGTTTGGTATCAACCGAAGCCATATGCTAGAGAAAACCATGCCCGCGTCGGAGTAGGTAAGCCATCTAGTCCGAGTCGTCGGCATCGGTCTTGCCGCCCATCGAAGCTCGCTTCGCTTCCTTGGCGGCCTTTTTCTCGGCCTTCCGGCGCTTGCGTTCTGCCTTCTCCTCGGCCGTCTCACCCTCGTGCTTCTTCCGCTTCTTCTTGTCGTCGTCGGCTGCAGGTGTCGAGTCCGCAGCAGGCTTCTCGTTCTTGACAGGCGTCGGGGCGGCCGTCGGAGCCTCGGTCATGGTAACATCGGGAGCGGGCGCTGCTGCGACACCATCGGCAGGCGCGTTGTAGTCCTTGTACTCCTGGGTCCACTTGGCGGGTGTCTGTTCGTTGGCGCGACCGAACTTATCCAGCTTTCCGGATGCCTTGAGCTTCTTCTTCTCGGTCGCAGTAGGGCCGAGACCCCACCTCCTGGGGTACAGGTCTCGCTCCATGATGCATCGCTTGACCTTCGCAACTACACCGTGGTCGCAGGACGACATCTCGACGGTTGACATCTGCGCAATACCGAGAGCAATAGCTTCACCCTTGGTCGTCATCAAGACGACCTCTTCGCCCACTTCAATACCGGCCTCTGGGGATGATATCAGCATCGGTTCGCAAACGCGGGGGTTAAGAGGAACATACCGTATCTGAGTAGACCGGGAATCATAAGTTTTGCACCGTAGCAGATGGCATTGACAGTGCTGTCCTTGACCACGACACGCTTGTAGGAGGTCAGGAGCGTCTCGAGAGGAGCGATGACCTTTCGAAGGTATGACTCGTCCCTGGTGCTGTCGTGCATCCATTGAGCATCCAAAACATCGTGTAACGTCACGAGATCCTTGGTCTCGTCCATGGCACCGCTTCGCACTCGTCGAAGCTCCTGCATGTGCGCACCAACACCGAGCAGAAGACCCAAGTGGACGCAAAGGGTCCGAATGTAGGTTCCGGCCTCGCAGGAAACCCAGAATACGCCGAGGTCTGAGAGGGGGTGTTAGCGAGAATAGGGGGCAGGTGGGGCAGGCTCAACGTACGTCGGTCGTTGTCAAACTCGATGAGCTTGCTTTCGTGGATAGTCCGGATACGGAGCTGTCGCTTAACGGCCGAAATCAAGGGTGGTCGCTGGAAGAGAGCGCCGGTCAACGTCTCGAGCGCGCGCGCAAACTGGGCCTCGCCACCGGGAAGCTTGTCGTGGAATCGGATGACAGCGACGTATTCCTTTCCGGCGCCCTGCTGGGACTTGACAAGCCGGGTGGCGCGGTCGACGCAAACAATCAAACAACCGGTGACCTTGGGGTCGAGGGTTCCGCTGTGGCCCGTCTTCTCACATCGCAGGATGCGCTTCACCCAGGCGACGACCTCGTGACTCGAAGGGTTGGAGGGTTTGTCGAGGTTAATGACGCCGGACGAGATGTACGACTTGAGATCGCGCTTCAAGGGGTTGCTGCCATTGGGGATGGGCGTGAAGTGTCCCGTCCGCACAAGCACTGTTTGCCGATGCCTTATTAGCATCTGGGACGATCCACCGCATCACGCAAAGCATCTTAAACCAGGGGCACACATACGCTTATCCCAGTTCTTCAAGAGGAGCGGCCAATTGCTGGTGTCGAGGGCCGGAGTCACCGCCGTCGGCTTGATGGAGAAATCATCCACCGCCTTCGCGTCCTGGGTGGCCATTTCGAAATATGGTATACAGCACCTATCTTATATTCCTCCAAGGGGAGCGCGATAATAAAGCCGGCTTTGAATGGACTTTATTGATGCTGGATTCGACTGACGGGTTCGTCTTCGGTCTCGTGCAGTCGACTCGGCGAGATTGGAAGAAAAGAATAAAATCTAAAAAGGTCGACAAGCTCCAAATTTTTTTCCCGATGCTCTGTGGGGCAGAGGCGACGGCGAACCGTGCTAAAGCCACAGTTGTCTAGCCGATTCAGGTATGGCGGATGTGCGGGGGAGCTAGAGCTTCCGCCACAATGCGGATGTGCCACAATGCCCTTCGTTTCTCTGGGTTCTTAATTATGGATGGGGTAAGCTGGTCTGTCTGCGATAACGCATGGGATTATGCCTTTACGAAGTGACTCCACGGACTGAAGGACCGTGCACCCGACAACTGGGCCATACAACTGAGCCTTACAGGAACCCGTCGATTAACCTGCGGACGGGAACGGCGGTAGGGGCGTTCCCAGCCGGATGCAAGGCTCTTCAGATGTTGCGGGTTCCTTGGCCCTCTCACCCTTCTTCTTCAGTGCGTCGGCGATAACTTTCGGGAGTTGTCTAGGGGCATGTAAATGCGTCTCTTGGTGGTTCTTCTGGAGGGTTCTCCTATTGGTGGTGCCGAGGGAAAGCATTTCTCACTTTTGTCTGTTGCAGGGCAATACTTGGGGTCAAGAACAACGGGAGCCTCGAGCGCTTCTACGTCCATTTGTGTGAACTCGACGGTCCCCGATATGCCACCGCATGCCATTATTTAATTATTCACGATCTCTCGGCGACTTATCAAGCTGTGCAAGGAGCAAGGGGGCTTGGCACGTTGTAACCAGATATCCGTGAATGGCAAAAGTTCCAAAGGCTTCCAGTGCATGATGCTTTTGCATCTCCCCGCACCTCAGCTTCAACCAAGTACTGTTGTTATTAAATGGCAGGCAGCCACATGTCTTCTGCTTAGCTCTCAGTCAAAGTCGACGACGTGCTAACAAATGACATTCAATTCCATGATAAGAGTAGTAGCTGAGCCAGCACCCACTATCAAAAGCATGCTCTCCGGGAGCTTCAGACAGGTAGACATGATGATAACCAGTTTTGAGTCCCTAGATGCCCTGTCACACCTACATCTTAACCTGAGAAATCGCAATGAATAAATATGCCTATGCCGGTGGCGAGTCTTGAATAAGTATGATTCACACCGCATTGAACGGGGTTAAATAATTCGTTGTAGGTAATATACAAAACGTCAAATGGATTAATTAGACACCAGAGCTGCCTTCCCGTCGGGATTGAGGCCCTCTCCTCTCATCACAGAAACTTGGTATATCGAACGCCTGATTCTGGGCAGAGAACATCTACCAGGAAAATCTCGTGTATGGAATCTTCACCACACCTCCCCCCCCCCCCCCCGAACCCTCCTCGGAACTGGGGGTATTACTCTTACACCCTAACTCCTTGCTGGCACCATATAAACAAGTAAGAGTACAGAACAGGGCAACACCGCGCTACGACGTGGAAGAGGCAGGAGGTGGGGGCCCGTATCTCCCGTATCCGGGGTGGTTTAGCACCGGGGCCTGATGGGGCGGGGGCGGCATGGGCGGGTGCTGATGGCCGCCGCCGCTGTTGATGCCCTCCTGGAGCTCGTAGCCCTCGCCGTCGGCGTCGGTGCCCGCCCTGTCCTTGCCCTTGCCATCGTTGGCCCAGTACACCGCGCCGTCGCTGTCGGGGCTGGCGGCGACGCCGATGTTCCGGGCCTTCTCCGCGGGCCAGGCCGTGTGCATGTGGCTCGGCCCCTCGGCGCCGCTGACCGGGCTGTTGTACTGCGAGGTGTAAGGGGAGAAGTACTGCGGGTAGGACCTGTCGGTCGTCGCACTGATGGGCGAGTCGCCCCACCCGCGCAGCGGCTGCTGGCTCACGGGCGTCTCGAACATCTCGCCCGCCCCGCCACCGGACGGCCAGTTCTTCCGGAGTCTCTCGCGCTGGCGCAGGTACGCCTTCCTCTTCCGTTTGCCGCTGAGGATGACGAAACATCCCATGATTATCAAAAGGACAACGATGGCCCCGATGGCGATGCCCGCAATCGCCCCATAACTGAGCATCCCGACGCGCGCGTCCGAGTTAAAAGTGGATGTCGGCGTCGGCTGGGTGACGTTAACCTGCTCGGTTGTCGAGAAGATCTCACCATCGAGCGGGATCGTTGCCGGGGGCTGGAGCAGCAGGTCACACGCCCCGTGTAATACCTGTAGGTCTAGGACGGCGTTAGGAAGAACAGCCAAAGTCTCGTCCAGCTGGCTTACAATTGTTTAAAAAGACGCCACCATCCATATGTACGAGACAGTCACTACAGCGATCCACTTGCGGCCTATTCCACACACTGCAGTAACCGTAGGCCGTGGCATTGGGAGCGAGCTTTTCGTGTTGTAATGCATCCTGGAGAGGCCCACAGGCCGTTCTGCGTGACGGTTAGCCGTTGCGTCAGAAGATCGTTTCATAGGGCCTAGCGCACGTTGTCAAGCACGGATTAGAGTCCGTTTCGAAGACGCAATACGATATCGCTGATCGCATATTATCTGTCGGGGTGATTCAAGTCAGACGTGCCGGCAACAGCGAAGAGGGCACAGACACCTACATAACATGGCTTGCAAGTCCGAGGTTGCTGGTTCGCCTTCGGGGTTCGTGAATGCGCTAGTTGACTCGCACGTAACACAATTCCTGAAGACGATGCCTTGCGACGTCACCGCGTAATCAATTTCCCTGCACACAAGATCGTCTATTGTCGTACTGCTCAAGGCATTGCCACAATTCGTAGAGCATGGCGAATCTTCCGCCACTAGCACAGCCGAGGATGCACGCAGGAGCGCACTGATAACGAGTGCCTGCGGTATCGTCGCCATCATCGGCGAGCCTTTTGACGGCGACTTTCGGGTGTGGCGATATCCCGCAATGAATGCTATGCGGGAGCAAATTTTCGGGGGATGACAAGACAGGTGTCGAAGCCTCTCCCGTGCCGGGTGACACTTGGTGGTTTCGGTTGACGTTACTTGCACTTTAAATCTGAGGTCTTATCGCTGCTCGGCTGGCAGGGGGCTGCGTTCAAATAAACGAAGAACGCTACCGTATAGGTGGCGCCAATGTGTGATACTCGCCCTGTGTATCACGGAGATCCGACATGATGGGAGAAGCAGGCGCGCGTCACCTCACATATATGGACCGACCTGCTGTTCCATGGTGGTAGTGGGGACGGAATCAAGCGCCAATGTGATATGAATGGCCCCCTTGGCCCCCAATGCCACAGATATCTGGGGAGTTCCACTAACGCACGTCTCATCGGGGTCACAAACGCACTCGATATAACCAGGCTGCGAAGAATCCTGAAGCGGGGGCCATTTTGGTGATTTGCTAGCCTGCGGCATTGTGGCTGGATGAGATTGGGGACAAAATGTAACCTAAAGAGATCCAGCCATTGAGGGATCGCAGCACTTCAGCAACTGCTTGGCATCACCTCTCGAGCTGCAGAGCCCTGCATGTCCGCACGCACTAAGGTAAGCAAGTCGATTAGGATACTCGGATACGGCCGTCTTATTGGCGATGCTTAGTGTAGCCGAGCAATATTCCAGTCCAATCATGTGGCATTCTCTGGCTCGGAAGATGGATCACTGGTGGACCCCACACAACTTATCTTCCCGATCGGATTCCCCCTTTTGCCAAGGCCGTTCATCACATCCATGCGCGTGACACAGAGACCTGCTGGCCGGTGCAACCAACATCGGGGGTGCTTTCCAGGTAAAAAATCATCGGCAAACCGGAAAAGCCTTCATCCGCAGCCGTATCGTATGCGAACCAGCATGTGCGACCAAGTCCGGGGCCCGACGCGGAACTTCAATGGTCGACAGCGTTGCATCTTGCAGCTTTGGAACGGACAGCCAGGAGATCCCTACTCAGAAACCTCAAATCAGAGAGCATCGTGCTCGAAGCGCCCAGCAACTTTTGTTGCCAGGTTCTCGGGTCTCGAACAGTGAAGTACGGACCATCGGCGCTGTCCGATTTGACCAGCACTGACGGGTAACGAGCCATAACCGTGCGGTACGGCACGTGTGATGCGCATCGTCTGACTTACAATATGGGCCAACAGCGGTCGGCATGGCCGCAGCCGCGTGCGACCTAGCGAACAACCTCAGCGCGCATCATAGTTAGAACTTTATGAAGATCGTTCAGAGTTCGTAATCTACGTATCTAGAAGTTACTCCCTTGAGGCCCGTGGGCTCTTGGCAAGGTCAGCCTCAGGTCGAGTACACGCATTTCTGCGCTTACGGGGGTCGAGATCAATTGGCCTCGATGAGCTGCTTTAATATCGTACAAAAATCGAAATCCGACACTGCATTTCCTCTGTCCTTTAGGTGCGTTCGTAGTTCTTAGCGCCTACCAGGTGCTTTAGGCAAGTCCCGGCTCGCTGAGAACGGGCTATCCGCCAAGCATACTTGGGTAGGTAGCATTCAGCTCGTCGGCCCGAACTGCCTAGAAACAACCAAAACGCCAGCCCGGTGCGTGTATGTTAACCAGTTTACTAACCCCAACACGACAAAGATAGATTCTTCACTGGAGGCAATCGTGATGAACCAACTATCAATCTCCCTGACAACACCAAAACGAAGAGCCTCGATAAATTGGTGCAATCATCAGTTCACAACCATGATACCGTGATATATCTTTTCCGAGGGATATCTATCTCCTCGGCGAAGGACATCATCCTAGCACGGCATATCCCTACAACTGGCTATCCTTTATTTCTCCCTCCATATCGTCCGTTTTTAAAGCCCGCGATGTTCAGCATTTGGCTCCGGAACACCTCGCTGGAAGAAAGACGATCCACTTCGTACAAATCATAACCCCCCGGGGCTGCGCCATGGCTACTACCATATCGCACTCCTCGGTCTTTCGCTCCTCGCACCTACCCCCACAACGCCTTTGAGTGGTGCTGGCTCAACAGTTGTGGTCACGACGGCAGCAAGCGGTCCATTATCAACGTCCATCCCAGGCGCAAGTATCATCGCTTTTGGCGTCTTGAGACCCACCTCAAAAGTTGTAGGTGAGTTATGGGTCTCAATAGTCATAACGGAAGATGCGTGAATAACAACCCCGTCTTCGGGTAGTACCCGCGGCTTGTTGGTGTTACTATCATCCGCCGGAGGCATATTCCCGGTTACCCGGAACCCCTTGGTACTTCCCATTCTACGGCTCGGTTGATCGTTCCATAGCTGCACTTTCTCTTCGGGGCCAGGCTCGGGGCTTTTGTGTCGAGAAAGGACGCCCGCTTGGTCCGAGCCGGCCGGGCTCAACTTCGAATGCGGGGACCTCAGACCGGGGGAAGGGCCTTGGGACAATTTCGGGGAGTGCTTTTGTGGCGACCGTTTCCTATCCCGGTGTCCACCGCCACGGTCGAGGTTCCTCAACTCATGGTGTTTTGGCGAAGAATCCTTCGTCCGAGTGGATGACCTGCTGAATTGCGAATGATCGTTGCCACTCCTAGGGGAGCCAAGGCTTGGGGTATGTGTAAGGCGGGGAGACACGTGTTCCGACGTCCGTTCTTCCGTGTCCTTCATATTTTTCCTGCTGGGTTGATCACTCTCCCTTGGAGACAAGGGTTGTTCTCGTTTATGGGATTTGTGCCTTTGTGTTCGGGAAGAATGAAATACGACGAAGTCATCCTCATCCGCATGACACTCGAGACTATCTCGTCGGGGGCGGGTTCCCTCTTCGAAGACCATTAGATCTGCTCCAATTTTTTCCAAATCGGGCGATGCGCTCGGGCGTTGTCGATGGTCAGGTGCGGCGTCGTGAGATTTCGGGGGCGAATGAAGCCGACCGCTAGCCTCATCCTGCAATGTTGATGATCGCGGATGCGATAGCGGCAGGTGCGCTGCTGGGTCGGCTGTTGCACCGGAGGCCCGAATGTTGTACGACGAGGAGGGGTGCGCAGCCACGGTGGAATGAAACCGTTCTTCACCTCCCACCCGGCTAGAAGAACCTGGTTCCGGCGGGGGTGGATGAGATGATCTACCGCCTTGCAATGAGTTTACTTCTCTGCGCACTTCCGCGGTTTGCGCTGGACCGCTATTGCGGGTCGCGTCTTCGACTCTTCGGGTGAGCCTAGTAAGTCCATGCTGTTGAGTGAACGCATCGGCGAACTTGGGGCGGGGGCTCGAAGTCGGAGAATGCGATGCACCGGGGGCCTTCGGATGATCGGGCAGGGCCCAGAAATAGCGAGGTGAGATTGGCGATTCTTCGAAAGGTGTGGCGGGGAAGGCTGGCGATAGAAACGAGGAAGGATCCGGTGTTATGAGCATGTGACTCCCAGATATACTGCGAGCATCGTGTCCATTAGCATCAGACGGACCTGTCGACGATCCAGCATCAGCCCTTCGAGATCCAGGAGCGTTCGGGGATTTTGACATGGTGCTAGGCGAAGGGGATCCGGAAGGCCCGATATCAGTCGCCTCCCGAGGCGAAGAGGCGCCGGAGTGCGTCCCCGCATCGCTCTCCGCCACCGTATCCCGCTCTGGACGATACACTAGTTGGGCAAATGGCGCAGCTGCAGTATCGACAACCAACAGCTCCTTCTCGCCTCGACCTAGAAGTCCATAGACGCTGACCTCTCCGCCCTTGATGCCGATGACAGCACTCGTACCGGCATAAACGGCGTCGCCTTCCATGCCAGTCCTATTTGCAAAAATTACGATTATTTCGTCATCGCTTTCCGAGCGGATCAATGGTTCCAGGCGTCTGACCCAATACGTCAAGGTATCCATATCAGGCTCCTTCGGCAGACGGCTAAACTCTCGCGCATCTTCACGGGTTAACCATGCCATAGACATGATCACGACATTAGCGCGCATATCCAGGACATGGAAAGCGAACTCGAATGCGCTCCACGGCGCCTCGAACCTATAGGGACTAGGGAGTTGTGTTAGAGAACAAGGGTAATACGTTAAATGACTTGGCTACTAACTTCAGATCCATGCCTGCGATTCTAGTCAGTTCAACGTACCCAAACAAACATAGGGGCAGACACAGTGGACTGCTGCAACTTACAGATGCCCAAAGCCGCGCGCCCAATACCCGGTAAATAGCCTCGGTAAAACCCATTGGGATTTTCCAAGGCCCATGTCTCATCCGTGTAATAGAGATGCGTCTTTCGATAATTCGCGATGGTTTCCCCCTCGGAATTCACCACTATCAGCGAGTTGTAGTATTCGGGGGACGTCGGCCAATGTTGCGAAACATCAACCTTCTCTGGATACCCGGCCGCGACGACACAGTTGTGTTTTAGTGCAGTCGTTCTCGCCCAGAGCGAGGTGATCCCGGATTTGGACGGTTCCAGGAACGGCACAATGTCTCGAAGCGACTTGAAGTTGTAGCCTGTCCGATGTGGTCAGTGACAGTCACTGCCGAGGCCCGCTGTCCGCAACCCTTCGCGGCCATTCCCGACGGATTAGGCAAACAAGTGGATGTCCCACTAAGAGACCGATCTTTTCGACTCACCGCTGAATGCAAGTTCCGGCAAGACTAGGAGATCAAGATCTTCCGGATTTGCCCTGTTCAATACCGCATCGGCTCGGTTGAGGTTATTGTCGACGTCACCGACCTGAGGCGCGAATTGGAGGCATCCGATCCTCATCGTGGTCACAACTCACTCCCAGGAAGAGAGATGCGCCTTTTCCGGTGGGAGGCTAAGGGAGAAAACAAACAGTCGAATTACCAGTGCTCCGCGATCTCCTGAAGACGTCACCGTCCGCTCTTAGGTATATACGGCTGATCGTGGTCAAATGCATCGAAGACGAGAGATGCGATTCATAACGACCGCTTGGCACATTGAAAAATAGGCAAGCAAGCGGCCCAGCCCTATGCCACTATGGATGGATGAAATAAAGTTTACGGGGGGGGGAGACACTGGAATACGCCCCCATCGAACCCAGCACCATGGCGTCTGCACCACTCGACAGTGCACGGCCAGTCTGCGCGAAACATCTGATACTAAGCTGCCGTGCCATGTGCCTAACTTAAGCGCCCGCACCAGACAAAGTAGTTAGTGGGGTTAAATCTGATTTGCCCAATCATGCACGCCTATTCCCTTTACGTGATCCTAATTTAGGGTGCTATATGGTGAGAGCACATGGGGTTTACTTGCAGCCAATCCCGGCTGCCGACACATTATTCTTTAGCGGAAGCGGGGGACGATCTAGGGGCTAGCGCCATATATTGCACCGCAGATATTGATGGGCTTGGACGTCTTGTGTAACTGTGAATAAACCGAGGATCGAATGATTTGTTGAATCGACGATGAGGGACGATATCGAGCGATATCCACTCGTTATCGCATTACCCCTGAGACCCCTCATCAACGGGCCCCCCCTACGGCAGTACCCGCCAAGGATATGTACTCTGTATGTCTGCAACGGGGCGGACGTAAGGGACATACATATGTGCATGTATTGGCTCCTTCCCAGCCGAAGGCGCTCAATGGGGATCGCACTTTTCTACGTCGTCTGAATAGTCGGTGTAGCAGTCGACGAAGCGACACCCTAATATAGTGGAGGGGTGGTGCAGGTTGCCATATAAGTAAGTATAGGGGCCGTTTCGGTTCCTACATAGAAATCTTGGCGCTGGGAAAATCCTACCTGATTCATTGTGAGTAGACAGTCACCGTGGTCGGGGGAACAGTCTCAATTGTAAGATACCCATATGCTCTCGCGCCTAATTTAGATAATATTTATCGCACAGCCGAAATTCCCCCCCTTCCTCTGAATCCGGGTGTGCAACCTTGGGGCTGCTTGGGGCCATCTAGTGGATTTGGGGGTCGCTGTCGAAAACTCTCCTGCCGTCCCTTGCATCAATACCCGTCCAGCCCCCAAAGGGCCAAATACGTACTTCAAACGATGGAATCCGGCCCTCCTAACTTAGCCATGACAAACGTCGCGCCGTCAAAGCCTATAATTACTCTACGTCTTCCTTCGTCTTCTGAGGTACCCAGCCGTTTCCGCCCAAGTGGCTCGCGCAATAAATATACCTAGATACATTTGACCACGTTATATGGTACAGAGTCTTACGGTTCTTTCCGCATACGTAACGACAGGGATCAGTGGGTTGCTAAGTTACCAACTGAACGGATTCGCGGCGTGGGGGTGTACCCGGGACTGTGGTTCTCATTTTCCTGTAATGTGATGGGTATATGCGTTGGCCATCAAAAATCAAAATGGTCGTGCGATGGCCAACCAACTCCAATGGACATCGACGAGCCCCTGGGGCCCACAGAACACAACTACTGAGAGCCCCGGGCCTGTCGAGAAGATCAGCGAGAAACCATCTTCACAGAAGATCCACCAGCACTTGTAGAAAGGCATCGCAGGCAAGCCATTCTTCTCATCGAGACTCTTCCCTCTATTGACTAGGTATGTGTCGAAGGAGCTATATGCTACACCACCGGACGAGGGGCGGTTCTTTGCGCCGATGACAGAAACCGTGCCAATCGCCTCATTGTTGGTTCCTTTGCATGGGTCACACCAACATACGTCTTGGCAAGCGCCTTTTGGCTTAGGAACCAACTATGTAGATGCTGGCATGGTTACCAGTTCCCAGCGGTCTGATTCCTATAATCTCGTTGGGCGGCACATTGCACGCCGTTCCAAGCTGCCGTTCCCCCCCATCTCTCAGCACGCCTTTTCGAATGCTTGCCTTTCGCGATCGACTCCGACGGAACTTCTGGAGAAGATTTACTGAAATGAAGGTACATGGTGAGAGACGTAGGTTTGGGTATTTGCTCTTTCATGAGTATTCCTTGAAATTTCATAATTCTACCATACCGTAGCAACACCTCCCAACCCTTGCCTTCCATACCTCCATGAGACGCATATGTGAGCACGTTCTGGGAGCGGCAGACAAAGGGGCATGTATTGATGTAGTAGATGGATTCTTCATGTCGAATGAGTGCTTGGTGTCGAAATGCGGATTCAAGTGCGCCTTATCCCGGTTACCCCTACACGTTGTCTCATTATGCCGGACTGCCACAGAGCATACCCTCAGCGGATCCCTTACCGGTTTCAACCTGGGACAGGAAGCCATCAACGACAACAAGGCTTATCATGGTTAACACTGTAAACGCCTTACTGGCTTCTTCAGTGACCGTTGATACAGGGTTAGGAGTGCATGCTTGAGAAGACCTTGAGTGTCGAGAATATGGTGATACGGCTATCTGAGGAGGCTTCAGGTACCAGCTTGAGAGAGCTCCTCATCTAACTTCTGTGCACTTGTGCAACCCCTAGACATCTGTTTTAGAATTCATGATGGATACGAGTGCGACATATTTCCAAAAGATACCATTGTCAGAATAAGGATCAGAATAGGGGTCAGAATAGGGGTAAAAGTAACCGGCACATCTGCGTGGACACGTTGCCGTGTAGTTCCAGGACCGTCTAGACTGGTTCCTCCTGCTGGAGTTCAACGGGCATTGAACCTATCTTTGACAGTCAGAGGTGGCCTGATCCAAGTTGAGAGACGTTGGACAGACACGCAGAATAATTTATTGCTCCCTTGACAACTTGGTGTCACACAACAACTACTCAGCAAGGTGGCTAAATCGGCTAACTGGCCGTTCCCTGGAGATCTACTAATGGCACTAGTATGACGGCAGGCGGACAGGAGGCAGCCTTCAAGGACAGTAGATACTACCGGGAATAATTCCCATGTTCTCGAGGTCAGATATTTGACCCAGAGCTAGGTCAATCGGCGGCGTCGGGCAGTTTTGGGGCCTATCGCAGGTTCCAGGGAGTGCCGCACTGCATCCCGAATCATAGCGGAACAGGTGTCAGGATGGGCCCCATCCCCAGGCAATGTCTACGGGATAATACCGTACATCAAATTACTCTAAGTTCGGAAAAATATACATATACGTTTAAGTTAAATACCTTCCGTTTGTATTATAGTACATAGGTATCATTTTAGCAGCTCCCGCGCGAGGTTGGGGATCACATGTCATAAGTGTCTGTCATCACCCCTGAGAGACTCTGATAATGCGTCTACGCCCAAGCAGATATATGGGCCAAAACCACCTCAGCGATAGCAACACTAAGTGCACCTCCCATGCCTTGGAGGCGCACTATCTAAGCCACGCCCCCCAAGTCGGCGTCTTCCGCCACAGCACTGGAATCCAGGGCCCTGACGCATGTCATCTGTACCCCCGGCTCCTCGTCATCAGACCACTCGGGCCCCAGCCGTGGAGACCCGTTGGGATGGGCGCGACCTCCTCCATCTAGTCGACGATGGGGCCAGGTCTGTAATCGCCTGTCTGGTAGGGCTAGCCTGCACATATGCAACAAGGGGTGTCACGTGCCAGGTGGAATCTTCTACAGAGGGGCTGTACAGGGAGGCTATACAGGGGTTGTAGGTGCATATATAGGGCCGTTTTATTCCCGTATATTGGGAGGGACCGGCGTTACTGGTCAATTCTATATACCGGCTACCTTCCTGCGAGACTGATTCCTCCTGCCATTCACGCTGTTGCACCCAATTCCCTGACGACTATATATCTATGCGTATATTTTGAATGGTAAATAAACTAATTCCCAGTCGCACAGGTGGGACGTCAAACTCTATAAAACAGGCATACCCTCCCCAGAAAATAGTCTTGTGGTGCTACAAAAAAACGCTGTCAAGAGGTCTCCGCCGTGTGAAACAACTGGGCATAGCATCCTTCGATCGACAACCAGGCACACTATAAGATTCCTAAACTTTTTAATAAGGCTCACTATTCGAGCTTCCTGGGCATATCTTGTCCAAATACATGGGAAACCCGGGGAACTTATTATGTAGGAGCTGGACCTAAAGCGTAGGGTGATAATTGCTTCATCTAGCAAAGACGCCGCCGCTTGCCGTTGTTTCTGCTCGGCATGAACGATTCTGAGGTGATATCTGATGGATTACGGATTTCTCATGGGCAACTGCGCATCATAATCATTACAGTTGGTAATCGGAACATGCGCTGACCAGCAACTGGAAGGATGATATCCATCTATGCGCAGCCTGGACCGAGTTCCACAACTCCGTCACACCGCCGTCTCAGGATCAACCTGGGCCCTTAAGGTTAGACAAGCGAGGGCTCTTGGAGCCAGCACTATCCAAGTGGCAGCATGGACGGATTAGAGCATACCTGAATACTGGTAGCGATATGGGATATGGGCATACTGGAGGGCCTGGACGCCTCTATTGTGAGGTATACAGTGATAGTGCCTGGCTTATTTACCAGGCCGTGACGCTGTCCGCCTGCTAGTTAAGCTCGTGAACCCATGTAACTAGCTATGTATGCATGAAGTTGAAACAAGCCTTCAACGGTCTGTCCGTTTCTCTTCTCATATATCTATCTAGTAGGCTAGTATGCATAGTTCACTCGGCTTGGAACTACACATATTATCACTGCCCAGTACTAGATAATGAATAATACATACCAGGCATGACAAAAGTCAGATATCTCCCCCGCTCCAACCTCTCAGCCTAAGACAAAGGAGGAGGTATCGGCCTTCGCACGGATGATAGGCCTCTTTACTACAAATAGCAGTGCCCCTTTATCATCATTAGAGGTGGGTTAGTCTGCATTCGACTACTCCAACGCCAGGACGGCATTACGTTGTCCTTAGACCTGTCCCAAAGGTATTCATATCAAGGATGGCCTGATGGCAATGCTGTTAGCGAACGCTGGTTCCAGTGAGAACACCCCAGCCATGACTTCCACTCAGGAGGCGATCGACCGTAAGCTTGCTCTGGAAGAAATGAAATGCTACGTCAGCTTTGTGGAGCTGAACGTACTACCTATTCGTAGCATATTCGAAGACCACGGCAAGAAAACACGTCCCCGAATCAGATTCGAAGAGATTCCTTGTCTCTTTCGGCCTGGAGCGCTAGCATTCTTACATCAAAGAACCAAGTCTACCCAGACTCTCCAAAGGTCAGCTGTGCAGCAGGTCTGGAGGATCACGGCGTGCAGACCAGCCGACCACGCGTTAGAACATGACGAGGATCCCGGAATAACGGAGTTTGACATGCATTGTATCGACTACGACGGCGATAAGCTAGTGCCGGTTTGGAATACTATCGGGTTCTGGCCTTTCGAGGGGAAGCGAGATATTACTTCTTTTGCATGCTACCCACTCGCGTTCCATCCTAATTACTCTGCGATCCTCGAGGAACAAAAGCAGAATGGTCAAGACTTCATGTCATATATTACGGAGAGCGTGAGATATCTCTTTTACTCAGGGTGGACGCTTACCGAGGGTATTCGGGAGGAAGCCCTGGAGGACGATAAGGGAGATCAGATCCAGTACTCTGAGTACATAGAAAGCGAGGTCGTCATCGATTTCAAGGAGACTTTTCGAAACCATCCAAGGTGGGAGACCGAAGTCAAAGAACGCGTCAAACTTGATACTACGTGGGACATCGACGTAGAGTTTGAGACGCCGTTTCGCATCTGGGAAGCCAATCCTAGAGGCCCGAACGGTTCTAGGCGATATATTGACAATCCGACCCGAGTATTTGTTAGGGAGGACCAACCATATACGCGAGAAGCAAACACATGGATTGATAAAGATAGTTTCGTTACCGGAGACGCGATTGTTTGACACATCACATGGACCGATGAAGACGTAGCTCTCCTGCCTAGAAGGTTGTTCGGATATGCCTTTAGGGAGAGGAGATTCGCCCCCCTTGACGTCCGCTGCATTGATAATAATACGTAGCAGAGAAGCATCAGCTTGGATAATATTCGGATGAAGGATCACCACAAAAAGATGATCCGGTCGGCCGTCTCGGCTCATTTTAGGGCGCGACAAAAGGAGAAGCAGGGACTTTCGACAATCAACCTTGACGTCATCCGGGCCAAAGGAAAAGGCCTCGTGATTCTTCTCCATGGACCCCCAGGCGTCGGCAAGACTGCCACCGCGGAGGCAGTGGCTATAGAAAACAAGAAACCACTTTTCCCGATCACGTGTGGGGACCTGGGATCCTCGCCCAGCGCAGTGGACAAGTCGCTGCGAGACATCTTCCGCTATGCCCATTTGTGGGAGTGTATCCTTCGACGAAGCCGATGTCTTCCTCACGCAGCGAGACCGTAGCGGTGGTAATCTTGAGCACAACGCTCTTGTGGGAGGTAGGTTATTACTTAATAATTCACCACCGAGCGGTAGATCAGAAGCTGACGATGCTTCACCCTAGTGTTTCTTAGGGTCCTGGAATATTACAGCGGGATCCTCTTCCTTACGACCAACAGAGTAGGAGCTCTCGACGAAGCTTTCCAGTCGCGTGTCCACCTCAGCCTCTGCTATCCCCACCTGAGCCTTAATGACACGCTCGCTGTCCTCCAGTCTAACCTGAATCGCCTGCCTAGATTTGAGCAGGCAAAGGACAAGTCATCTAGGGACCGCTACATAAAGGTCCTAGATGCGTCCATTAGTGGCTTTGTCAAGGCGGAATACGAGGAGTACTCAAAGGCCAACAAGAAGAAAAAGGGGCCCTGGAATGGGCGCCAGATCCGTAATGCGGTACGGATAGCTGCGGGCCTTGCTCTCTATGACAAGGAAGCGTCAGACGAGAATGATGGTCTTCCGGCAATCTTGACCGCTGACCACTTCCGGTCCGTGGAGGAAACAACGACTGAATTTGAGGAGTATGTGAAGTCCGCCAAGAAGGGCGACGACACGTTCCTTTCTCGTGCACGTCAGGATCGAAACGACGACTTCCATGAAGAAGGTGCTGCAGAGTATCCTAGCTATCGAGGCGATTCTGACGCTGAGTCGTCTACGACACCGTAAAGGCCAAAGGCCAGGGGGCCTGTGCCGGGTTCAGCAGGGTCGGATGCAGTCAGACGAAAAGCGAGAACAAGTGGAGCTGGCATGCCAGAAAGGACACCGTCACTGCGTCTTGATGAAGCGAGCGCAAATTATTTTGGCCAGTCGCGTAGGTCAGCCCGCTCGGGGAAACGGCCCCAGCACGGTATTCCCGAGGATGACGACGAAGAGGCAGAAGACAGTCGAGGTGACTTCTCTGAAGAAGGGAACTATGAGGAGATGGACAATAGTTACAGTCCTCACCACGTCCCTCCGGCCGGTAGACGTTCCCAATATGGCAAGAAGCGCGATCAGTACGCTCGTTTGGAATTAAACTAGATAGATTTTTGCTCGTATAAGGAGCAAGGAATTGGGGTAGAATGACTGACGGTGCACAGTTCATGACAAAGACGGAAAAGGCATCCAATTCTCTAGATCATTTCCTAGACGAACTACGACTGCAATTCTTCCAGCCTTCCATTTAATAAAAGCGCGAACTTGACGGAAACGCCTAGTCAACCCATGCGTGATCCTGCCATGCCGGCTTAACTCTGCATGCCTTGCCTTACCTTACTTCTTTCACAAGGTCCGCAGTAGTTCACATCTCACCATTTAATATCACCTCGTCCTTTTAAAACAAACCTCCTTTGCTTTTTGCCAGAGTTTATGTTTTTCCTTTTTAGCGACGCCCTTTTCTCCTTCCGACACTTATTGGAGACAATGAGGAGATCTCCGATGCCGTGCGGCATGGATATCGCAGCGAGGATCCGAGATATCGCGGGATAAGGGCCCAGGGCTCAAAGAAAGGTCATACTGTGCCGAGTACCTCAAATGCTAGAGGAAATCAGCACGTGTACCTGAACACGCATGCTGGCCTCATAGCCTACTTATATAAGGCGTCAATTGGAATAGTTGAGACTTCCGGTACGTGCCATTAGTTTGCGTCATGATTATAACAGGTTTCATTTTTTTTAAACTCGCTATTGTATTTTTACATTATTAACGATGGATAGACCCGCACATACAGTGGTTGTTCTGAAAGTTTTTATTACATATTTAGAGATATAACGCTCGGATTTTATTAAGTATATAATGTATATTACAACTTGACAGATCTAGGCCCACGAAAACGGTCGTAACGACAAGGATAATACGACCCACCTCATAAGTTACGTAATAAATAATTATTAATACGTTTATAATTATAAAAAATTATAATTATTATAAATAACGTATTTTTGTAACGGTTAAATAGTTTAACCGATTAGTAAACCTAAGTTGTACAGGTTTATATTAACAGAAATATCGTAAGATTTTAAGTAATGAATATAATAACGAGTTATGTCTCGTAATATCAAGGATTTTTTTAAATAACGAAGTTATATTATAAATTAATGTTATATAAGTTATAGAAATAACGAACGTATATATCTTAATTTAACTTACTAGCTCATTACTAATAACTTATTAATCCGGCTTATTGGCTTATTATTAGTAAATTAGTAATTCGTTACGTAATTTAACTTATTTAGTTTTTGGCTGTTTTTGTTACGACCGTTTCTGGAAGCTATAGCTTATTAGGACGTAATACGATTTTTTTTCTTAAAAATCTTACTTTTAAAAATTTTTTTCTAATAAGTTTTTCGCTTCCTTAATTATGTTTGGTCGTATTTTAAAACGTCGCTTTCGTAAAACCGAATAACGTTATGCTTTAGCTGATTTAATTAAGGTAAAAGATTTCGAAATTATATCGAATTTTTTATATTTTTTAAGAAAATGTTTTATTAAATAATGAAAAAAGATTTTCATTGTAAGGAATATATACGTTATAGCCGGTTATACGATAAAACAGATATCTTTATTTTATGATTAACTATTATGTTGCGGAAGCTCGTCGTTTAAAAAAAGAAATTAGTTATCAAAAAGATTTTATTCGATTTTTTTACTCGTTTATTTCGTATTCGTTGTTAATAGCAATAATACCGAGTATAAGGCGTTAAATTTATTAATCGTACCTTTTAATCTTTAAACAAATTTAGCGATTTTAAACGCTATAAAATATAAGCGATAATAAAAGTATAAGTTTTTAAGAGTATAAATATTATTAACTGGAGTTCCATTAATTCGTAAATGCCGTTTTTACAAAACGTTAATTAAAATGCAATCTTAAGTTCCGTTATTATTAATACAAATTCCATAATAAGCATTAGGCGTTTATAAGATTTTTCGCGAGTTTTTACATATTTTTGAAATACGAAAATTTGTTTTATTTGATTAAATGTTAGGCAAATCTTTTTTTATATTGTTTTAATTCATATAAAATTTCATAATATTTGTTATTAACTTAAATAAGAAAATATAAAAATCTGAAGAGAATTTAACTTTAGGTAAAAATTTTATTTAATAATTATTTTCTAAAATTTTCTTAATAATTTTATATAAACTGATATATTTAAAATCGAAGTCTTTATTATATTTTTTTATTTAAATAATTTTTATAACGCAGTTAACTATTCTTCTTTTTTAGAAATTTGGTTTTTTAACTGTTTTAGTCACAATATATATTTTTTTAATCACGTAGGAAATGTAATTTTATTTTTATTTTTTTTAAAATAATTATTTAAATTATTTTCACATAAGTATCACTTTTACATTAATAGGTTCGTAGCACGTATTTGTGTAAGAGTTTAATATAAAATTTAAGTTTGCATTTATTAAAATGGTTTTAATATCTTTATAGCAATTGATAGTATAGGTTATTTCAATAATACGTAATTTTTTAACCTTATAATTCTATTCGCAATTAATATAATATTTTAAATATATTTTTAAAACTTTAATTTACTCGTTCTTTATATTTATTTATTCACGGTTTAAACGTATTAAATAATTTATAATTTCAACGAGTTTATATTATAAAACTTTATTGAAAAATTGAAGCAAACCTAATACCTTTATTGGAAAAGATTTCGTACAGTATTTCGTATATATTAAAGATATTTTTTAAAAAAATATATGCTATTTGTTCGATATTAATATTTTTTGAATAAGGTAAAAAATAAATATTTTCGCAAATTCGTCGATTATTATAAAGATATTATTATAATATATTTTTATTATTAGATTTTCGAAAAAAGCAGGTTTGGTAATAAAATTTATAATAACCGAACTTTATAGTTTTTTTAAAATCAATAATAACTCTAGTTTGCTTTATAATTTATATCGTTATAGTTTAGCTTTATTATAACAATCATACTATCGTTGCATTTTTAAATTATTATATTTATTTTAAAAGAACAATTAATATATTAAAAGTATTGTTAAGTTTTGTAAACTTTTAAACATTTACATAATTAATATTTATATATATATGGCATATTAAATCCACCTAATAGTTTTCTAATATCTATAATTTATTTATTTTTTTAATGTTTTATTCAATTAATGTTATATTTTCTAATTTTTAGTATATATTATATAATATCACTCGCATTGTTAAAATTTGATATAGGCGTAAATATCTTTTTAGAATAATGTCGAAAATTATATAATTAATTTCGATTAATTTCTTTTTTAGAAATTTGATTATTTATTTACAATATTGATTTTGTCGTTTTCTGAACTCTTTTTTTAAATAATAACGGAATTAAAATTTGTTATTTTTTGGGCGTATCTTAATTATCGTTTTGTAAATTTTCTGGTCGTAATATAACGGATAAAACTTTAATAATTCGTATACATTTTAAATTAATAAAAATTTCTTTAAATAAAATA
This sequence comes from Monosporascus cannonballus, assembly GCA_004154925.1. Taxonomy (NCBI): domain Eukaryota; kingdom Fungi; phylum Ascomycota; class Sordariomycetes; order Xylariales; genus Monosporascus; species Monosporascus cannonballus. The sequence goes on from QJNS01000026.1 coordinate 22,587, forward strand.
TTCACATTTTTCGAAAAGCCATAATAATAGCTATAAATTTCTTATTTGGAGTTATATAATTAATTTTAACTTTTTTTATTTGGTAAAAAAATAATAATAAAACATAATGTACTTTAATTATTTCGTTATCCAATTATTACGTTTAACGTATAATTCGACATATCGGTTTTTAATTGGACGGAGATTATTAAGTTGTATGTAATTAATATTAATTTATTAATAAATATATTTTTAATTCTCTGAAACCTTTTTATGTATAATATCTATTTAAATTCTTTTCCTTTTTAATACAGTTAATTAAATGTATACCAATTTTATTAAAGTTTAAAATAAATTTCTTACAATTATTAACAAGTTCCAAAATACCCGTTTTTTAAATTATTGTTAACGTTTATTATTTTATAATTACAACGATTTTCTTTAACTTTATTTTAACATATTTTAATATAATAATATATTTTAAGTATTTTATTTTATATTTATAAGATTAATATTTTTACATTAATTAATAATATGGCACTTTATAAAATTTAAAGAATTTCATAAATGTATTTTGTATATATCTTTTTTATTTTCGAATAAATGAAAATGTCGTCAAAATACTATACAATAAAAGCATCAAGGTATTTTCGTAATATATAATTTATTATCCGTTAAAATATTATTAATATATTTATATATTTTATTAACTTAATTAAATATTTAAATAATCCATATTTCGTTTTAAACCTTATTTATTAATCGTATTTGTTTCTTAATTCGGATAGAACTATATTTATTTTTAAAATTAAATACCATAAATTATTTAATTGCAGAACACCGGTTTTTTATTTTAGTAATTAAAAGTAAGCATATTCGATTTTTCATAATAGTATTATTTAAGTGTCAATAATTAACTATAAGTCGTAATTTATTATTTTTTTATATACGAAAAATATAAGGTACTTTATAAATAATTTCGAAAATCGAATTTATATTTTTATAATCGAATTTTTTAACACGTTTTAAAAATACGTAGTTTATGCTTATGAAGATGATAAATTAAGTTAAAGCTGATAAATAAACTTGTTTTTAAATTTATTTTATCATTTCTTTATTACACTTTAAAAATATCGTATTAAATTTCTTTTTGAAAAATATATATATTTACAATATTATAATAATATATTAAATAAATTTTTAAACGTTATTTAATTACTTAAATTTTACTTTAATAATAATAGTAATATTTCGAACTTTTTAATACGTATTCTTTTATACATTTATTTCTTTAAATAATAAGGTATTTTTTGTATTTCCATATTTATGTTTATTATTATTTGCGATTAAATATTAAGATGTTAATTGTTTTTAAATTTTATTTATCTATAAATATAAAGCGAATTTTACTTGATAAATTCTTTTATCAATTAAAACTTTATATTAATATATTTATAAAAGTTCTAAAATTATATTGTAATTTCTAAATAATATAATATCGAAATTAATCTTTTAATATCGTTTTTAATTAAAAATCTTAAAGTAATTAATTTTATATCAGATTTTTCCCTTATTATAAACGAAATACTAATTTTCGATATTGATAATTATATAAGCTTTAACTGATATTTTTATAATAATTTCAATTTAATAATAATATTAAATATAATATAATTTTCGTTTACAATTTTTGAATGTATTATCACGATGTATTAATGTGTTTTAATTCGTATTTCTACAATAATCAAATTATTAACGGTTTTTATTATTATGTTTAAAAAGGTTTTAAAAGTGTTTTTTTTTAAAATTTTTGAAGTTTTGTCATTTTACGACTTTTTATAAATAATCTTTTTTAACCTTTTTTTAAATTTGTCCAACTTTATTTATATTTTTTTATATAATACGTTGAACGGCTATATATATTATTTTTACTAGTGTGTTTATTCTTTAAATTATATTTTTGCTTTTTAATTACTTCATTATTTCTTACTTTATTAAATTAAATATTTTTCTATAAATCGTATAACAGCTTATTAAATATTTTATATTTTATTATTTTCTTATCGAAAATTTTAAATACATTATCGAATTCCTTTTTAAAACTTAATTCTTTTGCCAAGTCTTTAATAAATATAAAATAAAAATAAAAATTTATAATATCTGTTTAATAATACTTTTTTACAATATGTTAAATTAAACTTTTTACGGATTAATAATTAAATTCATTATAAAAGCCCAAAAATAGCTTTTTATAAATATTATGTTTTGATTAATTTTACAAAGTTATTTGTTTATCGATATGATTTTATAGAGTAATAGTTCGAAAATATTAATATTATTGTTTGTTTATTTTATTATATTCGGTTTAATTAATTTTTTTTACATATAGGTATAATACGTTAATAAATAGTTTTTTAATTCTTTTTAAGGCATATTGTTATTTTCTTAACATTGTTAAGTTAATTTCGAAGTTTTTTTATTTCGTATCGGATTTTTTATTACAATATCTTTAATTCGTATTAAACTTGAATTATATTAACAATTCTAGTATTTCTTAAATTATTTATAAAATATTTTTAATATAAAAACTTAATTATTTTATTACGGTTTCTTAGATTTTTTATAAATATTTTAGTAATAGCCTATCTTGTCGTAATTATAATATTTAACTTGGTTTTTATTTTTACGTTAATTGTGAGATAAGCGAGGGTGCGACGCTAACCACAATACCAAAAGGTCAACAATTCGAAACACAAATTGGGGTTTGGACACCCTAATCCATCTTATAAGAACTAGCTGTGCATATTATCACATTAACTTGTTTCGAATCCAATAGATTTTAATATTGTATTATAGGATATAAATAATATATCGCTTTTTTTCTTATTTAACTAATTAGCCTTTATATTTCAACATATATTATCCACATTTATATACGTTATTCGTATAATTTGTAATTAAATTTCATAATTTCGATAATATATTTATTTATAGTTTTAAATTTTTGTGAAATATATCGATATAAATATTTCCGTCGCTATCGTTTTATTTTATTTTAAGTATAAAATATCTAAATATTATTATATAGTTCGAAATTGGGTTTTTTTTTACCGTAACTAAAAAGTTTATTATATAGTCGTACGTTTTTCGTCGAGATTTTCGAAATTAAGTTATAATTTGTTATTAAATTAATATAATTATAAAAGAATTTCCGGGTAAACGTTTTTTAACTAGCCTTTATATGCTCTAAATAGCTTTTTATAGTAAATTTAAATTAATTAAAAACGTTTCCTATAAATAAGCCCTGACGGCGAAAATTCTATCCGCTAATTCCTTTAATTCTTAAAACTTACAATATATATTTGTCTAAATAAAGAAATTTTGCACAATACCTTTTTTATTATAAAATTAACGGTTTTCAACTTTAAGTTTCGGTATATTTATTTATATTAAACCTAATATATATTATTATATTTATGCTTTGAATTTTTAAATATATATCGGAATAAAGCTTTTATTATAAAAGTAATTTCTTATTTACTTATTGATATAATAATTAAAGATATTATTTAAAGTTTAACAATATTATTAAATAAAAATCTACAACCTAAAACGGTTAAAGAATTTAATTTATTATTGAATTTAAATCGTACGAATTTATGTTAATAAAAATATTATAAAATTCTAAGTATTAAATATAATAACGGGTTACGTTTCGTAATACCAAAAATATTTCAAGTAATAAAGTTATATTACAAATTAATATTATTTAAGTTATAGAAATAACGAACGTATATATTTTAATTCGACTTATTGACTTATTACTAATAAGTTAATTATTCGTAACCTAATTTGACCTACTTAGTTTTCTTAGCTATTTCTATTACGACTGTTTCTAGAAATCGTAGCTTCTCAAAACGTAACTAATCTGTAATAATTAATAAAATAATGAAAACTTATATATATATTTGTCATTTTTATAATTTCAATAATAATGGCTTATAATAATAATTTGCTATTTAAAATAATTTTAGTATTACGAAATATAATTAATTATTATATTTATAAATTAAGTTTTTCCGATATTTTTATTAATATAAACCTGTACGATTTAAGTTTAATAATTAGTTAACTTTTTCATCGTCTTTCGTTATAAGTTTTTGTTTAGTAATATCGTTAAACTTTAAATACTATTATCGATAATATATTTTCTAAGCAGTAACTAACTTACAAAATAGTTAATTATAATGTAAATTTAAACTATAACAATTAATAACTTCGTTAATTAAAAAAGAAATATTTCGACGATTGGACCTTTTAAATGTACATCTTATTTATTTCAAAAAAAAACGTTAATTTTATTAAATCTCTTTAGACGATATACGAAAAGCTCGAAAGTAAAGATAAAACTCCGGATATTAGAAAATTTCCTAAAATAAATCAAATTGCTTAACGTATTACACAAGCTCGCGACTCGTTTTTTGGCACGTTGTAACAATAAATTCAAATTAATTAACCGCAACATAACAAATTAATTCAAACTAATCAGATTTTTTTATCGCTGGTCGCCTTTATATCCTTTTTATAAGTACGCGCATTATGTCTCGGCTTATCGCAGATGCCATACTTCCGTTTTTTCGCCTAAGCCCTTTTGTGATGATTACTTTTAGCCGTTGCTAACTGCAATTACTTATTATTACCTTTTTTTCGTAGCTATAAAAGTTTATTTTTTTTATAATCAAATCCTTTTTTAAAGCCGTTTATTTTTGATTTTCCGATGTTTATTATGTATAGAATTCTTTTCGCGCAAATAACTGTTTTGTTCCTTTAAAAATAACTTTACATAAAAGTATTAAGTTATTTTTTGTTAAAAAATTAACCGATTTAACAATTTCTATTAATAAGTTACCCTGATAATTTTTTTTGCAAATAAAGTCCCCGTCGCATCGCTTTAGTAATATTTCTAAGGTTTTTTATGGGTAGAAAAATAACGAAATTAGCAGAAATAAGCTGTAAAATAATCCATACAAGTATAATTAAAAATTTAATTCGGCAAAAACGCGACAAAAATCGAATAAAACAAATTTTATTTTTGTAAATCCGGAGATAATATTATCGGTCGTTATAACAACTTTAAATAGATTACGGAAGCCGGCAATAAAATCTTTAATAATATAGATAACGTGCAGCTATATAAAACTATCAATTTAAAGCGAATACGTACGTTTTAATACGAAAAAATAAAATACGTCGAAAAATTAAAACCGATACAAGAAATAAGCAAATATACAAAATATAACAATATCGTTAATTTAACAGTATTTTTTGAATTCGACTAAATAATACTTTTCGTAATTATCGAAAACAAAAAGGCGTTTCGTATTTTTAATATACGTTTTAATATATTTATTTTAATGCTTAATCCATTTAAAACCCAGTATATTTGTTATTTAACCGTTTTCGCTTATAGTAAACTATTAATTAAACAAACGTAAATTATTAGCAAATTAAAGTAAAAGTGCGGTTTCTTAATAAGAATAATAAATAAAGGCAAAGCTTTGTCTATATATTAACAGCTTATATTACCGTAAATTATTCCCAATTTTCCTATTAAATTTATCGAGGTTTTTTACGCCTTTTAACGTTAATAATAATTATGCTTACTACTATCAAAAGCTTTATTAAAAATCTCATTCCGTTAAAATTATAAATATTCTTTTTTACAATATTATATTTTGAGATTATAACTCGGATAAATTTAAATTATTTTCGAAATATTTTTAAATTTTATAGAAAACCCTTTAGTAATTTCTTTTTCTATTTAAACGTATTTCGAATTTGTTTTGCTGTTTAATAAAGTTGAATACCAAATTAATCCCAATGTATTCCGTAACGCGTTATATAAGTAATAAATTCGCCATATTTTTAACGTATTAATACTAGATAAAAAACGTTTAGGTATTTAAGTCAAGGATTCGTTAGACGATCGATTTCTTTTCGGTCGATGTTAATTTTTGCAAATTGGAGATAATTTCGGTTTGGGCGCGTTTATCGTAATATCGGGCTTTTAAGGTCGTTTCAGCGATATCGTATATCGTATTAAGGTTTTTATAACTGATTTTCTGGGTACGTCTTTTCGCCTAAACAGCTAAATGTATTTTTGTTTTTTATACAACGTTATATATTATTAGTATTAAATAATATATGTTTAATATTAGTAATTAAAATATGAACAAAAAATAAGTTGCGAAGTTGTTTAAGTCGCGAGCTTATGTAGTACGTTAATTAAATTTTGTTAACGAATTAAAAAAAGTTTTGAAATTTTCTAAGCCTAAATTATTAAGTAGTATTTCCCTAAAACTACAGTTATGTGTTATATAATATCGAACATATTTTGAGTATTTTCTTATTTATTTCGTTATACTTATCGTACGAATACAATTTGCAATAAAAGGACTTACGAAATATGCGATTATTTAATTTAGGCTTTCTATAAAAATATAGTACTTTATTTCGGAAAAAGCAAAATCGAAAAATAATATAAATATATAACAATTATGACTATTTTCAATAAATATAAAAAAGCGTTTTGGAAATAATAAACGAAAAAATAAAAACCGAAATGTAGATTTAATAATTAGGATAAAAAATCGACACTGAATTACGATAAAACGTTTATTTAATTAATATCTAAATTAAATTTAAAATAAAAAAACATTAATCGCCACGTTTTTTGACGAGCTAAAAAGAAAAGATCTAATAGAAACTTTTTAAAATTTATTAACACGAATTTTTATTAAATTACATCGTTATAATAATTAGAATCGATAACTAATAATATTGCTAATATATAAAAAACAGTTAAAGTAAATATAATAATAAATTTCGGATAAATATTAATATTTCCTAATATAATAATATTTTATATAATACTGTTTTGCAATTTTTAAAACTTGGAGCCATATATAAGAAAAATAAAAATTAAATTAAATATTATAATTAGAGAAAAAAAGATATAAGATTTACAAATATCTTTTATTTAAAAACTCCAACTTAAAAAATTAAATATTGATACCCGAAAGATAATTAAAACTACATAGAAAAACTATAACAAAATTATTAATATAATTTAAGCCTAATATAGAATAAAGTTATTACGATAAAAGATCTTACGAAACATACCAAAAACTAAAAAATTAACTCAAAAAGCGTTAGAAAAATGATAATACGCTTTAAACAAATAATAAAACAAATACAAGAAATAAATAAAAAATGTTTATTTATTAACTTATAATATATAAATTTAACAAAGAATTCGATTTTCTTAATTAAACTGGAAGTAATAAGATAAATAAATGATAATATGAATATTTTCAAACGATTATACCATAAAATAATATTAATAAATAAACACCTTTATAAAGTTGATCGAAAAAAAGATAATATTTATAAAAATAACCTTTTTAATTCTACGATTAATATAATTATTAATCCGCGGAAAGGTTAATTTAATATATAATAGAAAAATACTGGTAAAAGATTATTATAGATTTTTATTTTTAATCAATATTTATTATAAATGTTTAAAAAGATTCTTTTTTTTAAAAAAAAAGTTCGATAATTTGCCTAATCAGACAAGGAATTATAATGTAACTCAAAAGATTAATCCAATTTAAAAAGCAAATACGCCGATAAAATTAACAAATGTAATAGTTTAATATATTATACGAAAAACTATAAATAAAATTCGATAAATTCACAGAAAATTAAAAAACAAAAGTACTTAAAAAAGTGGCAAAATAACGAAACTTAAAAAAGTTAGAAAAACCTTTTAAAAAGATTTTAAATAGGGCGATAAAAATCGTTAATAACTTTATTACTTTAAAAATATAAATTTAAACCTTATATAATTCCGAATATCGAAAATTAGAATTTCTCTTATAATAAAAATAAATCTAATAATTTATTTCAGTAATACCTTTATATAAATCTTTATATAGGTAATTTATTACTAATTTAATTATGCAATTAATACTTAAATTTATTATTGAACTTTAAAGTTTTACTTACTTTTAATAACTAAGATATATTAATAAATAATATCTGATTTTTCAAAATAAATAAACTTTCATATAAATTCCATTAAAGTATATATTAAGCTATAAAAAACATCTAAAATGTAAAGAATATTAATTATGTGGTTTTACTAGCTAATTCTTTACGTTATAGTAACGCGTTCAACTTTTATATAACTAAAAAACGGAATATATATGTTTCGCTTGAAGAATATCCTTTTTAAAATTAATTTATTAATATATATCTAGTTAATTCACGTATATCTTTAATACTTTAAAGTTTTCAAGTATAAATTATATTTTTATCACTATTTAATGCTGTGACTTGTTTTTTTAGCTTTGACAATATATTATAATATTTACTAATATTTATAATTTCTTTTAAATATATTTATAAAATTCTCTTAATAAAACCTTCGTTATTTTATTCGTTAATATATTATTTGTAAATATTTAATATATTTTATTTCAGGTTATTATTGTTATAGTATACTTAACAATTATTTAATTTAATATAATGTTATTTCGTTATTAAAGAGTTTTACGTAAACGAATTGTATAATTTGTAAATAACCGTATTATATATTTAATAGTTTCGGTTGTAAGTTAATTCGAATTTTACAAAAAAGTTATTAAAAAATCCACTTTATTACTGTTATTATACGTAAAATTATAATATTTTATATAGTTATTTATTTTTCGGCTGAATTATAAAATTTATATTTTACTTTTTATTAAACATAAAATAATATAATTAACACCTTTATAATATATAATATATAATTTAAGGATAAAACGTATTAATCAAAATAAGCTAAAAGATATATATCGGGTTAAGTATTAATAGTTATATACAATTAATTTAAAATATACTTATTATCTTAATTTAAATAAGTTAACTTCAAATTAAGTAACAATTTAACAGCAATTAGAAATTTTTAAAAAATAAAAATATTGATTTTGTTTATAAAGTTAAATTAAAATCATTATATTTTAATTTTAATTTAGTTTTTTAATATTTCAGTTTACAAGAATTATTAAAATAGTTCATTTTTTATTAAAAAATATTATTTTTAATATATTAAATGAGTTAAATACTAAAATATTAAGGTTTTTATAATACGAAATTATAATGTGATTAACGTAAACGGAAAGTAGTGTTTTAATAAAAAACAATATTTATTAAATACGGGACTAATTTTTAAATAACTTTTTAAATACTAAGAAATTATTATTGTTATTATTGTTATTATTGTTATTATTGTTATCAAGGTTACGAATATTATAACTATTTAAATTTCTAAAACTTAATTACAATATAAATATAATAGAAATATTAATATACATATATTTTAAAAATGTATTAACTAAACTACTTATAACGTAATATTATTTAAAAAGTAAGTTAAATCTGGTAATAATAATATTTAACGCCGAAAAGCTCTTTTAATAAATATAAACATATATATATTATTATAACCCTTTTTATAAAATTTAATTTTTATGTTATATTTTATGTTTTAATATTTGAATTATAATTCTTTTCAATAAATATTTAAGCAAAGATACATATATGTTAAAACGTATTTTCTTCGTAACATTATTTTGTAAATAATACATTCAAAATATATATTGCTATATTGATTTTATATAAAGCGGTTTAAGATATATATTATATTCGATAAATATATAGATTATTTTTTATAACATGAAGAAAATTATAAAGAATTACGCTTATATACTCCATTGTATAATTTAAATATTTCGTATATTAATAAAGTATAGTTTTTTAAAATACGGGGATATCTGTGGTAAATAATTAATCTTTTTAAATTTTCGTAATTTATTAACAAGTTATTAAAAACTTTTATAAAATAAACTTTACCTTTTATTTTAAACGCAATATCTTATTTTTTCTTATAAATCTTTCGATAATAGTTTTATAAAGTATAATATATAAAGTCTTTACAATATTACTTTATAAAATACTGCTCTTCTTCTATTGTTGATTTAAAAAAATACAATAAAACTTTAATATCTCTTTTATCTTATATTAATATTATAATAATAAAACTATTATTATTATTATTATTAATTAATATATGTATTAAAAATAATTTAAAAGATAAGATTTATTTAAATATAACCGTTATATTAAAGTAAATATTTTATTACAATTAAATGTATTCTGACTTATTTTATACCTTTTTTTATTAGTATTATTTACTTGAAAATTTACGATTTTAATAGTAATTATATTATTTCGGTTTAGTATATATATATATCACTAAATTTCAATTCAATTATATTTGAATATATGTTAAAATATATTATAATCTCTTTTTACTAATATAAATACCGGTAATTTAAAATTCTGTTCAAAAATATAACTTTTTAAATTGTAATATATTCAATATTTATAATTTTAATTTTATAAATATGTAATAATTAAAAACGAGTAAAATAATCAATTTAAATCGGTATATTAAATTTAACATCGTTTTAGATTTATAACAGTTTTAAAATAAGTCTTACAATATATAATTTATATATAAAATTAAGAATTACAAAAGGGTTATTATTATATATATATTAGAAATTTGCTTGTAATTTATATTATTGTTATAATTACATATTAAAAGAATAAAAGTTTTAGTATAATATTAAAAAAGATTATAAAATATTACTAAAAATATTTTATTTTACTAAATTTTAAACAAAGTTTTAAAAATCTTTCAAAGATATTGGAAAATATTTAAAGAATATTGAAATATATTTAAAACGATATTAAACATAATTTAAATATAAATTCATAACAAATATTCCGCATTTAGATTTTTTCAAATTGGTTTTCAAACTGTGTAAAATTTATTCCTATATTTAATTTGATTATTAACCTTTCTATAGATAAATAATATATCTTTTTTAAACTTTCAGTTCGTTATCGATCTATTATTTTATTATTTCAAACCTTTTTAAATATATTTTTTAACAAAGAATGTAAGTTATATAAATGTTTAATTTTTACGATATATAAATTATATTAAAAGTGTAGCGTTTATATTTTTTTATAAAAGATTATTGATATTGTTTTCAATTTTAATTATTAATATGTTTATTTTTTACAAATAACTATTTTCAAATTACGAAAATAACATTTGGTTATATTATATAAATTTAAAAATATTTTATTAATTACATTTTAAATTTATAAATTTATACCTTTATATATATGACTTAAAAGTATTATTGATAAAGTTTTTGTTATTTTATTTTAATATATTTGTTAATATAACTCATTAAGTACGTTTTAAATATATATAATTATTTTCAGATTTAATGTAAGAAGCTCTTTTTGAAAGTTAAATAAAATATTTTTACAATTATAAAAAATTAATTTAAAAATATGTTAAAAGTTACACGATTTTCTATTAATATTATTATTATTTAATTAAAATAATAGAATACATATGTTATTAAAATATGTAATAATCATTTTTAAAAATAATAACATTATTTTACAACGTTTTTAACGAATATTTTATAAGTTTGATTTAGTACATTATTTCTTTATAAAGTTTTAATCCGACTTAATATTTTATCGAAGTTTTATTTTATTTTCATATATTAATTCATGTTTTTCAGTTAAAGTTATTATTATTATTTTAACTTTTATAATATAAAATATTAATAAAATATGTTTTAATAATTAAAACCAGTTATTATAATATTTTAACAATTAATCCAATTACTTTCGATGTTTTTTCTAATTTCAAAGAATTCGCTTATCTTTTACTGATTTACGTTGATAGAATTTATAAATTATTAAGTTATATAACTATTTTTTATTTTTTAAAATTTTGTATCGTTATTTTAACGTTATAACTTTATATTATTTTAATCTTTACTCGTTTAATTTTTTATTACTTTTAAGTTTATTTTATTTATTTAGAGCAGTATTATTAAGTATGAATTACAAACTTGTATTTAAATATTTAATATAATTCGATTAATTTAATCTGTTATTTTTTAAAAATTTGTTTTAAGAAAATTGTTATTTTCATTAATGAAAATACCGGTGGTAAACTGTGTTTCGTCAAACTACTATAGCTTTAATAAAAGTCTCGCATCAGCAATTTTTATAAATATATAATAAAGTATTACAATTATAATATTTTCATTATTATTATTTCAAATATATTAATAAGTTATTTTGTCGAATTTGTTCTGTAAATAGTAAAGTATATTTCGTAAATAAAATATTATTATTTATTTAAAACGAAATTACGTTATAATATATAAAGTTATATAAGATATTTATCAAATTAACAAATTATAAAAATAATTGAATAAGATTAACATAATTCTATAAATTAAATATATATTTTTTAATTTAAAAGTCGTTTTTAAATTAATAATTAATATTAACGATATATAAAATATTAAAATTATTTAATAATAATTATAATTATTATTACTATATATTTACTATTATTTTAATAGTACATCATTAATTAATATTTAACCGATTAAAACTTTTACTAATTAATTATTACATAGTTAATAATTAATTATATTATTTTATTTATTTTAATTATTTTAGGTTTAAAATATGTTTAATATTTATAAAACTTAATAACAAAAGAAATATATATATATATTTAGTAAAAATGAGTTTTTCGTATTTACTTTGTTAACTTATATTTAACTAAGTAACGAATGTTAATAAAACGAGAAAAGAAACTAATACGTAATATTTTTAATAAATACATTAATCGAATAACTATAAAATATAAAGTTAATAATTCTTTTCAAAAACATTAAAATTTAATAAAAAATTATTTTTAATTTTAATTCATATCGCATTATAATATATATATATATAAATATAAATATTAATAATTATTATATATAGTTATATTATATTTCGTATAAAAATATTATTTATTTTGTAAATACTTATATATTATTTCATTATTTAAAATTGAAAACTTTAATCCATAAAACTTATAGAAATAATTTCTTAAATTAACTTAATATATTAAAGATATATTATTGAATCTTTACATTATAAATTAAAAACGTTTTTATATTATTAAAACGATATAAAATTTTAATATTAGTTATAGTATATTGAAAAATAATTTGTAATATTATATATTTTTATTAATAAATATGTTTTGAAAAAAATGTTATTTATTAAACAGTGTTTATAATATACGTTTTAATTTTTATTGAATATATTTATATATTTATATATATATATTTATTAATAATAATAAAATTAAATACAATATTATATATACAGGTTTTCGTAATCGAAAATATTAGATGTGATATTACTCGCACAAATTATATTATATAATAATTTTTTATTCATTTAGCATAGGCTGAAGAATATAGCTTAACTTTACATAAATTATATATATATAAAGGTTTATGTTATACTACATAGAAAATTATAGTTTTATTCCAATTTAACCTTTTATTAATTATAATGTCTAAATACTTTCTGGTGAAATTATATTTATAAATAATTTAAAATATTGTAATTGTTCTTTTTCATTGAACTTTTATAAATTCTATTACTAAAAATCTTATTTCTACTTTAAATTTTAGTTTCCATAGTTAAAATCAGTGTTTTATTTTTTATTTAATAATAATAAAAAGTTTACAATTATTTACTTTACTTAATTAAATTAATTTATTATTAAACGTGTAAAAGGTTTATCGTTTAATTTAATTAATTCGTTTTAATATTTTTAAATTTGTCATTTTGTTTACAATTTTAAATTTCTTTCGAATTAGTTTCATTATTATTAACACTTTTTCATAAAATTAGAAAAATAAATATTATAAAAAGTATTAAAAAGAATAAAATATAAAACATTACAAGTATTTCTAAATTTATTTATAAAATAAATCATTTTACGCAAAATTAAATTTGGCGAATTGTTATTTTTTAACGATTTTTTAAAGTTTTTATTCGTAAAATATTTATAAACTTTCTATCTTTATTTAAATACTAACTTATTTGTATTGAAAATTGCTTAAGAAAACTATAACTTAAACTTTAAAACTTATAATATCCGGTTTTTTCTTAAAACATCGTAATATTAAAAATGATTCGTTATAATACTATACAATAAACATATTTACAGAGATATAAAATATTAAAATATAAAATTTATCGTTTTTATACTTATTTAATTTATCTATTACCACGGTTTAAAAGTAATTTAAATAAATATTAAAATTTTAAATCTTAAAATCGTTAAGAAATTACTTCTTATTAATTCCTAAAATCCATAATAATAAATAAATAATATAAAAAAGAGTTAAATATATTTAATAGAAATTAATTAACGTTTTTTATAATTATATATATAACATATAGTAAAACGAATTAAGGAAAATATTTATATATATATATTATATTATTAATAATCTTATACAATTTTTATATTGTGTTTTTATATAAATTTACAATTATTTTCTATTAAATTTAGTTTCAAATTAATTAAAATACTATAGAAATAAAATTCAACTTTAATAAAATATATAGTAACAACTTTACTTAAACGGTATATTTATCTATAATTAACATCTTAAAATAAATTTTAATTAAAGCATGGAATAACGTATTACAGCAGAAAATAACTTTATTAGTAACCTTTTTTTTTATAAAAATAGACATTTAATTATACTTAAAAAATGTATTATTTTATTTTAATATTTATATGTTTTCGCTTTTATCTCATTTTTATCTTACTTGTTTATTAAAATATTAAAAAATAATAATATCGTTAACGTTAATATTTAAAACACATTCGTACCCGCGGTTTTGTAAAGTAATGTAACTTAGTGGAGCTTTAGTGGGCCTAATTGCTGTTTTCGGTGAATTGACCCGCTAAAAAATCGTTACGACAAACGCCCTGTAGCCCTTCCGTCGGATACGATGGAGGGCCCCCATTGCCGTTGTACGAAGGCTGCTAGTACCGAATGGGGGATGCCAACGCTATCTGGCCTGATAGTTGCTGCTATGCCAAGGCGGATATGCAGCCATAGTCACTGTCACATGGCTCATATTGGGCCCATTTGTTGAAAACCTCTCTTTGCCTCTTAAGCGAGATGTTACGGATAGCCGCGACCGCGGCAAAGTCTAGGGGGGCCTTAATAGAAATTAAGAAATATCGTCTATTATGCCGCGGGAGCCAAGCTACGACGTCAGTCGGTTTCCAATGGCCAATACTGTGAGATAGTTTCTGTATCCAGATGATTCACGCCACAGGCATTCTCGCGCTCTTCGCCAGACATCTTCCACGTGCCTACCTAACCAATGAGCGCTCCCCATTCCTAAGTTCCACAAGGTGAATGCTTGTACTGAATGGGCTGGGGAGCCTAGCCGATTTGTCATAAGTCTCCTCGCTGCTCAGACACTGCGTTGATTTCCAAGAGAAAAAAAATTACAGGCGAGCTGCTACCCCCTGCCATCTGGAAATGGGGGATCTCATTGGCCTCACGCGCGTTCCCACACGGCCGCCGAAAGCGGCCGGCGTCTGTAATGTCATCCCATTGGCCGGCCGGCGTTGCATCCTGGGCGTCCTCTCTGTGGGCCGCGAAGCGCCCAGGAAACAAACGAAACCCGCAATAGGCGATCCACCCAGAGGCGGGAGAGAAACCCCGCTTTCTAAGGTCCCCCTCTCGCTTTTCGTCGTCGCTTCGTCGTCGCCCATTGGACGGCGCGAGAATTGCGCGGCCTCCACGGGTGTCGGCTGGTCGCCTGCCAGAAGTATGCTCCAGTGCTACGGTACCCTGGAGCGCTGTCGAGATCTAACGTTAGAGCTTGCAGAACCCCGCGTGAGCGGCCAAGGTCTCGCCCGTCCGTCATTGGTCGGGCTCCCTTGTCCGTTCATTCGGGCCAACGAGATTTGTGTGACTATTCTAAGAAACAGGCCCACGGCCGGCGCCTTAGAACCCTTCATAGAACGAGCTGGCGCAAGGATTCCCCGCCAGCCTAGACTAGGAGTAGGATAGGGCGTCTACCACTACCGGAGTCGCAAGCCGCCTGCTTTTGACCTGAACCCCCCGGTCTTATAAGTGTGGCCACCGGCATGACATATAGGGATCATGAATCCACATATCGCATGTCCGCCGTTCTCGAACCTTACTCTCGGTTTCGCTTCGACTGGTCCGTGATCCGTCCCGCCCGCAGACCTGTTTGCTTTCCAACCTGAGTGTGTTGTACGGAAATCGGCGTATCCTATCCGGTGGTGCTCTCTCGCTGCTGCTGCCATGGTCAAGCGTTCGAGATAGCGTCGTGCTACTTCACCTTTCCGACCCTTTCCCCGGCGGTCGCCGTCCGACCCGCCCCCATCATGTTCAAATCCATATTCCTCCTCGGGTTACTCGTATCCAAGGACAGCGTCTCAGCTCTTGAAGTGACGCCCGGCTCAGCATGTTCTGCTATATGCCTCAAGGACACAGAATCGGACCCGCTGGACCCGGAATCGTCGAACACCGATATCTCGGAGATAGCGTGCAACGACGATGAGTACGCGTCCACGAGCACGGGCATCAAGTACAGGAACTGCCTCGACTGTCTGCAGAGGAGCAATGCCACCCAAGAGGCCGAGAGCGACGCTACCTGGTTCCTATGTAAGACGGCAGCCGAAGTCGTCCCTCCGCGAATTGTGAACTAATGCGCGTTGCCAGACAATCTACGCTACTCGGTAGACGTATGCGTATACGGATTTCCGAATGCGTCGAAGCGGGTCTCCTCGCCATGTGACATCGACACCGCCTGCGGGCCGCTGAAGAAAGCGATGGTGGTGGGGAACCTGGATCCCGGTCGCGACCCGTACGAGTACTGCACGACGGACGGTGACGGGTTTTCCGGTAGCGTCTTGGACGCCTGCATCGAGTGCATGACCTCCAGCGAGAGCCAATACTTCATGGCCAACTGTTAGGGTGCCGACGCCTCCTGAAATTTGACCTCGCTAACACTACCTCTGCAGTCATGACCGCGCTGAGGGCGGGCTGCGAGCAGCGGCCGACGGGCGGGGATCTGCTAGGCCTGAGCGGCACGGTCTTCACGGACTCGTTGGTGGAAATCACGAATCCGCCGTCGAACGAGACGTTCGCGGGCCCCGAGGGCTCGTCCGGGACCATGACGCAGGGGACCATCGTCGGCATCGCCGTGGCCGCCGCGCTGCTGCTCCTGGGCGGCACGGCGCTCTTCTGGGTCTACCACCGCAAGCAGAAGCGGCTGTACGGGGGGGCCATCTGCTCGGACTACGACCCGCGCGACGGCGGCGGCGGCGACGGCAGCAAGTCCATCACGCCACCCCTCGTCCGGGGGTATGATAACAACAACGGCGGCGGCGGCGGCGCCAAGTCGATTGTGCAGATGAGCGAGTACGAGATGCGGTCGCAGCGGAAGTCATCCTACTACGCCACCAGCGCCGACTACTACGCCGCGCTGGCGTTGGAGAAGGAGACGACGACGACGACGAACCAACACCACAGCCACTACCTCGCGGCGCCGCCGCGGCGGCCCGCGTACGCCTACGACCCGAACAACCCGGCGGCGCTGCCGACCCACTTCGCCTATGCTCCGCGGACGACGCACAGCCGGCAGAGCTCGCGCCACAGCCACAGCCATGCGTCGACGCCCGAGCCCCGGCCGCGGCCGGCTGCGGCGAGGGCAACGGACAACAACATCAGCAAGCCGCCGGACTCGTACGCGCTGCAGGCGTACCTCAGCGCGGTCGAGGACGCGAACATGCTCCTCCCCAGCCCGCCGCCGGGCCTGCCGCCGCCGCCAGCCGCGGCAGCGGCGTCCTCGAGGGGCCCGTCCCCCTCGAGTGGGAGAACCTCGGCTTCGTCGCTCTCGCACGGCCGCGCGGCGTCCCCGACGCAGACACAAACCCGACAGCACACCGTGCGCTCCGATCCCGCGCCTCCGCCGCCTCCCCCCCCGCCGCCGCCGGCCAGGGTGCCCGAGCTGAGCCTGCCGTCCGTGCCCCGGATCCGGGTGCCGAAGAAGTACGCGCCGCCGCGGATCACCGTCGAGGGCGCGACGCTGGTCGATGCGCCAAGCGAACAGCAGCATTAGCAGTAGCTGGGGAACGACGGCAAGTCGTCGATTAGACAGACGGTCGCGGACCGCAGGCCTGGGGGGGTGTCCGTAGCGGAGATAAGGACGGGCGAGGGCCTCGCTGTACGGCTGAGGTAGGGGTCCTATGTATATACGACGGTCAGTTGGTTCTACTTGACCGGATGATACGGATGGCATGGTATGGTATGCACGGGTCTGGGATTTATAGGGACAAGGCAAGGCGCTGTTGGGAACCTGGCTTCAGCCAAACCGGGGCTTCATGGGAGTTTTGGCTACCTTAGGTTGGAAGCGCGATTCGGTTACGACATCATGCCGATATACCGGGAATTACAGAACCGGGCCATAGATGGTTTAAACACATTGCGCCTTCGATCGTTATCAATCAAACAATACATCTTTCAGCGAAGAGCTAATGACTTGAATGGCACCATTGCATGAGAGACCTTCATTATATCGCACTACTATCACATAGGGCCATAGCCATCTCAACCAAGCCGTCGCCCGGGTCCCTTGCTCCGCCAAGAGTCTGGGAGAGGCCCACTCTGGCTACCGGAACTCCTCGGCGCAAACTTCTGGCCATAGCTGGTGTTCCGCACCCTCGGCGTTGTCCCTACAAGGTACGAGAGGAAGCCTGGCGTCGGAATCAGATTGGGTCCATTGCCGAACTCCGGGTAGAGCCGGACTAGGAAGTCGTGCAAATGTGCGGAAACTAGGCCGGTTAAACCGACGAAGAACGAGTTTGGTCCGTCAAGCAGTATGCTTAAAAGGAGCATGCAGTAGGGCAGCATCTGTGCGGGGACGGTGACTATATAAAAGTGCGCCGTCTGTCCACGCTTGTCCTGGGTTGCCGTGTAGCACACTGCGATGAGCAACGCCGGCAGATACTTTACTGCCCCGGTGAAGATCTGGTTCAGAGTCTGGTATAACGGTTAGCACGGTCCTTTCCCGAGCGTGGACGTCAAGTAGAAGAGCGCCAATAATTCCAAGTATTAAAAGAGTGTAGAGAAAGTGCATAGAAGTTTGAAGCAGTGTAGGGTGCTAGAAACCACCCGAGCAAATATGTCAGTAGACGTCACCCGAGTCATCCATATAGACATCCCACCATGCCCACACTCCGCACTGGCCCTAAAGAGGTATGCGAATGACGGGCCAGGCCGAGTGCAGGGGCGATCTTCCTCAATTCCAGGAACCGCTATAGCTGTAGTGGCAGAGCACTATGCGGGCAGATATTTGAGGTGTTTGAAAGATTGCGTCGACCTTGCGTATCGCAAAGGGACGGGCAGAGGGAATTACGAGAACACCCGGGGAAGGTAGACCTACAATGATGACACCACCAACAAACATAAGATACCAGACCAGATCCTCTCTCTTGGAGAATTTGGAGTTACCCTTCTCGACCTGGCTAAGGTACGAGTAGACTGCGAGTCGGTTAGCGAGGTAGATCCCTTATTCGATGGTTGGATTGGGACATACTGAAGTAGGTCTCGAATAGCACGCTCAGCCCCGGTCCCGTTAGGAGGAAACTCGTTACGAGACGATGCACCGCCGGAGGGAACTGGAGCAGGGTGGAATAGTGGAAGAGGAACGGATACGCGGAAATCATGCCGGTGTACACGGCGACGGAGCAAGCGAACACGGCCGTGGCTACCGTCCTGTCGGTGGGATGTTAGATTGCATTCCCGGAGAGGTAGCTGTTGCTGCCGCTTGACGGGGACGTAAAAGACATACCTGGAAACGGGCGGAGCGGCCCAGTAGAAAGACGCGACGTCTGACATGTCGAAGGCAGCTAATACAATACAGTCTATAGTACGTAGGCGCCTTGGTGTCGAGCTGTCCAACTGTTGCTTCGGGCAATGGTTGGCAAGTGATCAGTCAAGAATCAAAATCGCCGACAGGGTGAATGCCCGTAGATTTGAGAGAAGAGCTGGTGGAGAGAGGACACTGCTTCCACGTAGCTTATTGAGCCTCACACCGGAAACAATGGCGGCACAGCAGACAAAGAGGCAGGCTGTTGTTGGCTTGCCTTTGACATGGTGGTGGCCAGCCAATTGGGTGACGCCTTGGTGTCCTGGTGAAAGAATGGAAGGGATTGGAAGGATTTTTCTGCTGCGTGTCTTCTTTTACCTGTTATGTAGGGTGCACTAGCCACGATTATCCAACCCTGACAAAATTCTTCGTTGAGAGACTGTGGCTGTGACTGTGGCTGGATTTATTACATACTAAACTCACTGGCCCCACCAAACCTGGCCCCCTTCAGTTATCACACACAGATGCTTAGGAGCATTCGAAACAAACTTCAACCATTTCTATATTTGTAAATGAGCTCGGCTATGGTTTCCCTTTGTGTAGGGCATCATTACTATTTCTGATTCGGGATAGTGTCTACTCCACGACGTTCGCACTGCCCCTGAGCCCTAGACTCGAATCACCGTGAATGCGTTTGCGCAGGGTGAGGATCCCGTTATGAGCCGATCCAAGGCCGTATTTAGATCATGTTGAGCCTGTTTACTATTGGGGATGCCGATGAAAAACGGCTCCTCGTCCTGCTGCGAGCGTCGTGTCATCGAATGCCCCATCCCACGCCGAAGGCCTAGTGTAGCTATCACTTGATCCATCTCGCGGTCTTGGCTAGGTGGCCGGGCCCGTCGATGTTTGGCAACACTTCCGATGTCAGATGCGAGCTGCCGACGAGTGGGTGCGGAGCATGGGCCCATTTCAAGCAAGCACTTCTTCCGCCGGGCTAACATTCCGAGGCAATCACTCCAACTCACGTTCGGTCTTCGGGTACCTGCGCCTGAGCCAGCAATTCCACTATGTCGTAACCCCTAGCCCTTAGCACTGCAGCTTTCATGGGATTCGCTGCTGAGGGACTGGAATACTGCGTATTATCCCTTGACTGGCTTCGGCATGGCCTACTGCCGTGAGGAACTCACTCGTAAGCAAACGAACCTGGGAAGGCCAGTCGCCGCTTAGGATCCTGAGTGAAAGTTAGTCCAGGCGGCTGTTGTCACCGTGACGGCTGCATGCTCAGTGACTTCCTGAACAGCCCCCGTAGGACGCCGCTGCATTAGGCCAACCGCCGATGTCTAGGCTCCAGCTCCCGATATAGAGGTGAGAGGTAGGTGTGGCCATTGCTGTCCTGCTAAGTATCTTTTTTTTTCCTGGGCTAATCAGACGGGTGATGGCTGGATCACGGAATACTTGCTTGAATCTTGATGTTGTGTAACGCTTAACGGGGCCTAGAGGAGCAAGGCTCCCTTCAGCCTACGCGACATCTATAAAGTCAAACGAAGGATGCACTCAAACGAAATCAACATCACACCGTAGCTTACACAGCCTCCCACGGAGCCTCCCCTACCTACTTTACATTGCCGGGTCTGCCGTCATGCATGCGATTCTCCTGTTCACGCTCGTCCTCTGGACAACGATCGCGGTCGTCTCCGGCACAATGTCGCAGCCGGTCGGCAACTGGGTGCTGTCTGGGTGCCAGATCGTGTGCGTAGGCGAGGCGTTCTGCGATTACCACTTCGTCGTCAGCAGCAGCGGCGGCGGGGGCGGCGGGGGCGGCGACAGCACTGTGAAAACCACGCACCACCGGTGCCACTTCCAGGTGGAGTCCGAGGACGACGTGCCGGCGGACGCGATGCAGTTCCAGGACGTTGGCTGCGATGACGGTGTCGCCAACGACACTTTCCGGGTCAACGGCTCCTGGGAGGAGAAGGAGAGGGGCGACCGCCCCGACATCGTGCTGTGCGTCACCAACGTCGTCGACAGGGTCTGGGCATTCTTCGGCTTCGACGACTGGGAAATCCAGAACGGCAGGGTCGCAGACAACAAGTCGTCCCCGGTGTACCCCGTCGGCAGGTTCGAGGAGAGGCAGCCGGAGCCCCGGAAGTTGGACAGGGTCATGGGGCTACCAGGCCGCCAGCGACGCCGCCGTCTTAACACTGTATAAGTATGTGTGCTACCACCCCGTACCTCTGCTTGACACCCGTCGCTTCGGGTATTGACGCTATGGGATGCCTAACGCGTCGTAGCCCGGGATGTGATCGCCGGTCATGGTTTGGATGGAATGATGTCTACTCGGGCGCCCATCCTCACCCCGCCAGGCCCAATGCTGCGGAAGCCTATTGTTGATTTTCAGGGGGGGATGTTGGAAGGCCTTCGTGTAATGTTTGTAGAGGGGTTGCTATGGAAGGTGTGCCATTGGTAGGTTATATTATTGCTAGACTAATATACGAATCGTTACGATCACTCCTTAATTGAGCCACGCCCTATTAAAGGCTTCAGAAACAATAAAATCCCTTCCATTTTGATGTTTTGACGAATGAATTGTAACTCTCTCCAAGCACCATGTTTATGGTTTCGAGGTGCATGACTTGATGTGGTTAGTAGGCACCTGGTGAACGCATCAGTTCTGATTGGTTAAATGACATTTGGCACCATCACCGACCGCTAACTTTTTCGATCATAGGGCGCACAGGGAACTAATTAGACCACGCTCTTGACTCATCCGAAATCGGTATAAAAGCATCAAGAACACCCCCTGCTATTGTGAGGCCTGCAACCGGCCGGAACTTCCACCATGGCACCCAAATATTTTTCAGGCCCAATATCGGGCCAGTTGATGTGGCGGCGATGCACACAATTGGCCCCGGGCAGCGTCGCCCGGCGCGGCTACTCGGCGCCGGTGGGCGGCAGCATCCCGGCGGGCAAGAAGAAGTACGTGCCGAGCGGTGGCACGTACCCGCGGGGCTTCAGGGCGTCGGGGATCGTGGTGGGCGTGAAGCCGGGGAACACGACGAAGCCGGACCTCGCGCTCATCGCGTCGGACGTGCCGTGCGCCGCCGCCGCCGTGTTCACCAAGAACAAGTTCCAGGCGGCGCCCGTGACCTTCAGCCGCGCGCTGCTGAGGGACAGGCGGAACGCCGGGCTCCGCGGCGTCGTCATCAACTCCGGCTGCGCCAACGCCGTCACGGGCCGCGGCGGCCTCGAGGACGCCGAGGCCATGGCGCGCGAGGCCGACCGGAGCCTGGGCGCCGAGAGGGCCACCATTGCGATGAGCACGGGCGTCATCGGACAGAGGTGTGTGGTTGCTCGCTGCCCGTTTCGGAACACCCCGCAAACTGCGATGTTGACAACTTACGCAGGTTGCCGATTAAGAAGATCCTGGACAACATCCCCAAAGCCCACGAAGGGTTGGGCGATTCTCACAAGCACTGGCTGACGGCGGCCTGGGCCATTTGCACCACCGACACCTTCCCCAAGCTGATATCGAGGACATTCACTTTGCCGTCTTCGCCGTCGATTGAGTATCGGATCGCCGGAACGACCAAGGGCGCGGGTATGATCCACCCGAACATGGCGACGCTGCTGGGCGTCATCGCTACGGATGCGCCCATGTCGCCTGCGGTCATGCCCGCCGTTCTCAAGCACGCCGTGGACCGCTCCTTCAACAGCATCACGATCGACGGCGACACGTCGACGAACGACACCGTCGCCCTGCTGGCGAACGGCGCGGCCGGCGGGCGGGAGGTCGCGTCGGAGGACTCGGCCGACTTCGCGGCGTTCCGGGACGTCCTGAGCGGGTTCGCGACGGACCTGGCGAAGCTCATCGTGCGGGACGGCGAGGGCGCGACCAAGTTCGTGACGATCCGGGTGACGGAGTCGTCGAGCGAGGCGGGCGCGCGGCGCGTCGCGAGCACCATCGCGCGGTCGCCCCTCGTCAAGACTGCGCTCTACGGCAAGGACGCCAACTGGGGCCGCGTCCTGTGCGCCACGGGCTACGCGCTGGTCACGGAGCCGGGCGCGCCCGAGAGCGAGGTCGCCGAGATCGCGCCCGAGAGGACCAGCGTCTCCTTCGTCCCCGCCGACGGCAGCCCCGAGCTGAAGCTGCTGGTCGACGGCGAGCCCGAACAGGTCGACGAGGCGCGCGCCGCGGAGATCCTGGAGCTCGAGGACCTCGAGATCCTCGTGAGATTGGGCACCGGGAAGGAGGAGGCGACGTATTGGACTTGCGATTACAGCCACGAGTACATGTGAGTCGCGAGAAAATGCGTTACTATGGGTCCACTACTGACACCTTCGCAGAACGATCAACGGCGACTACCGTACATGAGATCACAAATAAGGGAGAGATTATGTGTACGTCGGCGAGATCCGGGTGACCGTCAGACTACCTACCTGGGAGTGAGTGCTTAAGGCACAAAAGAGAGCCCATCTGTGAAGAGCAATGGGTATGTCGCCATGAGGTCGAGCCATGCATTATAATTTCGCGTCCAGCATGTCCAGATGTTAGGGTGTGTTGTGGTTAAATCCCACCACGGGGTTCGGATCAGCGTCCGGTGACGCAGTCTCCTCATTCGCAGGCCAAACTTTGATCTGTTAAGTCGTTAGAATTATTCTGTACAAGAGATAGAGCTCCGGGCTTTTTATGAAGGCGACGTATATCCTAGATACATGATACATCAACCGTCCCATGGGATTGACGACGTGAACAAGCATTTTATCTAAGAAGCTGCGGTACGAGGGACTCACTCTGTACCCGTTCCGGGATGCACACACTGAATGGTACCGCATTTACCTGGGTAAACCAAAATCACTGTTATCTACGGGCTCAGGGGAAATATTCCACTAAGAGGAGTCCGAGGTGCGTTATAAACCGGGACCAAATTAGGCTTAGCGTGATTCCGACGCGTCCGGCCCCCTCCAACACGCGTAAATTGATTTTCGGGTCCAACAATAGTTAAGCAATCGTCTACCTTCGTAACACCCCCAACCCTTAGGACCAACGAAGATGCCCGCAGCGAAAGCAGAAGAGCGAGGCGAGTCCTCAACATCGGCCGCCAAGAAGGCAGTCAATGCCGCTGCCAATGGAACTCCCACATACGAGCTGCCGTGGTACGTCTCGGTCCGGATGCGGCTTCGAGGTTTATCTTCCTCGGGCAAAGCTGACTGGGTTGGCGATTAGGGTAGAGAAGTACAGACCCGTCTTCCTCGACGATGTGGTCGGTAACACGGAAACGATCGAGCGATTGAAGATCATCGCGAAGGACGGGAACATGCCGCATCTCATCATATCCGGGACGCCGGGCATCGGAAAGACGACGAGCGTCTTGTGTCTGGCGCGGCAGCTCCTGGGAGATGCGTACAAGGAGGCGGTGCTCGAGCTCAACGCCAGCGACGAGCGAGGTAAGCTACAGATCCTTATCGTCCCGGGAGGACCCTGTCACGTCGCTGGCAACGGCTGACCGACCCTCCCCGCCGCGCAGGTATCGACGTGGTGCGCAACCGCATCAAGGGCTTCGCGCAGAAGAAGGTGACGCTGCCGCCGGGGCGGCACAAGCTCGTGATCCTCGACGAGGCGGACAGCATGACGTCGGGCGCCCAGCAGGCGCTGCGGCGGACCATGGAGATCTACTCCAACACAACGCGGTTCGCCTTCGCGTGCAACCAGTCCAACAAGATCATCGAGCCGCTGCAGTCGCGGTGCGCCATCCTGCGGTACGCGCGCCTCACCGACGCGCAGGTGGTCAAGCGGCTGATGCAGGTCATCGAGGCCGAGGGGGTGCAGTACAGCGACGACGGGCTCGCGGCGCTCGTCTTCGCCGCCGAGGGCGACATGCGCCAGGCGCTCAACAACCTGCAGAGCACGCACGCTGGGTTCGGCTTCGTCAGCGGCGACAACGTCTTCCGCGTCGTCGACAGCCCGCACCCCGTCAAGGTCCAGGCCATGCTCAAGGCCTGCCACGAGGGCCGCGTCGACGCCGCCCTCGACGCCCTGCGCGAGCTCTGGGACCTCGGCTACTCGAGCCACGACATCGTCAGCACCATGTTCCGCGTCACCAAGACCATCCCCACCCTCAGCGAGCACTCCAAGCTCGAGTTCATCCGCGAGATCGGCTTCACCCACATGAAGGTCCTCGAGGGCGTCCAGACCCTGCTGCAGCTGAGCGGCTGCGTCGCGAGGCTGTGCAAGATCAACATGGACCCGAAGCGGTTCGATACCAACAATTGAGACGGTCCGGGCACCTGATTAGATGTCGGTGGATAGAACGGTGGAACACGACGGGCGGATGGGATTTGCATGGCATGGCATGGCGTTTACGAGATTCATGGATTCCCCAGTAGATTAAGCTGGGACGGGAGAGATATTTACAAGCGCCGTACACGGTCGCACTGCTTTTAGTTTATTTACAAAACCACTAGTCTTTGTCTTTGACTCGACATCTGACACACACTCGCCTGTGAGAAAGGCCGTGCTCATTTCGCCCCTGACGATGGCGGTGGTGGCGGGGGCGTGTCGTCCACCTCCGGATACTCTTGCTCGAACTTCTCCCAGACGGCGCGGTCCCGCGCTATCCGCCTCTGCATCCGTATCTGGTGCTCGAACAGCCGCATCCTGTGGTCCGCCTCGATCATGCTCCCCACGATCATCCCCGACATCTGGATATACCTGTGCTCCCAGTTAGCCAGCCGAGCCCCTCTCGGCTACTCCTTATAAGCCGAACAAAGTGTGTCCGGGCCCCTCACCCTCCCTCACTCAGACCCCAGCGAACCGGCGACGTCTAACCGGGGCCCCCGGGACGGACCGGCGGAGGGATAGACAGACGAACGGACTCACACTTTGAACTGGACGGTCAGGCTCCGGTACAGCGGCGAGAACACCCAGGCCGCGCCGCCGAGCACCGCCGTCATCGCGCCCCATTTGACGGCCCCGACCGTCGCGCCCCGGGCCGCCTCCCACTGCGCCTCGCGCGCGTCGTCGCTCTCGAGGGCCTTGTGCGGCCTCATCGCCTCTCACTCTCCCTGTTAGCGGGTCCCTCCCCTGGGCATGCGTGCGACCCGGCGTGAGCCGAGCCAAGCCAGAACTAGGTATCCCGGAATCCGGGCAATGGAGTTTTGTCGGCGAGTTGGACTGGATTGACTATTGATGCCTTGGGAGGGAGAGCTCTCTTGAGCGTGTTTCTTTGTGGGAATTGGAGAAGCGGCAGGAATGGAATGGAATATAGGGATTGGTAGGTCCTCGAACTGGGAGCTTTGAGCTTGAGCTTCCTGTGGGGTGCCGCTGTGGGGTCTATCGGCCCACCTCGCTTGCTGTGGGGACATGGAATGCGGCTAAGTTACACTTGCGTCATTGCTGTAACGTACGACAATTGCTTACAGCCTCGCAACGACGGTAAGCCTACCCGGTTCTCCAATATAGGATCACTTGATATCCTGATGCTTTCCGGCAGAACCATAACTCGTGTTAGTAGAGCAGTGCCGATGCCGTATGGCTGATCCCTTCCCTTCGGTCGTTAATGGAGAAGACCTACCAGCGTATTTTATTAGATAACACTGAATTTCTATGTGTTGTAAAAGTTATATGATATTATTATCTCTCGCCAGATGTGGTGATTTGTTGGAGCGTTGAAAGTATCAAAGGGGCTTTGATTTATGGCACCAGGATTGCAAGCACAGAGGAGCTGACAGCCTATACGTGGCTGCTCCCTGCCCCTATTGGAAATGAGTAAGCTAAAACAGGAACCCAGGCTGAAGAATTACAACACTTTTTGCCCACATTGTCCTAGTGCTGGTTATCTTTCGGAGCTATTAGGGCACCAGGTAATACACCCCCATAAGGTAGTGTTGAATGGCTAGGTCTTCTCTTGTTGAAGTGAGGGTCAAGGTCGAGCTAACAAGTACAGTGACATGTCTCTCCGTCAGTGTTGTATATATATATATATAGGGCCTCTGCCACCTAGATAAGCAGCTAGTTCGCTGCAAGAACGAGGCCTCAATTGACGGCTCTGTTCTTATGAGACCCTGACATCACACACTGAAGTATATAACTGAAAAAGGTGTATTAACAGGTTGCTGACCTCTAGAAGGTCCTAGATAGGAGGTGAGGGTAGCTAAGTCTCCTTAAATACACAGAAAAACAGTGGTAGCCAAGAGATAAAGATGCCGGAGTGACCGAAGCAATTTCTACTAAACTGTTAGCTAGTTAAGCCATGGCGTTGCTAGGTTCAACATAATCACAGACACAGGGTGAGGAAATTAGTTTAGATTTTTAGTTTTAGTTAGTTTTTTAATCAGTTAATGAATATATCTTAGTTAAAAAGTTTTAATTTGTTATTCAATAACTAGTTAAAGTATATATTTTTTAAAAGAAAATTAAAAAAATTAAAATTAAATTATATAAATTTTAACAACCAAGTAATTTAACAATTATTAAACCTTAGTTATGCGAGTTTAAATTTGTAACGTAGCTAGAGGCTTGTTATATACGCTCTTATAAGGTGGATTTGGGTGCTCAAACCCTAATTGGAGTTTTGAATTGTTGATCTTTTGGTCTTGTGGTTAGCGTCGCACCCTCGCTTATCTCACAAAATTAATATAAATATAGAAAGAATTTAAATAATAAAATAACTTAATTACGTATCATAATACTAAAAGTATTTTAAATAACGAAATTGGTGTAACTTAAAGTTGTTAGCACATTTAGAAATAATTAAGATAAGTAGAGCACTAAAAACCAAATTACGTACCAGGATTATTGAAATTATTGTGAAATTCGGGAAAATTAAAATAATTAGAATTACTGCGAAATCCGCGCAAGTTAGAATAATTAGAATTATTATAATAATTTATTAATTTAATAAAAAACTAACAATAATTATTGAATATAATACGCTTATTATTTGTAAATTTCAAATAACTTTAATTTATAATATATAATTTCGTTATTTAAAATAATGTAAATAATACGAAATATAATTAAATTATTTTAGTACTTAAACTTTTATGATATTTGCATTAATATAAACCCGTACAACTAAAATTTAATAATTAATTACATTTCTTAGTCGTTATATATGATAAGTTTTTATTTAATACTATTATTAAACTGTTATAACCTAACGGTCTTCGCTTTTCTACAAACGGTCGAGGCCACAAAAGAACTAATTTTTTACCTCAGCTAGCTCAGGCCTCCCTGGCTCGTTTTCCCAATTTCTTCAAAGTCACTCAAATATCGCTCCATAACGCTAAATATTAACCAATCAAAACCCAAATCTCCGTAACGAACTAACGAGGCCTAAGTTATAATTACGTAAAAACGGTTTCGTTTAATATATTTATTTTTTCAAAAAAACAAAAATCCATAATAATTTAATAATAAAACGTTTTTTAATAAATATATATATATATATATATATATATATTGTTATTTTTATTATAACTTATTATTAATATTATTCTGGTTGTAATTAAAACCTATTTATTATTTTTAAACCATAATATTTCTAATAATTATAACCCGAACCTATTACGTTATTATTTTTTTTCAAAATATGATAAATTCGAATTCTTTTAATTTTACCGGGTTATGCCTTTAAAATAAGATGTACGTATACGTATCTTAAATTTCTAATATTAATATAAAAAAAATTAACATAACGTTTAAAAATTTTATTTATAATTAAATTCTTTATAATAATTTAGGCCAAATTATTAATTCGATTATTTAAATTAATTAATTAATTAATTTTTTAAAGGATAAATAAATACATAAAGAAATACTAATATATAAAAATTAATAAAAGTTTTTAATTCCGGTTAATTATAATCTCGTTATATTTAAATATTATAATATATTATACGAGAAATTTATGTTTTTATAAAAACGCCTTTATTTTATTATTAGGCGGAAAAAATATTATTCGAAAATAAAATAATTTATATTATTTTAAATAAAAATTAATATTTTATAAAAATGTTTACTTTTAAGTTATTTAAATTTTTAAACCAAATAATTATATATATTAAGAAAAAATAATAATCGTATAATATAAAATAAAAAACAAAACGGCTTTATAATAATAATAATCCGGATATTTTTATATATTTCTTTTATTAATTTTAATTATTATAATTAAAGGAATTTCTAAAATAATAATAAATATTTATCTTATTTATTAAATATTTTTTTATTATTTTTATATTTATTCTAAAGTAATATTAATATATCAAAAAGTTTAAGTATTTACAAAAATTAATATACGTTAAATCAAGATATAATTCGGTTAACGGAAAAAATTAAAATAATTATATTAATTTCTTTATAATTATATTTTATAATTAAATATAATAAAATAATATTATATTTTAATACGATAATTTTAATATTTAAAATTATGTTCGTAATATAACGTTTCGACATAATATTATTATGCAAAATATTATTATTATCCTTATTTATTATTATAGCCGTATTCCTAAAAAAATTAAAATAATCTATATTTCGGCTTAATTAATATTATAAAAAATAATTTTATAAAACATTATAATAATATCTGGTATCCCTTAATATTTCTTATTAATTCGTAATTAATATTATTCGGATTCTATTTCTTATTTTTATTAATACGTTTTATAAACGTAATAAATATTTTTTTAAATTTTCTAAATTAAACCGTATTCCGTATAATAAACGTTATTTAATTTCGTTAAATATAGTTAACGAAAATAAAGGCATTATTAATAATACTTATAATATTTATTAAAATCCTTTTTAAAAAATATATAAATTTTAAAAAAAATATCGCTTTTCGAAATATTTTTATTTTATTTATAAAAATTAGAACATAATTAATTATATTCGGAAAATATAAGTTAATAAAGCCGAAATAACCGATTTATATAATAAGAAATAATAATTTTTTTATAATTTTATTTTATTCAATTTATAAATAAATTTTTTATTTATATTTATACGTACTTATTAATTCGATAATATTATCGAAATATATAAAATATAAGAAATTTTAAAAACAAATCGTTAATTTTTAAATAAAATAATATAATTATAATAAAAATTGCCTAAAATCTATTTTTGCAAACTTTTTATTTTTTATATATATAATATTTGCATATTTATATTATTTTTGTAAAAATTACGTATCCGATTCGAATTATTCATAACAAAAATATTTAACGTATATAGAATTTTCCGAAATATCTCGGTTGAAAACTTTTTTTCGAAAATTAATTTTACCGAATTTATAAAATATATATGTTTTCGGTTAACCGTTATAAAATTTAAATTTATTACGTATAACCTAATTTTTAAATATTTTGGTTATATTAGATAAATTAGGAAAATATTGCGAAATCTTTATTAAAAAATATTAATAAATAAGGATTTTTCCGACGAAAAGTTTTTACTATAATTTGCCAATAATACGTTACTTAATAATATAAATAATTTAATAAATAACTTATAAATATTTTATTTTTTAATTTAAAAAATATAACTTATTTATATTATTTTTAAGCGGCGTAATCCTAATTAAAACGTATTAAATAAAGCAGTTTTATTAAATAATTATGAAACCGAAAATATTTTTAATACGGTTAATATTTTATAAAACGATAACTTTTTTAATTTTATTAAAAATAATAATTAACCGTTAATCAATATTATTTTTATCTATAAAAAATTTCGAAATTATTATTGTTTTTTTAAAAAAAGTCTAAGTTTATTTATACTTTTCGTATATTATGTAATATGGCGACGTTAATTATATCAAAAGGCTAATATTAATGTTATTATTTTTTTAAGGCCGGCTAATTTAATTATAATAAAAAATATTTTATTTCGATTAAATATTACGTTTAATAATATTAAATTAAGTACTTATTAATGTAATTTTAATATTAAATCTGGTTTTCACAAAATTTAAAGAAAAAATATAAAAACTATTTAATCGAAAAGGCGAATATTATAATTTACGGCTTATTAGCAAATTCCGGCGGTCGAAAAATAATATATATAATATTAATATTTTTTTCGAAATTCGTTTGTAATTAGGTATCGTATATCTCTATAACGTAAATTTTATACCTGTTATAATTTTTTGCGAAATAAACATTATATTATTCGGGATTTTCGTAATGAAATTCTTAAATATATTTATTTTTTATTTCGGAATTTTTAATTTATCAAAAAATATTTATTTTGGATTAAAAAAGATAATTAAGATTTTAAAAATCTTTTAATTACACGCCGTGAAATTATGAAAATTAAATTCATCGATTTTAATAATACCGTACTTATTATTAATAACATAAATAAATTTAATTATTTAAATATAGCAAAAAATAAAAATTAACTTATAAAAAATTTTAACGTAATTACCCGAAAAGCTTTTAATATTAAATTTATTAAAAATAATTTAATTTCGGATAATCGTAATATTCTATATACGGAAAAAAATTATAATCCTATAATACAAATTCTCGATAATTTAATTAATATTTTTAATTAAGGCGGTTTATTATCGTTTTCGTCGTCGTCGGATAAACAAAATAAAATTTTATCGAACGAAAACGAACCGTTAATATAATATTTTACCTTTTTATTACTTTATATCATTTTATAAATAATATGACATTTATATTATATTTTTAATATTAGTATAATATTATTATTTGCGTAATTTTAATTTATTAATTTCGGAATTATTTTATATATTACAATTATTTAATTGTTCTATTAACGTAATTTATATACTTTTAATAATAATAATACGGTACGTAATATAATTATTAATAAAATTAATATAAATAATTAAATTTATAATTTACGTAATTTTAATTAATTATATCGCGTTTAAACGTTTATGTTTCGTAAAATTATATTAAAATATTATATTACCTATAATTAAATATAATATATAATTTCGGATTAATCCGTATACCCTATATATTATTAACTTTTAACTAATATTTTTAAATACTGTTTAAGATTTTTTCCCTTTGTTTTACCTTTTTTACGATTTATTATAACTTATATATTAATAATTTTTTTATGTTTTTAGGTCCTAAAATTCTATTTATTTTAAGCATAATATTTATATTTAAATCTTTTTGAAAATCTTTATTCGAATTATATCATAATGCCGAATATTTAGAGATTATATAAAAATATTTTTCGCTTTATTCCTGTACGTAATTTGCATATTTATTATTTATATAATTTCGTAAAATATATAATTTATAAAATAATTATATAATATATATTTTTTCGTTAAACGGCCCGGTTCATAAAATTATAAACCTTTTTTATATCGTTTATATAGTATCCGATTTATATAATTTTTTCGTTATATTAAAAAGGCCGTAATTAATCGAAAATCCGTAATTAATTTGATGTTTTAATAACTTATAAAACCGGTATAATCCGTTATAACGTAAATTGTATTTTGCTAATTATTATTATGAACGATATTCCAAATTATATTATTAATATTTAATGCTTATATAAATATCGCATTTTTTCGTAATAAAAATTCTTATTCGTAATATAAGCTTTTCGTAATATTACCGAAATTATATATTTTTAATAATCGTAAAACGTTTTTAATTAATACGTAATCGTATTAATGTTAAAATATAAAATGTTTATTTTTTTTAAAAAAATCCTTCGCCATATTAATATAATTTTACAATATATACCTAATATTTAGAATCGGTTACATATAATATGTATTTTCCGCAAGAAATATCTTATATTTTAAAATAATTGAATATTATTTAATTAATATATAAATACTTTAATTAGGATTACGTTATCGGTTTTACCTTATTACAAGTTATTTTAATATTAATATTAATTATTTTTTGTTTAAGGAATTTGTTATCCGTCTTTAAAATTATTTCTTAAGGGCAAGTTATTTTTGGGGGATATTATTAACAAATTTAATTCCCTAAACCGGACGAATAAGGTTTTTTAGATTTATTCAAAATATATTATCGACAGTTATAATAAAAACTACCTTTATTATATCGGCAAACAATTCATCCACCTTTTATATTATCGTAAAATATATAAAAATATATATTATAATATAGATTTTGGACATTAAATAAAGAAATTAATTTATAATTATTATTTTGTAAATAACGTAATCTTATATATTAAAATATAATAAATATCTAAAGTTAAAAACGATTATAGTTAAATAAATAATATTAATTATATGTAAAATAATTATAATAATTATACTTAATAAATATTTTATCGAATTGATTTTATAAATTATATTAAGAAATTTATAACAAAATATAAAGTTTATACATTTTATATATAGTTATTAAGTTTTTTTCCTTATATATTATTATTTCGTTAATACAGAAAATAACGTTAATTGTTTTATTCATACTTAATAATTCGTATAAACTTAACAATTTATATATTTATAATTATATAATTTTAAAATTTATATATATTTTAAATTTAATTACATATAATACTGTAAAATATTTTTATAATTTATTAATTATCCGTAAATATTATTCGTATATTATAAATCCTTATATATGTCTTATTAATATTAATAATATATTCGGTAACTATTTAATGTACAAATTTTACCTTATTTATTATATTTTATATCTTTTATTTATATTTTTAACTTTAATTAAACCGAATTTATATTGGTAAACTTATAATATTATTAAGTGATTTAATTATAATTACTTATTTATATATACTTAATATTATATAGTTCTTATAATAGTAATGTTGCCATTTAATAAAATAAAGTAAGGTATTTATATTTGGAAAATATATAACAACTTAACAAAAAATTAAAATATAAATAAAAATCGTAACTGTATTAAGTTAATTTTTGATATAAATTATATTAATTACAGTGTTATCTTCCGTACTTTATTTCTTATTATATATATTATTTTTTTAAATCTTGCCTTAACTTATTAAATAAACCTTTTTGAAGTTAAATAATTATTCGATAAAATCTTAATATTATAAGGTTTATATAAGGTAAAGTTTATTATTATATATTAAAAAATATACATTATTTACCGTTATATATATATTAATATATATTTTACTTATAATAATTTCGGAACAATATTTAAAAATTTTATTCCGAGATTTTAAATATATATATATAATTTATAAAAAATTAATAAAAAAATTATATTTATGTATTTTAACGATTTTTAAATTTCGTTTCTATTAAATCTCGAAAAAAGTATTATATAATATATAATATTTTTCGTTTTTTTCTCTATATTAAAATATAAAAATAAAATTATCGATCCGAATAATACGAATTATTAAAAAATAAAATTTTAAAATTACGAAATACACGTTCTCTATATTATAAATTTAACCGGCATATATTTTCTAAAACACCGTATAATTCGGGTCGTTAACCGTTTTGGAAAATGTATAATCTAAAATAATTTGCAAAATATAAATAATATTAAGAATATAATAATCTTATAATTCCGATTAAAAGAAATACAAAACTATAATACATTTTATAATACATATTATATAAACATTATTTTTATAATATTAAACTAAAGAAAAATCCGTAATTATACGTAATTAATTACCGAAAAATAATTTTATATAAAAATTGGATTTTTAAATACCGTAGCATATTTGGTGTTAATATTAAAAATTTCGGCGGTTACCCGGAATATCCGATTATTATTATACCTATATAGGATTTTGATATAAAGAAATTCTTAAAATCAGCCGGAGACCCAATTACGCCGACAAAAGGAAAATATAATAAAAGAAAAATAACTAAATCCGGCCGTTAACTTATATTAAGGAAACCAAAAAGCCCTAATTTGAAAAAGAAATAATTACTAAACTTTTTAATAAAATAATAATAAAATATACGGATGGTTTCGAAAAATACTAATTAGTGCCGTACGCCGATAAATAATAATCCTAATTATAAAGAAATGAGGTTATAAAACGTAATTAATAAGGCTTTATTATACACCCGGGATTTTAAACGTTTCGAATTAATATGTTAAAAAAACGTTAAAATAATTTTATTAATAACGAAAAAATAACCTTTTTAATGTTGGCGAAAAATTATTCATATTATTTATTTATCCGTATAATGGATTTTTTACGCTAGCTATTTGACCCGAACTAAAATATCCTAAAAAATAAAAAAATAAAAACATTTTAAAAGCTAATATAACGAACTTAAGGAAAAAAACCGGAAAATAAGATGTAAAAAATTTTAATTCGGCGTCGTAAATTAAAAATTATAAATTAAAAAGATAATTTGTTAATAACCGTAATAAATTATAATTGGAATTACGTAATATAAAATTCCGTTAATTTTTTTAATTAAAACAATTTATTATATATTTAGTACGGCATATAATTAATCCGAATTAAAACAAATTAATATATCGTATAAAATTTAACAAATTAAAAATTAATAAAAATAATTAATTTAATAAATACATAATATATTAATAATTTTAATTAATATTATATAAATATTTACAATTATCGCATTTTACGACCGTAACGCCGTATCGAAATCAAACGCGTTTTTTGTTATCGGCCTTAATTAAAATTGATAATATTTTATTTTTTATTTTTTATCTTAATATTGCGATTATTTTTTAATTTATTACTGGTATTATTATCCGATAAATGTTATTTATTTTTAACGCGCCATTTTTTAATTTTAATAAAGATTATTATATCGGTTTTTTTCCGATATATTATTTATAATATCGGATTACTGATTATTATATTTTGGCAATGTCGGCGATTCCGGTAACGATATAAAAATAAACGAATTAAACAAATATAAATCTAATAATAAAAATAAGGTTAAAAAATTAAAAACATTTAAGAACGATAAGCTTTATATTAACGTTATAAATTAAAGAAATAAAATAAATTTTTAATTAAAATTATTTAATACGTTACGAATTACGTATATAAGTATAAGTATCGTCATAACGAAAATTACGATTCCAAATCGTAAAAATATATAAATTATATATTGCTTTAGTATTTAAATTATTAAAATTACTGTTAAACCGTTAATTATTAATTTAAACCGAACGATTATATACGATATATTTTAATTAAATCGGGACATAATTTAAAACGGCTTTATAATTTGTTTCGATATTTGTTAAATTTATAACGCAATAACAATCCGTAACCTATATAAATCGGTTTACGGCCTAAAAATATAAAGCCGTTATTTCCGATTAAGCGAATTTCGCCGCTTGCGAAAAATATTCATATTTTTTGTAAAATCGAAAATATAGCTTTTTTATATATTATATATAACGTAAAAAATAATTTTTTTTAAAAAATATCTTAATATTATTATTTATTAAAAACAAAAACCGCTTTAATTAATTTAAATATATTTTAAATTAAATATTAATTATTAATTTCGTTTAATTTATTTGGGAACTTATTAAATAAAAATAAAAATTTATTTTTCCTTTTTATTACCAAACGGAAATAATTAAGTAAAGAATAATTTGTTTACCCATTATTTATATTAGAATTTTCTTATTTCTCAAATAATTACCTTTATTAAACCGGCTTTTAATTATTTTTACGTAAATATTTTCAAATTTAAAAGTTCGGATATATAAAAAAAATTAAGCATATATATATTGTTATAAAATCCAGCCGGAATTAACTTATTACGGTTTTTTTAACATAATAATTTCGTTTTTTTACATATATTAAAATTGCCTTATATATATATTTGTCGTTAAATAACCCATATTATTAACGTCTTATTTTTATCCGGTACCATAAATTAACATTATTTTATTTCGGAAATTTAAGGATAATATTTTAATTAGGCGAAATTAAATTTATAATTCCATAATTATTTCGTTTTAATCGAAGTTATTTGTAATAAATTACTTATTATCTTTTTTATTATCCGAATCCGTTATATTATTTTTATTACGACCTTTGTATTTTTATAAATAATATAATTTTTTGTTTACCGAGCCTAAATCGTTTTCGTTATTTTAATTTCTTTTTAAAATAAATAACTTAATTTTATATTTATCGAACGTTAAATAAAGTACCATTAATATAGTTTATTTATAATTAATTATATTTAATTACTTATAATTATAAATTATTCGATTAAATTATTATTATTAATCCTTAATCGAAAACCTTTACGATATATCTTATAATATTATTTAATTAATATCCGGAATATTTATACCTAATCTAAAAACGATAATAAATATAATAATACGAATAAAATTATCTAATTATATTAAATTATTATATATATGAATTTAATTTCCGTAAAGTATTTCGGAATTATAAAACTTAATAATTTCTTTTATAATTTTTAATAAATATTCCTAATTTATTATAATTTTAAATAAATAATTATAAATATTTATAATTTTCGCTTTATTATTAACATAAATAATAATTTTAATAATAAAATATAAATTATTATATTTAATTAAAGGAGTAATATTTAATAATCCGGATTTATTAATTATTAAATAATTTCAATACCTTTAATTTAAATATTAATTTTTATATATAAAGAAAATAATAATATTAATTTCGATACGATTAATATTAAAATGCTAGATTTTTACTTTATAACCATATTTAATTAAGCTGCCGATTTAATAAAAACCGTTATATTTCGTAATTCTTTTTATGATATTACTAATAATTATTATATACGTAAATTAATATATATAAATAAAAAAAATAAAACGTAAATTACAGATATTAATATGTTTAGGCCGGAAATATATATATTTTAATAATAAATATATTTCGTCGATAATAACCAAATTATTTTATTATTTAAAAGTAAAATTTAATATAATAATTTGAAATTAATTTTTAAATATTTATTAAAAATTAAAAATAATATGGCTATATTATCCGGCAGCTATACGATCGAATATTTTGAAATTAAATTTTTTCTTATGGGCAAATATTAAAATATAAAACTGCTAATATAAAAATTCGTTATTTCTTTATTAACTTAATTAATAATATAACTTAAATAATAATTAAATTAATTATTAACGAAAAACTTTAAATAATTAAAAATTTCTTAAGACGTATTTTAATAACGAAAAAAATATTAAATTATTTGAAAACCAAATTATATACCGTATTAATTTTTTTATGAAATATGGGCTTATTTATTAAATATTATATTTAATATAAAGCGAATAAACCGATAACCAAAATATTTAAAAGGTTATCGGCTATAAATATAATATTAATATATAGGTTAATTACATTTATATAGGCAAAAAACCGGTAAAAATCTCAGATAAAAATAAACGGTATATTTTAGAAAATTATATATTTAAAAAGTTAAAATATTTATTCCAAATTTTTAAATATATTATCTGTATTTAGTTAATTAAAATAAAAAATATATTTTAAGATTTTATACGAATATTTTTAAATTTTATATATTATTATTTTGGCTTATAAAGTTATGTTATTATCGTATTAACTTAAAAAGGGTAAAAAAATATATTATATATTAATTAGAATTTTAATTTATTTTTTTATTATAATAATTTTTGCGAATTTATATAAAAATGTACCAAATAAAACGAAAAAATTATAATTTGTTATTCGGCTTTATTTTAGAAATTTTATTATTTTTGTAAATATTATTCTTAAAGGAGTTTAGCTGATATATTGGACTCCTGATAGATATTTCTTGATCAAAAGCTACAGCTGTGGTTACAGCTGCTGCGCCGCAGGCGCAGCTACAACCTCCAAAATGGGTTCCTGATCAAGATGAGGTAATAGAGCACCTGCAACGAGTTATCAATACACACATAACTGATGTCCCTTATATCTGACACAAGTTACGTAATGGATCACCAATTCACTGGTAGTAAGCCAATAAGCCGGATTATTAACTTACTGGTAGTAATCCAGCTAACAGGAATAAGATATATATGCTTATTATTGCTATAGTTTAAATAGTTTTAATTATAATATAAAATCATTACCTAAAGTATTTTTAATATTACGAAACGTAATACGATTATTATATTTATTGTTTAACTTTTTATGATATTTCTGCTAACATAAACCCGTACGATTAAGGTTTAATAATTAATTAAACTATTTAACCGTTATACGTTATAAGTTTTTATTTAATAATACTGTTAAATTTTAAGCAATATCGATTAACGTTATGTTTATCAGCAAACAGCCCGAAAAACCTATTTATCAGGTCCCCGATTACCTGGATATTAAAATGGAATTCGAGGGAAAAAAAAAGAAACTTTGTTTTTTTCGCAAAGAAGTTTTTCGATACCTGGATATTATAAACGAACGCATTTTTAAATTTAAAAGAAATAATAATAATCTTATAATGTTTTTTAAGTAACCTACGAAAAATTTAAGGAGAAAAAAAAAGCTTCCGAGATCGAGAAATTCTTTTAAGCAAACCAGGTTATCCAGCTAAATTCTATTAAGGAATCTGAAAAGGTTCTTAAGCTTTTTAAACCAGAATTTTTCGATAGAACTTTAACTAAATTATAACTATTTTTAATTTAGTATCGAATATACTTTAAATACTTTCTTATTCGACTTATTAGACTTATTGTACGAATCGAATTTGTAATTAAATAATTTACCGAAAATACGGTTATTTAATTCGAACCCGCTATAAAAAATACGTTATTTTATTAATCCAAAAACGAAACCTAAAAATAATGCGAATTTACAATAGTTACGAATAATTCAAATAGGTATTAACAAAAGCTTTCGGAATAATAAACAAAAATATAAAGGCGGAAATATAAATTTAATAATTACGCCAAAAACGATCCGTATCTAGTTACAGCAGTATATTGATT
This sequence comes from Monosporascus cannonballus, assembly GCA_004154925.1. NCBI lineage: Eukaryota > Fungi > Ascomycota > Sordariomycetes > Xylariales > Monosporascus > Monosporascus cannonballus. The sequence continues at coordinate 63,465 of QJNS01000026.1, forward strand.
TAATTAAAAGTCAAATTACATTGGGAATAAAATGTATTAATAGCTAAGTTTTTCGAAGATCTAAAAAACATATAAAAAAACTTTTTAAACTTAATTGGCCTAATTATTTATCGGATTATATCGTTATGGCAGTTAAAATTAACGACCGATAATACGTATGGCGTATTAAAGGTAATAAAGGAAAAAATAATAACAAACCTCGATATATAGTTAATATTAGCGTTTTTTGACGTAATAACACTTTTTACGATACGGAGTTAAAATCTATAAAACTAGGAGTTATTTATAAAAAGAACTAAACCCAGATTAAATGCTATAATTGCAATAAAATAGAACGTAAGGCAACATAATATAAGGTATCTAAAAAGCCTCGTTAAAATAACTGAAAACCAGTACTTAAAGGATAATCTAAAGAAAATTAAAAAAACGGAAATAAATCCAGTAATATAATTTACCTTAAATATATATTAAGTTCCACATAACGAAAAGTTTAATAATGTCACAACCCAAGCCAGCTAGGTCTGCGGAAAAGGTCCAGCCAAGATCACAAAGCTACGCTAGTTCAGGGTCACGTAATCAGTGCTTAGCGGGTCTCAACTAAGCACAACTGAGCATAATTAAGCAGCATTAAATAACCCTTTAACAAGGCTCTGTTAAACAAAGATAAATAATAATAAAAGGATTAAAATATATACGCTTATTATTTCTATAATTTAAATAGTATTAACTTGCAACACTTATTAATACTAATTATTTATAATAAGCTTTTACGCCCTTAATATTAAAAAAAGTAATTAAGTTATTTCATTATTACAAAGTCTTACGATATTCCTATTAATATAAACCCGTACGATTAAGGTTTAATAATTAATTAAACCGTAAAACCGTTACACGTTATAAAATTTTATTAATAATACCGTTAAACTTTAAACAATATTTAATACTGTCAAAATATTAACTAACGTTTAAAAAACCCTTACTTAGCAACTTTAGGCTTAAATTCGGGAATTAAAAAAAAGATCCGACAAATCAGGGCTACGCCGCCTACACAAACCTTTTTCGCCCGCATAAAAACCAAAAAAGGCAAAACTCTACGATAAAAAAGGTAACCCGCAAATTTTTTTTAATTTAGGCGCGAATTTATCTTCGCTTCCTGGACTGTAACGATCCGGCGGATAAGGTCCTAATAATAAAAATATACGCAACGGGAAATGCTATTAATTAATTTAAACTTATTATAAGGAATTTCCTAGATATAAAAAAATGAAATAAAAAAGATTTTATTAATAATTTTTTTAATTTATATTAATTTCTAAAATAAAATGCGCGATACTTTCGGCAATCCAAATAAAAATAATTTACGGCCTAATAATTCCTATAACTCCATAAAAAAGATTTGTATCCAAGTACGCCGTAATCTTTAAAAACCTTACGGCTATGACAAAATAAAAAAATAACGAAACCGATATTTTTATCGATATATTTTATACAAAATTAAAAATCAATATAAAATATATAATTGTTCGGATTAAGCGATTAATTGCCTTAAACCAATATATTATAAAAATCATCAAAATTAACAATTAACAATTTAAAAAACGAAAAAAAAGAATAATATGTCTTACGTTTAGAATATAATAAATTTAACCAAAGAAAAAAACGAAACGCATCCTTTATTTCTTACGAAATAACGCCAGGACCTATAGAATTCGGCGCTACTTACAGACAAAATTGGAGCCATATTAAAGGCTTTAATTATAGCGAAATTAAACATAAAGCTTATAAATGCAAAAAACCTAAAAAGCTATCATAGAATAATTAGATACCTGTATCGAAAAAATAATTTAGGAACAGTTAAGGAAACGATAGCAAAACTATTAACATAATTTAAGCCAAATACGTATTAGGCCTATAGCAAAAGGTCCAATAGGGACCATTACGATAAGAAATTCGATACGAAATGGGAAAAGCCAAAAAACTAATTTAATAAATATCGTAAACATAACAAAAAACGTTATAAAAATAATTACGCGAATATTAAGATTAAATAAAAGAATTTTGTCCCGGAATACTTAAACAATACGGCAAAATACATATCATATATTATCGATAACGAAAACATCCCGATTACGAAAAATAAAAATAACATATTTATAAACGAATTACCTGCATATATTATAAGGATTTAGATTTTTCAAAACGTAACGGAAAAAACTAAAACGATAAATAATAATATCGATATTTTCGAACTATAACCCTAGAAAATATCTAACAGCTAGCCGAAATAAAATTTTAACTCGAAAAAAAATAATGCCGGCAAAAAAACGTTTTTATTATTATAAATAATATAATTACTAAACGGAAAAAGAATTAATTTAACGTACAGTAAAAAACATTACCAAAAATTATTACGGATTTTTATTTTTAATTAACATTTATTATAAACTTTTACCAAAAGAAGTTATCCAAAAAAAATACGTTAATTAACAGAAATTCTTTGAGACGATAATTAATATAATGTATATTAAAATATAATCGCAAATATAAACAATTAATTTATTTAATAAACAGAATTATAAAAAAATTAAAAATAACTAATATAATTGAAGGAAATAATACGCCGGCAATAACAACAAATATAATAACTTAATATGCTAAACGAAAAAACATAAACAAAATTTGATAAACTTAAACAGAAGTTAAAAAAAGTTACCTATAAAAAGCTACAAAATAACGATACCCAAAGAAATTAAAAAAAGTTTTCAAAAAAAAGTTTTAAACCCGACGATAAAAAGCATTAACGATCTTATTATTTTAGATATACGAATCGAAACGTATTAATATATCGTAATAATAAATTACGGAATTTTAGGCGGAAATTATATTGCAATAAATAAGGTTAATAACTTTAAACTGCTATAAAGATATAAGTTAAAACCTTACATAACGATAAATACCGAAACTTAAAAATTCGCTTACGATAACAGAAAAATTATATACGAAATTAATTACCTCGAAATTTTAAGTTACAAACGATATTAAATAATGAATTTTGATATCGTTTTACTTAGGAATTACGATATAATCTTAAAATTACTATAGATACGCCAATACGGAATCTTAATTAATAACGGAATTAGCCAGGTAAGATTCGCCTTATATCTTATTAGCAAATAAAAAAAATTGAGATCTTAATATTTAATCGATAATAGCAACGAATATAAGCATAAGAATATAATAAAAACCTTACCACCCAAAAAAACAAAACATAAAAAAAACAGGCATTAAAACAAATACGACGTATCATTATTATTATTCGAACAAAATTAAAATAATTAAATAATAATCTGGAACAATAAAAATAAAAGCTTAAAAAATAAAAAAATTTAACTAATATATTATTACAGTATTACATATATAAGTAATGTTTCGAAAAAGAGTTCGATATGAAATTACTAAAATATAACAAATAAAATTATAAAATAATCCTTAAAAAAGATCCTTAACAAAGTTTTACTCCATTTACAACCTTAATAAAAACGAATTACGCATTTTTAAGTAATACCTGGAAAATCGGTTACAAAAAAATAGATTTAACTTTCGAAATTACCGACAGGATATCCGATATTTTTCGTACCAAAGAAAAATAGAAAACTACAACTTATAGTTAACTATCAACAACTAAATGATATTATTATCAAAAATAGAACATTATTACCTTTAATTACGGAAATAAACAACCGATTTTACGGACCCAAATAGTTCATAATATTGGATTTTAAAAATAAATACAACCTTATCAGAATTAAAAAAAATACGAATAAAAAATAACTTTTAAAACGAAATACGGATTATTTAAGTATTTAGTTACGCCAATAGAACTTACGAACATACCAACAATTTTTAACCAATAATAAACTATATATTACGAAAATACTTCGGTATTTTCGTTATATGCTATTTCGACAAATTTTTCATTTTCTTAAAGATGGAAAAAATATACGTAAAATACGTTTATAAGGTTTTTTAAGTTTTATAAAACGCAAATCTATTTATTAACGCAAAACAAAATTAATTCCATAAACAAAAAATAAAATATTTAAGATATATCATTACTTTAAAATATATCAAAATAAACCCTAAAGAAATCGCTACAATTACAAAATAACAAACGCCAACAACGGTGAAAAAAGTATAAACATTCCTTAAATTCGTTAATTATTACAAGAACTTTATGCGAAATTTCAATAAAATAATTATACCTTTAATAAATCTTACGACAAAAAAAATTAAATCAACGTCAAATATAGAAAAAATATTTTGAGATATTAAGGATAAAATTATTAACGAACTAATATTAATTATATACAATTTAAACCGCCTTATTAAATTAAAAACCGATATTTCGAATTATATATTAAATGTAAAAACCGGATAACGAAATAATTAAGGCAAATTATACCTTATTATATTTTTTTCGTACAAGTTAAAAGGAGCCGAATTTAATTATGGCATTCCAGATAAAAGATTTATAGCTATTATTATAACATTTCGAAACTTTAAGTACTTTTTAAAAGAAAATCTATACCAAATTAAGGTTTATAAGAATTATTAAAACTTTACCTAATTTATTATAATTAGGAAATTTATAAAACGATAATTAAAATATATAAAAAATAGGCAAAGTTTAACTTCGTTATTATCTATAAGAAAAGCTCAGAAAATAATAAAATAAATACTTTAAATAAACAGCTAAATATCGAAAGAAATTAGTTAAAATTAGCTATATAATTATCGATATTATTATATAAAGATATTTACGCTTACGACAAATTACGATAATTCGGGCAGTATCTTTCGATATATATCAGAAATTTAACAATATAACGACGGTTTCTCAAAAAACCAAAAAGCGAACAAAATATAAGTTTTAAAGGAATATCAAAAAGATTTAATACGAAAAATACATAAATATCAGTTATACGGACATCCAAGGATTTATAAATTTTTAATGCTTTAACGCATTTATTCCTTTCCTAAAATAAAATTCACGGTATAAAAAGTTATACGGCAATATAATATTTACGTTAAAGCAAAAACTCGACGACATAAGCCATACGAAAAATTACAGCTATTACTAATTACAAAGCAATTATGGTATTTAATTATATTTAACTTTATTACCAAACTTTTTATGTTAAAAAATCCAATTACGAAAATATATTACGACAGCATTTTCGTAATATTCGATCGAATTACGAAACTTTCTTATTTTTTATTATATTACGAAAATACAGACGCCGAACAAATAATATACATTTTTTTTAATATATTTTCAACATATACGGATTACCTATGGAAATTATTTTAAATAAATGATTAATATTCGTATTTAAGTTTTGGCAAAGCTTCATAATACAAATCGGCCTAAATCATAAATTATTCAATATATTTAAACTATACATAAATAAATAAATAAAATAAATTAAATTTTAAAACCTTACTTATAATATTATATTAATTACGAATAAAATAACTAGGTTAACAAATTACTAATCACATAATTAACTTTTAATATTAATTACCATAAAAATATCAAAATAATATTTACGAATATAAATTTCGGTTTTATTCTAGAAATTTATAAAAAAATACGTAATAACGGTTTAGTTATTATCACAATAATTTTTACATTAAAACAATCACGATAAATATACTAAGAAACAAAAATAAAACTAAAATTTATACGGAATTAAATAAGCAAATATTATAACTAGAAAAAGTTAAAAAATTAATTTTTAAAAAAGAAAGAATAGTTTTCCTTATTATGAAAAATATTTAAACAAAACGACTCAGCAAAAAAACTCGATTTCAAATATATCAGTCCGTATAAAATCGCCAAGAAAATCTTAAAAAACAATTATTAATTAAAATTGCAATTCAAAATTAAATAGAACTTAATTTTTAATATTATCTTATTCGAATTAATAATAAATATAATTAAAGTACATACGGCATAAAACAATATAACAACGGAAAACGAACAAACCTACGAAATGAGAAAAATATTTAATATGTAAAAATAAAACGGATTTACCTAATTCCTAATCAAATAGAAAAAGTATTCAAATTTCGAAAACACTTAAAAACTCGCCAAAAATCTTATTAACGCCCAACGCCTATTAAAAAACTTTCACCAGTAACGACGGAACCATCGGAATTAATAATATCCCAATTAACGTTTTCTAGCAACCAGATAACGCCGGGCAGCTTAAAGGAAAAAGCTAAGGCGGCTAAAAAAGCCTTAGCGTTAGCCTACTCCTAATATTCCTGCTTTGTTAACTTTTTTAACAATTATAATTCTTACTATATTATTTTAATTCCTTTCGAACGAAAAAACGCTTTTTGTTTTCGAAAACGGATTAACCGCGTAATCACCTTATTTATTTCTTGTTAATAACGTTTTTGCAATTTCAGAAAACGTTTTTTTACGAATATTTCCTTACGTTTTAAACGTTTATTTTCGACAAAGATATTTTTTAAAAAAGATAAGAGAACGCCGTTACTATTACAAAAACAGTTACGTTTAACGTATGCCTTGCATTTGGAAACATTTTTTATCATTTCGCATTTCCAGTTTTTGGAAAAGCATAAAAAATACGGTCTAATTTTAAAATTAAAATTATCAAAGATAAAAAGCAGATTTTGACATCGTATAATGGACGAAAGAACTTGACGACGATTTTTAATAATGCGGGCCGACATTTTAAAAGAAAAAGGCTTACCAAAAGAAAAGAAAAATCTTAAGGGCAAAATTTAGAAAAAAAGAAGATCGTATTATAACCCAAGCTAACTAGGCCTGCGAAAACGGTCCAGTCGAAATCACAAAGTTACGTTAGTTTAAGGTTACGTAATTAGTATTTAGCGGATTTCAATTAAGCACGATTAAATACGACTAAATAGCATTAAATAACCGCTTAATAACGCTTTGCTAAACAGAAATAAGTAATAATAAAGGGATTAAGATATATACGCTTATTATTTCTATAATTTAAATAGTACTAGCTTGCAACATTTATCAATACCAATCGTTTGCAATACGTTTTTACGCCCTTGGTATTAAGAAACATAACTAAGTTACTCCATTGTTACAAAGTCCCACGATACTTCTACTAACATAAACCCGTACAACTAAGGTTTAATAGTTGGTTAAACCGTCTAGCCGTCACAAATAAGGAATACGAAAAGCCAAAAAACTGGCTTAATAAATATTGCGAACATAATAAAAAGTATTATAAGGGTAATTACGCGAATCCTAGAACTAAATAAAAAAGATCTGTCTCGAAACCTTTGATCAATATGGCAAAATACATGCTATATATTATCGACGAAGAGAATATCCCGATTAGAAAAAATAAAAATAACATATTTACGTACGAATTATCCGTATGTATTATAAGGGATTTAATTTTCCAAACCGTACCGGAGATAATAAGGACAATAAGTAATAATATTGACGTTTTTGAACTATAACCCCAGAAGATATCCAGCAGCTGGCCGAAGCAAAAAACTGGCCCGAAAAAAAGTAATGCCTGCAAGAAAATCCCTTTTGGTATTATGGATAATATAATTACCAAACGAAAAAAAAATAATTTAACGTATAATAAAAAACATTATTAGAAAGTTATTATAGACCTTTCTTTTTAATTAGGATTTATTATAAATCCTTATAAAAGAATTATTCAGCGAAAAATGCGTTAATTTATAAAAGCTCGTTAGGATAATGATTAGGATAACGTATAATAAAATATAGTCGTAAACATAAAGAAACAATTTATTTAATAAGGAAAAGAATTTAATAAAACTAAGAATAATTAATATAATTTAAAGGAATAATACGCCGGTAATAACAACAGATATAGTAATCTAATGCGCTAAATAAAAATATATAAATAAAGCTTAATAAACTCGAATAAAAATTAAAAGAAAAAGGTTACCTATAAAAAAGCTATAAAATAACGAAATCTAGAAAAATTAAAAGGAATTTCCGAAAATGGCTTTAAACGCGACGATAAAAAACGTTAATAACCTTATCATTTTGGAAATACGAATCGGAACGTATTAATATACTGTAATAATGGATTGGGGAATTCTAGGCGACAATTATATTATATTAAATATGATTAATAAATTTAAATTATTATAAAGATATAAATTAAAACCTTATATAATAACGAATACCGAAAGTTAGGACTTTGCTTATGATAACGGGAAATTTATATACGAAATTAATTTCGATATCGTTTTATTCGGGAATTACAATATAATTTTAAGATTATTATATATACACCAATACGAAATTTTAATTAACGGAAAAACTGTCTAAATAAGGTTTATTTTATTTCTTATTAATAAATAAAAAAATTAAGATTTTAATATTTGATCGATAATAACGATAAATACAGGCATAAAACTACGATAAAAACCTTATTGTCGAAAAGAATAAAATATAAAAAAACGGGCATTAAAGAAAAATACGACGTATCGTTATTATTATCAAAACGACATTAAAGTAACTAAATAACAATCTAGAACAACAGCAGCCTTAAAGGTTAAAGAATCTGACCAATATGTTATTATAATGCCATAAATATAAGTAATTTCTCAGAAAGAAACTTAATACGAAATTATTAAAATATAGCAAATAAAATTATAAGATAATTCTTAAAAAAGGATTTTCGACGAAATTTTACCATATTTATAACCTTAACGGAAACGAATTACGTATTTTCAAAAGATACCTAGAAAATCGGTTATAAAAAGGAGGATTCGACTTTCGAAATTACTAGCAAAATACTTCATATTTTTCGTGCCGAAAAAAAACAAAAAATTACGACTTATAGTTAATTATTAACAACTAAATAATATCAATATTAAGGATCGAATATTATTATTCTTAATTATAGAAATAAAAAATCAATTTTACGGAATCAAATAATTTATAATATTCGATCTCAAAAATAAATATAACCTTATTAAGATTAAAAAAGAATACAAATAGAAAATAACTTTTAAAACGAAATATAAATTATTTAGATATTTTGTTACGTTAACAAGATTTATTAACGTATCAGTAACTTTTTAACAGATAATAAATTATATATTCCAAAAATATCTTAATGTTTTATTTATTTATTATCTCGACAACATTTTTATTTTTTTCGAAATCGAAAAAATATACGCAAAATACGTTCATAAAACTTTTTAAACTTTATAAAATACAAAATTATTTATTAATGCAAAAAAGAATTAATTTTATATATAGGAAATAAAAAATCTAAAATATATTATTACCTTAAGATATATTAGGATAAACTTTAAAGAAATCGTTATAATTGTAAAATAATAAACGCTAACGATAACTTAAAAAGTATAAATATTCCTTAAATTTATTAATTATTATAAGATATTTACTTAAAGTTTTTGTAAAATAATTATTTCTTTAATAAATATTAGGGAAAAAAATTTAAATAGTCGTTAAATTCGGACAAAGTATTTTAGAATATTAAGAATACGATTATCAGCGAGCCAATACTAATTATATACAATTTAAACCGCCTTATTAAGCTAAAAACCGATATTTCGAATTACGCAGTAAACGTAATAATTGGGTAATAAGATAATTGAAACAAATTATATTTTATTATATTCTTTTCGTATAAATTAAAAGGAGCCGAACTTAAATACGGTATATTAAATAAAAAATATATGGTTATTATTATGGTATTTCAAAAATTTAGGCATTTTTTAGAAGAAAGCTTATATCAGATTAAGGTTTTTATAAATTATTAAAATTTTTATTTATTTTATTATAATTAGGGAATTTATAAAACGATAATTTCATTACGTAAAAGAAATGGCGAATTTCGATTTCGTTATTATTTATAAAAAAGGCTTAAACAATAATGGAATAAATATTTTAAATAAACGACTAAATTTTAAAAAGAAATTAATTAAAGTTCATTATATAATTTCTAATATTATTATAAAAGGATATTTACGTTTATGATAGATTACGATAATTTTGGCAGTATTTTTTAACATATATCGAAAAATCCAGCAGTATAACGATAATTTCCCAAAAAACCAAAAAATAAATAAAATATAAATTCCAGAAAAATATCCGAAACATTTAGTACGAAATATATACGAACATTAATTACATAAATATCTAGGGATTTATAAAACCTTAAAATAACTTTAACGCATATATTTTTTTAAAAAAATAAAGTTAATAATATAAAAAATCATATAGTAATAAAATATTTGCGTTAAAGCAAAAATTCTATAATATAGGTTATACGAAAAACTATAGCTATTATTAATCGTAAAGCGATTATGGTATTTAATTATATTCGATTTTATTATTAAATTTTTTATATTATAAAATCCAGTTACGAAAATATATTATAACAGTATTTTCGTAATCGTCGACCGATTTACGAAATCTTTTTACTTTTTACCATATTATAAGGATATAAATGTCGAACAAACATATATTTTCTTTAAATACATTTTCGGCATTTACGGATTATTAATGGAAATTATCTTAAATAAATAATCAATATTTGTATTTAAATTTTACTAAAACCTAATAATATAACTCGGCCTAAATTATAAATTATTTAACGTATTTACATTTTAAAAAAATAACTAAATAAAACAAATAAATTAAATTTTACAATCTTACTTACTTTATTATATTAAATACGAACAAAACAATTAAGTTAAGAAATTACTTATTACTTATCTAGCTTATAATATCAATTACTCTAAAGATATTAAAATAATATTTATAAATGTAAATTTTGATTTTATTTTAAAGGTTTATAGAAAAATACGTAATAACGGTCTAATTAATATTAAAATAATCATTATATTAAAATAATTATAATAGTTATTTTAAAAATTAAAACCGAAACTAGTATTCGTACGAAATCAAATAAAGAAATATTATAATGAAAAGAAATTAAAAAATTTAATTTTCGAAAAAGCAAAATAATTTTTTTCGTTTCCAAAAATATTTAAATAAAACGACTTAATAAAAAACTCGATTGTAAATATATCGGTTTATTTAAAATCGCTTAAAAAATTTAAAAAATAATTACCAATTAAAATATTTACTAAAAGTTAAACTCTATTTAATTCTTTTCGTTTCCTTATTCAAATTAATAACAGATATATTTAAAATATATACGGCACAAAATAATATAAAAATAAGAAACGAATAAACATATAAAGTAAAAAAAATTTCGATGTACAAAAACAAAATAGATTTACCTAATACTTAATTAAGTAAAAAAAATATCCAAATTCCGAAAATATTTAGAAACTTGCCAAAAGCCTTATTAGCGCCTAACGCCTATTAAAGAACTTTTACCAACAACAACGGAACCATCCGAAATAATAATATTCCAGTCCACAAAATCTAAAAAAAACCCTTAGTCCACCGTATTTCAATCAATAACGTCCACCTTACCTAAGGCCTGCACTTTAATCATCAATTTTAATTCCAACTACGCAAAATCGTCGGAATGATCTAAAAACTAAAGGGCACGATTAACAAATTTTACACCCTAGGATTAATAATATTGGCGTTAACGACATATACGAAAAAAACGCATAAAAACTTCGGACAAAAACTTTTCGGCCGCTAACTTTTCCTTTTTTAATCTTTTCGATTTTGCAATATAACGGTTAATTATAGAAACGGGGATTCCTATCCCGTCGTACGAACGATCTCGACAAATATACTCTTTATAACGAAAAACCCCGTTTATTATTTGGCAATTAAGCTACCGGATAAAACAAAAAAACAAAATATCCCGTTAAATCCTTCGAATTTAATTAAATTAATTAAGGCAAATCGTTATTCGGATTTGCGAAAACAACGTTTGGACATACCAGAAAATATATTAAATAAATACCAAAAGCTTATCGAAAAAAAAAGGAAATCTTAAGGGCAAAATTTGAAAAAAGAGAAAATCGTATTATGGTTTAACAAACCACGGTTTCTAAAAACGGTCTATCATAATCCAATTATAAGTACGCGGTAAAACAAGTTACGTAATAAATTATTAACTTACTGGTAATAAACCAGTAAACAGAATCATTAATTTACTAGTAATAAGCTAATAAGCCAGATCATTACCTTACTGATAATAATACAGTTAACAGGAATAAAATATATACGTTCATTATTTCCATAATTTAGATAATTTCAGCTTGCAATTTAATATCATTACCCAAGGCACCCTTAATATTACGAAACGTAATACGATTATTATATCTATTACTCAGATTCCCACGATATTCCTGCCAACATAAACCCGTACGACTAAGGTTTAATAGTTGGTTAAACCGTCTAGCCGTCACACTGATAATCACTGGCTTGGCAGTAATCACCGTCACGTAACTCGAGGGGTGGCCCGTATAATCCTTGTCTGACCGTTTCTTAAGGCCGAAGCTTGTTGGATCGTAACATTTTTAATAACAATAATAAGGCTAATAAGGTTAATAAATCGTCGACTCGCCAGTATATTCCCGGTTTGGGCCTAGTTATACGCCAGTATAACCTTTTTAACTTCTTTACTCTTTTTTTGTCGAATTTATTTTATACAAAATAATAAAAATTAATTTTATCTGTTACGCCTTTATTATTAAATCACTGTTAATCTCCGGAAATATTCCCTTAATAATTTCGCCCTATAATTCAAACATAAGCTTATATAATAGTTGTATTATTTATATTCTTTTCGGAAAATCCTTAAGGTTTTCGGTTTTCACTATTTCGTATCGGTCTAGAAAAATTATAAACTTTTTTCCGGATTATTATTATAAATTTATTAACCTAATATTAATTATAAAATTACGGGTCTTTGTATTTCCAATATTTTCTTTCTATTAAATATTGAATTTCTGCTATATTAATAACGTTAAATCGTTATTTTTTAAAGTTAGGAATTTATATTTTTTTTATTATATAAATTTTCGAAACAAATATTAACGGATATCATTTTCGTTACGTATCTAAAAAATTGTAACGTTAATAATATAAAACCAATTTTAAGTTAATAAAAGAAATTTGTTAATTTATTCGGAAACCCTGTTTTTATTATAAATTAAACAACGATATTTTAAAATAGGTTTCTTTATAATTCCGTTTCGGAGAGTTTTCGTATTTTAATTTGTTAATATTATTTAATTCGAAAAAACAAACGTTTTTTCCAAAATTACTAAATATTATTATTTTCTTTCTATTTTTTATTATTTTCTCCTTTTTTTATATCGTACGGTCTAGTTTCCTTTCTAATAATAAAATAATAACTTTTAAAATATGATTTAAGGTTTATAATTCGAGTAATACTTTTATTTTTATTATTAAGAAATTTTTAAATTAATTAATTATATTCGGTAAAATTATTATGTTATATTTTTTTATTATTATTTGATACTTTAATACGTAAATTATAATAAATTAATTTTTATTGAATGGTGCGAATTAATAAATAAAAATATTAATATACTAAGAAAAAGAATAAAATACGGAATAAAAAGTAAAAACAAATTACCAAATAATTTATAATATAAGTAATAAATAAATAACCGTTAATATCTGCCCTTTGCTAATTATTCGGCGATGAAGCCCCCCTATATATGCACAAACTGGAGCCACACTGGTAGGTCGCTGGGCCCCGGAAAGGGGGCCGCACCTTGGCACCTGACAAAGGGCTACTCTAGGACCGTACCAGCCGACGTCCCACTCAATGTCAACCCGTCTATAATTGTACCGGTACTTCTTGATATCATACGCATATAGAATGAGGCTCAAGCCGAGCCTCGAGCTGGCCTATGGTCATTGGCTCGGTTCAGTGGAGCTTGAGCAGCGATTTCTTGGCTTCCCTCTGGGGGTCAGATATCTTGCCTTGGTCTGAGGCTTTGTTCCTCCGGAGGGTCTCATTGAACCAGAATATGTTGCCTCCAGAAGATCGGAGATGATAACCAACGAGCCGCAAAGGCGCGTTGAGACATCCTAGGGTTTCCTGTCGCCCAACATAAGTTCAAATGGTACATTCAATCTCGGAATACACCTCATAAAAAATACTTAACAGCACGTTTGTTGACGTGCTTTGTATCTGGTAAGCAATACACAGTTACTTAGAATATAGTATTAGCCAAGATAACCCCCCAAGGGCCTCATGTTGATGGTTGTAAGGCACTGTTCACATGAAATCGAAAATAACACTCGAAGGGTTAGTGACTGATATTCGCTAACTCTGCCATGGCACGAGGTGAATCCACCGCGTAGCCCCGTGTCCTTGCATGCAGTGTTAGAACTTCGACTCACCCGGAAAACGCACATTCTGACCGTCCGGGGGTTTGGCCGCAATTGACAGCGGGGGGAAGGGTAGCCGCTACTGAAATGCACGAATTATGCACGCGATTCAATTCTATTCATACCGGATTGCGCCTCGGCTGGAGCGGGGCCGGTGACTATACGCCATATGAACACCCCAGGTGTATCTGTCGAATTCTCTCAAGTTAAATGCACGCAACCACCAAGGGGCGAAGCAAGGAGTAGCTCGAAGCCCCATTCGGGTCCGGAAACAGGGGTCCTAGGTTACTTGATCGTTACATTTGAGGACCTCGGGGCCAATAGCGCAACGGCCGGTATGCAGTTATGTATGTGCAACGCGTGCGCCGACGACTTCGCATCTGGACAATGATGCTCCTGCTGGGGCTGTGAGGCCTAGCCACCTCGACGAGGAGGCGGAGTCCAGATGGTGCATTCTCCAAGCTGCGTTAATGTAACGCTGATATAACATGCCACATCTCTGGATGCCCTATTAGACAGCCCCATAGGAGAAACCAAATACGAAGTAGTCGATATTGATGGAGGCCTAGTCGCACTGTGCAGGAGTGGGGTAGACAATACTGGTATTGCCTACAGCCTCGCTTCGGGCCTGGTACCGACAGGGAATTTCTTTCCACTTATCTACTTACCCGCGTGGGCATTCCTCCCCAGACATACAGTCAGTGAACAGCAAAACACTTCTTTCTTCTTGTATCCTCTAACTACACGATCTCCTTCTGCCATACCAGGTGGCCTCCGATTTAATTGACAAAAAGAGCAGCCCCATGTTTAACTATGTAGGAGACCCGATCACTGAGGTTGTGCTGTGCAATGCTGACCAATCGAAGGAATCGAAGTCTGATCCGGTCATTCAAGACGCAGGTCTTGCCTCTTCCACAGCCTACAGCCGATTTCACTGGGAAAACGGTGATTATCACAGGGGCAAATACCGGGGTAGGCCGGGAAGCTGCGCGGTATTTCGTACAGCTTAATGCCCAAAAAGTCATTCTTGGCTGTAGGGATCTAGCAAAAGCAAGGGTAGCTAAAGAGAATATCGAACTTTCAGAGAAGCATACCCCTTGCAAGATAGAGATATGGGAAGTCGATCTGGGATCATTCGAGAGCGTCAAGTCATTCTGTCGCCGAGCCAGCGAGCTTGACAGAGTCGATATCGTCGTCGAGAATGCCGGCCTTTTGAGCCAGGTGCATCAACTGTTTGAAGGTTATGAACGACAGTGTGCCGTTAACGTCATTTCGACTTGGCTCATGGCCTTGCTACTATTGCCTGTTTTGAGGGAAACCAAGGCCAGGTTTTACGACCAACAAGGAGAGGTGAGTGTCGCCGATCCTGAAGCTAGAGCCATGCTGTCTGGAGAGTTACGCTTGACCTGAAACCCTTCATGTTTTGACACGCCACATGTGTTCGTAGCATATTACTTACCATGTTCACAGTCCGGATTGCCACACCTCTGTGTAGTGGGATCTAATGCCCAGTTTTACACTCAATTCGAGCAACGGAACGAGCCATCCATTTTCGAAGCCCTTAGGGGTAGTGGTGACATGCGCAACCGTTATGCCAACACGAAGCTTATGAGCCTGCTCATCATGCGAGAGGTCGCAAAACGAATGGACGAGGGTGGAAAGCCCCAGATCGTTCTGAATATGGTTGATCCCGGGTTCTGTCAGTCCGACCTTTTGCGTGAAAAGACTTGGGAGTGGTATTTCAAGCTCATGATGGCAGTCGCTACACCAGTGCTGGCGCGCACTCCAGAGATGGGTTCTCGCACTTATATATGGGCTGTTTCCGCTGGCTCGCCAAGTCATGGCTATTACACTGAAGACTGCGAGCTTAGCACACCGGCGCCCTTCGCTGATACGGAGGAGGGCAAATGCCTTCAGGTTAGGATTTTTCGTGAGCTAGCTGAGGTTCTGGAAGACATTGTGCCTGGGGTGACGCAGAACATCTAAGTCCAGTCTGCCTAGCATTCGGCTCATGCGACCGCAAAGCAGTATTGAATTCTTGGCAGCCTTGGACAGCTCGACCATAACCGGATCTGCGCGGAAGGCAGTGGTTGCTGGCGACATATGAGTAGCTAGGAGCTATCCACCACGACTTTATGGCTGTTTAGCTGAGCAGCTCCAGCCGTAATACACTTGATAGTCATTGGACACCCAAATGCAAAACCCTGGAAAGGCATACTCTGTCCTAATAAGCGAGGCATGTTTGTGCTAGTAAGCTTTGACCGTAATCAATCATATGTTCGACACCTGTATCTCGTACGACTCACATGCTACACAATGCCGGGCAGCCCGTTCCTGTATGACGCGGCTTTATTACACAGCCACTATATTATCAATGGTGCGTTGATTTCAAGATCTGATCCCGCTCCTTGTCAGCCTAGCCTGAACTGTATGGCCCGGAACCTTAAGCATCTGCAGACCCTTTAGCCTCTTGCTGCAGAGAGTATTTATTAGTTATACTTTGCTGCTTAGTTTTTAAAAGGAAGCTTACTTACCGGATTGCTCAGGTGGTACCAATATAGGCTCAAGGAGCCTACCATTCCTTTGAAGCTTCACCTATCAAGCACCGGAATTTCAATTTTCCAGTCATATACATTATCAAGCTGAGCGCCGACAAGCCGTCCCGTTGGGTCATTAACTCGCTCTTTGGCACAAGACTCTGCGGCATCCACTCCCACTGTGAGAGGAGGAGCGCGGAGAGGGAGGGGGTAAGCGAAGGAGACACGGCATTGCCCGGAGCAGGACTAGCAGACGTTCCGGGCCGTCGACTGTTCCGTTTTTTTCTGAAACGGTTGTCCGGCCTCTAGGAATCCGGAGTTTTGATCCGGGAAAAGTGGGACTACCCCTATTCGGTGTGGTGAAGAATAGGAATATTCTTTCCTATACTTCCATGCTCTTCCATATGTTTTTATTATTTATCCCGGAGGCCCGGGCGTATCAGCACAGCGGTTACTCGCTCCACACGACCAGCGAACCCTATATGGCTGAGGTTCGACCTCCGAGCAGTCTCGACCAAGGCGTCGCCTTTAACAATTTGCTGCCCCTCGCCAATCTCAGCGGTTTTTGGGTCATGGCAGAACAGGGCATTCTCGGGCCGAGGGACGAGCTCTACCACTTGGAAGGTGGCGAGCGGTCCAGACGCATCTACACGGACTCTCATCCGCCATTTCGATTTCCCCGGCGAGCCTAAGACACCCTTCATAATCTGGGTACCGTAACTCATCATTGCCGGTAAGTTCCGCCGCGCTTCGACCCACCTTGCCATCGCTTATGTGCATCGTCTAATTACATACCGACGGGGCCATAGTACTACTTGCGTCGGTGGCGATGACGACCACGGCTCAGGTCGTGGCTGCCTCCGTTCGCTACCAGGATCGACCTAACTCACCTCCCGGCGATCGAAGGACGATACGTGCTGGCGGTCCTGCCGTGCACAACCGCTAGGGCCTTAAACTTCGACACCAAAGGCTATGAGACCCCGACATCACATACTGAAGCATATATCACTAAAGAAGGATAAAATTATCAGGTTGACCTCCAAGAGGTCCTAGCTAGAAATGGTGAGGGTAGCAAAGCCTCCTTAAATACACCTAAACACAGTAGTATCTGAGGCAAGGGATACCGGAGATACTGCATATAGTAAACGCAATCTCCACTAGCAACTAGCTAGCTAAGCGATGGCGTTGCTAGATCTGACAAAGGCCGAGCGCCGCACACTCTGTTGATGGCTGCTTCACCACCCCATATTCTCTCCCCTTGTGCAAGTGTTCTTGCAAGAGTTTATGAGCACTTTCCGCGCAGATTTCCAGACGAGCACAACGAAGACGCCGACAGGCCTCTCGACACCCCGTGGGGGGCCATTCAGCAGGCGTCCGACGTGTACAACAAAGACGCGGATAAGCCTCTCGACATCCGGCCGGAGGTTCCGAACGCAATCATCAAGACGACGCGGACGACCGGTGACAACATCAGCCGTCCTGGGCACTGAGACCGGTTGCCGTGGATTGGCGTTGATTACGACTTGGTGACTCTATTCCACACAATGGTGCGTGCCACAGTGTCGTTGTACACATCAGCAATACCATTTTCTGGCAATGCCATCCTATGAGCGAGATCGCGTTGCGTATGGCTTACTCCCTCAAGTCGGAGTAATAGGAACTGCCGATGCTCGATCTCCTCGTGGCAGCGTTTATTACCATACCGTTAAGTCCATCTGCTACCCGCATGGCCATCGGTCCGGCCTATGGCACCAAGGACGGTCGATCGAAGAATCCGAGGTCCACCTGCGCAATGCCCACCCCCCAGTCTGCCACCTTGCCGCTGACATAGCGGGAGACTACATATCTGGGTCCCATACGGTTCTCCGCGCAATTCTTCCTGGGGAAACGGTGGCGATCGACCTAGGTGGGGGTCAATTCGGCCGGCGCGAATTATATTTATCCAGTGTTTTATAATCTCATTTTTCAGGATTTCTATTGGATTTTTAGTGTCACAGGAAAAACATGGCCCATGAGGGATTAGGTGTTGGGAGGTGGTTGACTTGGCCATTCGTGCACAGCTCGCCCTTGATCAAGGTGAAAACCCGTTACGCCGTGTTGCTCCAGTGTTTTTTAAGCGTGCTGAGCATCCTTTGCACCAAGCCGACGTCGGTGACGTCCGGCACATTTCTCAACGTCTCAGAATCTCTCCTTGTCTCATCGGTCAAATAGACCAACCCTCCGCTCTGCGAGGAAGGCTTGTTGCGGCCGTACTTGCCTTCAAACCATCCCAACAGCTTGATCGGAGGGTTCTTGGACGGGTCGCGGTCCGAGTTCCTCAATCTCTCCATCCACTGATCCGTCGGAAGACTTTCGAATTCGAGGCCGGCCTTGGCCAACGAAGGAAGCATGTCTCTCGTCCAGTGGAATCGCTGGGGGTTAAGGACATGGTAAACTAGATCCGGATCTGAGGTCTGGTGGCCTAAGTGACTGATCGACTCGTTACCGTCGACGCCAGCGAGTTCTACGATGGCGCGAGCCGCGTAGTCGATCGGGAGCCAAGTCATCTCCTACGGGGAGCCTGTGTTAGCATTCGCGTAGCGTAGCATCAATTTGTTTGGATGATTGCTTACCTCGTCTAGCATTGGAAGAGCGCCCAGCGTGACGGCCGTCTGGATCATCATCGGCACTCCCTCCGTCGGGTTCCACTCGCCGACCTTGGTGTCTCCAATCAGCTGCCCTATTCGCAGGACTCTCGCGTCCGCGCCCGCGCCTAGCAGCGCGTTGCGGACGATGTGCTCCGCTACGTACTTCGATCGCCCATAGCCCGTACTTTGCGCGTGTGCGGGATCCGCCACGGGCTTTTCCGGTACGGTGCCGGGACGCGGGGTGCCCCCTGCCGCGGACACGGAAGAGCAGAAGAAGAACCGGGCAGGATCCGGCGTCTGCACCTGCAGGCACAGCTGGATCAGGTTGTGGGCCCCCCTAATATGCTGGTTTTCAAAGCTCTGGACGGGAATGTTGAAGTTGACGGCCCAGGCGCTGTGGATGACGAGCGTGAGCTTTTGTCTTAGCTCCTCGAGCCTCGACGGGCTAAGGCCGAAGTCGGGGCGGCTGAGGTCACAGGCTAAGGCGACCACTTTTCCTCGTTCCTCGGGGGAGAGGTGCAGCCCTCGGGACCTGAGCGAGCTGGAGACGCGTTCTGACGCAGCGGTATCCGAAGGGGCACGCACCATGGCCCATACCGACGAGACGCTGGGTCGTGAAACCAACTGCGCCAGGAGGTGGGCACCTAGACCGCCAGTAGCGCCCGTTACCAACTACGGGAAACGCCGATACGTCAGCAATAAAGAACCATAGTGTACGTCGGAAGTGTGTCTTACAGCGACCTCCTTCTCGGGTCTCGGAGCAGTCCCGGGGACATGCCTCTCGAATGAGGAATATGCGTGGATTAGTTCTTGCATCTTCTCCAGCTCGTCTGTTGTCACCTCCTCTCCTACTCTCAACGCCTCCAGGTGGCGGGCAAGCCCCCGAATATTTCCCGTCTCGTAGAGGACATTTTGGCTCAGCTTCGACTGGTTGCCGCCGAGATCGAGCTCTTTCTTGATCAGGTTCCACATCCGGATGCTCTGGAGACTATCCACGCCCGAGGCGAAGAAATCAGTGTCTACGGACAAGTCAATTCCAAACCGCTCTTTTAATCGGCCCAGCAGATACTCTTCCAGTTCCTGGCCTGAGAGGGATAGGGTGCCCCCTTTTTCGTTCTCGAACTTGTCATACGCGGACTGTATCTCTCGCTCGAACTTTTTGCAAGTAGGAACCCGAATGAAGGTCCCCTTGTCCGTCTTAGGATACGCCGCGTCAGCTGGGAGGACTACGACTAGCTCCCTAGGAATGCGGGAGAAGGTCTCGGCTTTCGAGTTCGCCGCCTCCACGGCCGGCCAGACGGTATCCAGGAACTCATCGTCCGACAAGTGAGATACGGAATCGGCTCTGACGATCAGGACGCCCGGGTAACTCCTGCCCTCGCCGAAGACAACCGCTTCCTTCACGGATTCCTCCTGGCGAACGCGACCTTCTATCGAGATCGGCAAGACCTTCTCGCCGTTGATCAGAGTAAAGCGGTCGTCGAGCCTGCAGACATATTTCCACAGACCGGGCTCGGTGTCGTGCGGCGTGAAGAGGTCTCTCGTCCTGAATGACCCCGGCGGGTCATCCGAGTTGACGGTGCTCTTGGATGCCAAACCATCCAGCGCAACACATTCGTAGAGGCCGGAGGATATCTCGTCCATCAAGACATACGGTCTCGCGTGCGGTAGCACGCGTAGGTAGTTCCAGTACTTGTCCCCCTGTGGCCGAACCGAGTTCATCAGCCTCCCCGTCTCGGTGCTTTGCCGGGTGTTAGAGATACGGTGGACAAACATGACAGATTTGGCGCCGAGGTTCGACTTACGCTCCGTAGTTGGCGACAAGGTTCACCCCCCGGTTGACCAGTAAATCTCCAAGATCATCAGGACAGCTGCTCCCCGCAAAAAGTACGAGGCTGACGCTGGCTAGAGCCCGTATTCCCTGGTCCGATTCGGCAAGGAGTTTCAGCACGTATGGTACGCAGTGGAGAAGCTCCGGCTTCACGTGATCTACCATGCTGATGAGGCTCTGCCTAGTTAGCGGCAGGGCGTAGTTGGCGATATATATGGGCTTCTTCGAATAGATCGACCTGAACACCTCGTAGAACCCGTTGCTGTGGAAAAGCGGCGAGGTGAGAAGAGCCCGCATGTTCATGTTCACGGCAAAGGCGCCTATGCAGCTGCGGTGGGATAGATAGATGGGCTTCGGCATCCCGGTGGACCCGGACGAGTGGAGGATGACGGCGATCTTTTTGCTTTCATATTCAGGGTCGTATGTGCGCGAAAATACCGGCGCCTCCCTGCCGTAGTAGTCCGAGTGGGAGAGGAGCGGGATCAGGACCAGTTGTTTCTCCTTCGGAATTTCGGCCAAGGTGGCATGGAAATTTGGCGTGGTGAGGATAGTGTTGCAGCCAGTCAGCCCGAGCAGTTGATCGATAGCTGGGCTCGCGAGCCTGGTCGAGATTAGGAAAACTGTGTAGCCCAAGCGGCTCAGGGCTATGATTGTGATGATCACGTGTAGGCCCGACTGGGCTAGAATCCCGATTACGGGAGGTTTGGCTGTGGCGGGATCCTGGCCAAGCAAGGGTTAGCGTGATGTTGCTATATCATAACAAAGCTCCGAGCTTCCGCTAGGGACTTACAACAGGTGGCAAGCCCAGCTGTTGCAGTTTGTCAGCAGCGGCATCCGCGTATCGGTCTACGGCCCGCGCGCTGTGTTCTTCGAAGTCTAGCAGTGATTCGTTTGGGTACCCGATTAGGGGAGAGTCTCCCAGTTCGAATGCGCGATGCTTGATCAGCTCATCTAGAGTAAATATAGGACCTCCTGGCTTTAGAGACAGCTGAGGAGGCTTCCCGGAGGCCTGCGCCCTAGGAGCGACAGTGAGCGTCGCCGACATCATGAAGAATAACGAGCTTCTTTTTCTCTAATGTCGGAAGGAGACGTCTAACGGGGCGTTTGTCTTCGTCTCGACGTTGAGTACACGCTGGGTATCTGACCAGTCTACAGAACAGTACCATTTATCTACCATGGCCGTCAAGGCCCATCGTCGCGAGGTCTTGGACCGAGCGATAAGGCAACCAGTCACATGAGATGCCATTGACAAGGGGCGAGTTTTTGCACCAACCAGCCAAGACGATAATGCGCCGATCCCGGACAAGAGATCCACTTCCCCAGCCGAGTTGCCGAGTCTATCGTACGGTTTCCCCACGGGGTCGCGTGGGGTCGAATTAAGCTATAGCTTCCCTATAGATTAGTGGGGCTGAGATATGGCTTTCAGTGTTTGGACGCCGCCTGGGTCGGTGCTGGATCACTCCGACCAGCGGAGAGAGCTCGCTTCCTATCTTAGTTGCGATGGGTATCATGCCTATAAAGCCTCCTAGTGCAGGCTCTCAACTTCCTACTTTCAAGACGCTCCTCTGTGTCTACAGTGCGTACAATCTCCGACATACCAAGGACGCCGTATTGTATTACAGTGGCCGATATGCAATCCTCAAACCAGCAATCAGAAGTGCATCCCACAAAGGAAGACGTGACCTTGGAACATCATGAACTTGGCGATGACCCAAAGAAGAATGTCCAACAACCAGACAAGTTCGGATCATTCCAAAGGGTCGATCCGAAGGAGATCGCTTTGGTGAGAAAGCTGGACATGTATATGATGGTAAATACCCATGTCTGCCGTCCGGCAACAGGGACAGAGGATGACTGAGTTGTCTAGCCTACCCTATGGTTGATGTACTTTCTCAACTTTCTCGACCGCAACACGATCGTCAATGGCAAGCTCAACAACCTGGACAAAGAGCTGAACTTGGTGGGCTCGCAGTATAACACCTGCGTGAGCATTTTCTTCGTGGGGTGAGCAAACTCAAGCTGCCGAATAAGCAGGCCACCCGTGCTGATATTTGGAAAGTTACCTCGCCGGGCAGGTGCCCTCGAACATGCTCGTCACTAGGGTCAGACCATCATTGTACCTGTCAGGATGGATGTTGGCCTGGGCGATTGTATCCACCCTTAACTGCCTCGTTAAGGACTACCATGGCTTGCTAGCCTGTAGGTGAGTGTTCGAGGATGCTATGTTTTCATTTGGTCTGGCATAGGGAAATACGAATCATCCCAATGAAGTCAACCGCTAACTTTTGCAGGCTGATTCTGGGGCTTTCGGAAGCGCCCTTCTACCCTGGCGCTATTTATCTAGTCAGCATATTCTATACCAGAAAAGAGACAGCGGCTAGGCTTGCGGTCTTCTATACCGGAAACATGCTCGCCAGTACCTTTTCCGGATTGATCGCGGCCGGGGTTTTCGCTGGTCTGGACGGGAAGCACGGTCTGTCGGGTTGGAGATGGCTCTTCCTGATCCAGGGCGTAGCGACCGGTAAGTCTTATTTCGATATTGCATGATGCGTTCGAAGCAAGTGCTAACCATCTCAGTCGCTGTCGCCATCGCGGCCTTCTTCCTCCTCCCTAACACGCCCCTTCAGACTCGCTGGCTCACCGAAGAGGAGCGCCAACTGGCACATGATCGCGTGGCCCGCGACACGACAGACAAGCGGTATGCACCGTCGAGCACCTGGGCCGGACTGTGGGACGCTGCCAAAGACTACCGCACTTGGGTCTTCGCCCTGATGGCGAACCTTCACCTGTCGGCCAACGGGTTTAAGAACTATATGCCCACGGCCGTCAAATCGCTCGGCTTCAGCACCACCATAACGCTCGTGCTTACTTGCCCGCCTTATCTCCTCGCTTCGATAACCTCTGTTTTGGTCTCCTGGTCCTCGGGCCGCTTCAACGAGCGCACCTGGCATATAACCATCTCGAAAGCACTCGCGATCGTCGGCTTCGCGGTGGCGACGAGCACGTATAACATCGGGGCGCGCTACTTCGCCATGGTACTGTTTGTCGGCGCGACGTACGGCGTGAACAATATCAACCTCTCCTGGGTGTCCGCCACCGTCGGACAGACGGACGAGAAGAAGGCCGCGGCGCTCGCGATTGTGAATTCGCTGGGGAACCTCTCTTTCGTCTACACACCGTACCTATGGACCGCTGACAGCGCGCCCCTTTTCCGTCCCGCTATGCTGGCCAGCGTCGGGTTTTCTATCGGCGTGATTGTGGTTGCGTGGGCGATGAAATGGATATTGATTAGGATCAATAGGAAGATGCGCGCCGCCGATACCGAGGCCATAAATTTTTACGCGTACTAATTAGCACCGGCAGTGCCGTCAAGGAGCGCAGGGAAAGTATCTGGGCATGGGTATGCAAGCCCTGAGCTCGCGCATGTCGTTAATTTCCGACCGGATCTTCGACCTCTTCGCAGCGGAGTCTATAATGGGATATAATGAACTCAATGTAGGATTCGAAGTGTCTACGGGAGAACATGGCCACGCTGGTTTCCTCCTGGTGCATTGTCATTCATGACATCTTTGATCAACACTTCGACTATCTCCCGTAGCCGCAAATACATGAGTCATAAGTCTTGACCTGCATAATGAAAATCCGAGTTAGAATAGACGGATTAAGGGGTGGGTGGAAAAGGACGGTATCGTACGGAGCCGGAGAAGGTAAGTTACAAGGGGTGTTCGACGGGTTGGTTTTTTTTTTAAACGTTGTGCAGGTCGTCCGTATACGGAAGGCGAAACGGAGAGTTCGGCGTTTAGGAGACCTTGAGACGGTCGCGTATTGTAGAACTGATAACGCAATGGTGAGTTAGATAGTAAATGTTCCGTGCGTATATTCGATAGGAATATCAGTGAACGATCCGAGCAATCGATTCAAAAAGCTCAAGCACAAAGCCGCGGTTTCCTCACAGTCCGAACTCCGATCACATAAATCACTTGCCGCGACCACATGGTGCTTAGCCTGGCCCGGCCATGCTCTACCCGACACCGAAGGGAAACAGAAACAGAGTTCTCGCCGAGAACCCGGTGCGCCAAGGCGCGGCAGCCACGGAGCTGTCTGGCAATCAGGCTGCGTAAGGCGGGGTAGTTGGTCACGAGTTATTGTTTCTGTTCGCAGCATAAAGATTGTTAATCCACATACATAGTTTACTTGCCGCAATCCTAGGCTGTCGCGTTGGGATCCTTCGAATCCATGCTCCACACTGTTGCCTTGATGATCATCTGCCGGGCTCCGGCCGTAACACCGAAAGTCTCTGCGAAGCGTACTGTGTACGGATATCGGCCTCCCAGTCCCATAACTTCTGACGGCGTAGGGGCAGGGCGGTTCAAGTCATCTGTTCGCCCGTCGTCAAGTTCCCAGGGGCCCAACGAAGAAGGTCGGTTTTCTATCATGTCCATAGTCTCAAGATCTACACGGTCGCCGGGTTGGGGGTAGAACAGAGAGATGTGGCAATGCTTGAGCGACAGTTTAGCTATGTCGGCAGCAATGTGAATTGTTTGCTCCACAATAAGGGATATCGTAGTACCAATTTGCTTCTCGGATGGTCGATGGCATAGTTGTCTGAAAATATGGTCCGTGAAATTACGAGTTGCTTGAGCTGCGAACAAGTCTCGATTCCTTGAACCCTCCGGTGCTCGTAGCGCGTCGCCGAGCCCCTCTAGGGTGGTGGAACGCCACCCCGTCACGGCCGACGTCCGAATATCGATCTCTTTCAGTAGGCACCACCGGAGTCTTGAAGTAGACTTACTCAGCGCCGCGCCATTCGGGGTCGATGCTGGCTGAAAGTGCCCTTCTTTTAGCCTTAGCGTTGCCGCTTTTCACGATTCGCCAGACTTCACGGTCGGTGTGGACGAGCTTGGCACATTCGAGAAGCCATCTGTTGAGCAGCGTGGGGGCGTAGTAGGTTAACATGATACCAAAGAGCGTCCACTTGACCCGGCTCTCGGGCATGTTCTCACAGATAATCCACTCCCAGCCAGTCCTCTCTACGCACTGCTCCGACTGTCTCTCTATGATGGAACGGACCGAGTCTGGGGTGAAAGCCCCGAGGTCGATAGTTTCCCTCTCGCCATCCCGCCCCCCAATCCAGTCGCACATGTTCGTCCCCGTGAGATCAAAGAATGCGTCTATACTGTCGATAATGCTGAGGTCGATATTCTGTCTCATTGCTGAAAACGTGAGGAGAGAAGGTGCTGGAGTCGGCCAAGACTCGCGTTTTCAAGGCACCCACCAATGCAACATTGTAGAGGAGGACCATGGCTCAAGTCGTACAGGGAAAAAACGGCAGAGGGGCAACGGGATAGATAGATATGTAGAAAGGGAGATAAAGAGGTGGAGATATGAGAGATAAGCATGTGTAAGATGAATGTTGGCACACCACAGGCTCTTATGTTCATGGCAAACCTCCGAGGTCGGTCACAGACCAAGGGAACATGGAGCCAGACCACTCCCAACAGCCCATTCCGAGCCGCTACATCGCTTAGGTGGCAAGGCTATGATCTCGTGTTGCTCAAGGTACTCCCGTGTCCTAAGTATTACTATTCAGAGTAGCGTCACCCGCAACGTCTTTGGGTGCGACAACCTTCCCAACTGAGGCCTGAAAAGTTGAGGGTTCCACAAAGGCCAAGCCAGGTAATTGCGGGTTGCCCATGGACGTTTGCCCAGACCAACCGACAATGAATCACCATCACATTTATCGAGGGGCTATCTGAGCCTAAGCGACACAGTTAGACGGAGGAGAGCGATGGATGCATTACAACGGATCCCAATGGGGACGGGTTGGTGCATATATACGTGCACTAATCCCTAGCCCCAACAGCCCTTTTGAGTGGTCCAATCGCCGTCCAAAGAGCGAAATAGGGGGGAATTACCCAATCTGGACTCGCCCGAGGATTTCCCGGACATATTTTACTGTATGTTTTAGTCTCGATATGTCGCCAGCATGTACCAAGAACTCTTTTAGATACAACAGCAATCTATCACGATGTGACTGATCCATGGTCTGACAGTTTGGGAGCAATTCGGTTGGCTCTTCTGGAACCCGGCACTTCGGTTGAGTCATTTGCGCGCATTCTACTCCGTATGCATGCTATGGACGTGCCTCGTTCTTCCCCGTTTGCAATCGCTTCATTCAAGTGGTTAGATGACGGGGTCTGGCTGCGCCGCAGGCTCCATAGGCAGACAGCGGGTTCTAGCTCGGAGGGAGTAGAGAAAAGCTCGGAGGGAGTAGAGAAAAGCTCGGAGGGAGTAGAGCCACAGTTGGGCTTAAATTAAGTGGCGCAGGTTTCGGAAAAACTATAAAGGGAGTAAAAACATCTGAACATTAACTGCTTAATTACTAAAATATATATAATAAATTTTAAATAAGTAATGCCGGCAATTAAAAAATGAATTAAATATGTTATATATAACATAAACGTTATAAAAGATAACAGATATTAAAAACTATATTAGAGCGTAATTACGCAGTATTTATAAAATATTTGCTGAGCAATTGCAAAAGGAATAAAATAAAAAAGACGAAAATTACGGCTTAATACGTAAATTCAGGTGTGACGGCTTGGGGTTTAACCAACTATTAAATCTTAGTCGGACGGGTTTATGTTAACAAGAGTATTATAAGACTTTGTAACAATAAAATAACTTAATTACGTCTTTTAATACCAAAGATGCAAAAGTCGTATTGCAAACGATTAGTATTAATAAGTATTGCAAATTAAAACTATCTAAATTATAGAAATAATAAACGTATTATATCTGTCTGTCGTTACTGGTTTTTCGTGAATTATTAAGATCTCGTAATAATCCTAATAATCTTATCTTTTCTAAATTTCGCAATAATCTCAATAATCCTGTTACGTAACCCTTTTTCCTGCTACTCCATTTATCTTAACTATTTCTGGGTACGCTAAAGATATTAGGTCATAATACGATTTTCCCTTTCTTAGGATCTTCGTCCCGAAAATTTTATTCCGTAAGTACTTAATTTATCATAACGGGTCGTATTAAAAAACATACTAAACCTTCTTCCAAAGTCAAAACCGCTCAGCGCAACTTTTTAATAACCGCGGTACTTTTTATAAATCTTGTCGATATGGCGCCTTATTTTTATTACGAACTAAGGAAACTGGAATATAAACTCTCGGAAGACGATTTCTTTCGTTATTTGTCCTGTATCAAAAATAGCCAATCCAATTATAACGTACGGGGTTTAAGCTCAAAATAACTATAACGCGTCGTTACTTAGCATCGAAAACTTAAGTTGGAACTAAAGGCCGCCGAAAAAGAAACGGACCAAATTATTTTGGAAACTAATGCCCGTTTATGTCGTTTACGTAAACAAAAAAAAGTAATATGATAAAATAATCAAGGCCGTATTCCGTAAGATCGACAATTTAGAAAAATTAGAGAAATTAAAGCGTTAAGAAGAACAGGCCGAACTGGAGGCCGCTAAGGCCATATCGGCAAAGGCCGTGCCTTTTTTCGACTGGTCCAACCTGGAGTCCACCGATTCGTCGTCGATTAATTAGAGAACCTTTAATTTTACCGGTTGTGGTATTATTATTAAAAGTTTTTTAATAGGCGTTAAACGTTAATCAGATTTTTAGCGGGTTTCCAAATGTTTTCGATATCCGGATATTTTTTCCATTTAATTAGGTACTGGATAAATCCGTTTTGTTTTCGTATATCGAAAATCTTTTCCACCTTATATACTTAGTTGTCTTTTATTTCCATATCGTTTTGTACCATATGTATTTTAATCGTATTTGTTGTTAATTCGAATAAGGAAACGTAAAAAATTGAATAAAGTTTAACTTTTGGTAAACATTTTAAGTATTAATTATTTTCGGAGATTTTTTTGAAGATTGTGTATAAACCGATATACTTAAAATCGAGTTTTTTATTAGGTCGTTTTATAAAAATATTTTTGGTAACGAACAAAATTATTTCCCCTTTTTTGAAAATTGTTTTTTTTTCCTTTTTTAATTATAATATTTACTTATTTAATTTTGTACGAATTCTAATTCTGCTTTTATTTCCTAATATAGCTATCGTAATTATTCCGACCTAAGGATTGCTTTAATATTAATTAGACTATTATGGCATGTTTTTTTCTAAATTTTTAAAGTAAAACCAAAATTTACGTTCGCTAATATTATTTTGATATTTTCGTAATAACTGGTATTATAAGTTAATTGTACGATTAGTAATTTCTTAACCTAATTATTTTGTTTATAATTAATATAATCTCGGAAGCAAATTTTTAGGGTTTAATTGATTTGTTTTATTTATTTACTTGTTTTATGTTTAAATATGTTAAATAATTTGTAATATAGGCCAATCTATATTATAAGATTTTGTCAAAATTTAGATATAAATATTAATCATTTATTT
The DNA here is from genome assembly GCA_004154925.1 of Monosporascus cannonballus. Taxonomy (NCBI): domain Eukaryota; kingdom Fungi; phylum Ascomycota; class Sordariomycetes; order Xylariales; genus Monosporascus; species Monosporascus cannonballus. The sequence continues at coordinate 93,294 of QJNS01000026.1, forward strand.
AAAATAATTTTTATTAATATTCCGAATATATTAAAAATATATCTGAAAAAATATATGCCATTTGTTTAGTATCTGTATTTTTGTAATATAATAAAAGATAAAAACATTTCGTAAATCGGTTGACGGTTACAAAAATACTGTGGTAATATATTTCCGTAATTAAATTTTCTGATATAGTAAATTTGATAATAAAGTTAAATATAATTAAATATTATAATTGCTTTACGACTAATAATATTTATAGTTTTTTATAAAGTTTATGTTATCGAGCTTTGGTTCTGGCGCAAATATCGCATTATTATATAACTTTCTGTACCGTTAATTTTATTTTAAGAAAGATTATATGCGATAAAACCATTTTAAGGTTTTATAAACTCCTGGATATCCGTATAACTAGTATTCGTATATATTTTGTATTAGACTTTTTCGGTATTCTTTTAAAATTTATATTTTATCCATTTTTTGATTTTCTAAAAGATTATCGTTATACTGCTAGATTTTCTGGTATATATCAAAAGGTACTGCCCGAATTATTGCAATCTATTGCAAACATAAATAACTTTTCATAATAATATAGAAAATTATATAACTAATTTTAATTAATTTCTTTTCGAAATTTGGTCGCCTACTTAAAATATCGGCTTTGCCGTTTTTTAAGCCTTTTTTGTAAATAATAACGAAATCAAAATTCGCTAATTTTTCTGCATACCTTAATTATCGTTCTATAAATTCCCTAATCGTAATAAAGCGGATAGAATTTTAATAATCGGTATAAACTTTGATTTGATATAAGCTTCCCTTTAAGAAATATCTAAACTTTCGGAATATTCATAATAATGGCCATAAATGCCTTATTTGTAATACCGTAATTAAGTTCGGTTCTGTTTAACTTATATAAAAAAAATGCAATAAAATGCAATTTGCTTTAATTATTTTATTATTCGATTATTATATTTAACGCGTTATCCGAAATATCGGTTTTTAATTTAACAGGGCCATTTGGATTATAAATAATTAATATTGGCTTGTTAATAATCGTATTCTTAATATTCTAAAACGCCTTTTTCGTATTTGTAATGAACCTGTCATACATCCACTTGGAGGTATAAGCAGTATCCGAAAAGGGTCTTGATTTGTAGGTAACAATAGGGCGAAAAATAATTTAATATATTCGTTAAGGAGATTTTAAGGTATTCCTCTTTTAATTAAAGAACGGTATAGTTACTTTTGGCTAAAAGCTTAGATTAATAACTAAGGAACGAAAAATTAAGTAGGTGGTTATTTATATAGGAAACCCAAACCTTATATATCCTTCTTATTTTTTATATTTTTTATGGTTTCTGGGGATTTCGAGAAACTATGGTATTTATCGTCCACGAATCTCCTGGTATCTCTGGAGATTAATAGAGACCCGAGGTTTATCCGATAGAAAATGGAAATCCCGAACGTTTCCAACTTTTTGGGCCTTTTTTGGGCCTAATGGAATCCCTTTTAAACGTAATATTATTCCCTTTTTTCCAGGATTTTTGTCCCCAAAAATAAAAAAAATAAGTCCTTAATTTTTTTTCCTTTTTTGCGTTATAATATTATATTTAACCATATCGGATAAATTTCGAAAATATATTAAATTTTTTATTGAAAATCGTTATAAATTAATTAAGTTGATTTTTTAATTTAATTTCGAAATTATGTCGTATATGCGTTATTTCGAAAAAAAGTTTTTTTATAAAATATTAAAAAGTCGAAAAAATTATTAAAATTATTTGGCGGCCGATATTTAATTTTGTAATAAAAATTATATTTCGTTTTTATCGTTTAAAAATATCCGGGCCGAAAAGTTCCGGATAAACCGAAAAAAACGTTTAATTATTTAATAACTTTAAAAATTATTTAATTGTATTATTCGGTTAAATCGTTAATTTAAATAGTTATATTTTAAAAAGATATTATTTATTTAAAAAGGGTTTAAAAATATGGATAAATTAAAAAAACGAAAAAAATTAAATACGGAAAAAGATCGTAAAAAAAAAAGCAAATATAATTTGTTTTAAAATTAAATACGTTAATAAAAGTATTTATTTTTTTCGATTAAAGCGTTATAAAAGTTAATTTAAATAAGGAACCGTTATTGCTTATGACCTTAGCCGTATTAAAAACGGTTGGTTAGGATTTTAGCGGTAAAACGTTTTAATTAAGTTTATTATATTCGTTAAATAATTAAATAATTTTTACGTATTTTTTTTATATAAGTATTTTTTTTATTTAATTAGGTATTGGATTTTATTTTTATTTATTTTAAAATCTAATATTTGTTTAATTTTATATTTATTAAAGTTTTTTTTGAATTTTACATTTATTTTTAACGGGACGTTTTTGGGTGCTAATTTAAGTAAAGAAATATGGAAAATAAGATGTATTTTTATGTTTTTGGGTAATAATAATTTATAATTAATTTTGGAAATAATTTTGTTAATTTTGAACGGTTTAAATTTTTTAAAATTAAATTTGTTATTAGGTTTTTTTATTTTAATTTATAAAATATTCGAAATTACGTTTTATTTTTGGCGTAATAGGTAAACTTTATTTTTTTTCGTTAAAATTACTTTTTTAATTTTTTTTATTATAATATTAGGTTATCCGTTGTTAAAAGAATTATAATTTATTTTAAAAACGGGCTTAAATTATTTTAATTTTTATAATTAATATTTTTGTTTTTAAGGTAATTGTAATAATTTTTAATACTTTATTAAATGGTTATTTAGGTCGTTTTATTTTTATATTATATTCGTATATAATTATATAAAAAAATACGTTTATATTTTTATTAATTAATATATTATAAGCGATTTGTATTAATAGTAAAAATTTTATTTAATTATTTTATTAATAATTAATGTAATTTTGCAAATATTGTTTTAAGGTTTAGTTTAATTTTTCGGTTTAATTATCTGTTTGGGGATAATACGCTGTCGAGAACTTAAATTTAATATTAATTTATTTAAAAAAGTTAATGCCGAATTTTAAAATAAATAACGTATTTTAATTTAAAACGATCTTTTTAAATATTTTATATTTATTAAGATATAATTTAATAAAAGTATAAGCTAATTATTTTATTATTATATTTTTTTAAAAAAATAAAAAATATTTATATTTAATAAATTTATTAATAATTATTTATATTCCGTTATATTCGATTTTAATAATTAGGTTTTTAAATAAAAATAAATTAATAATAAAATCCTAAATTATAATATTTTATGTTTTATCCGGAATGTTAATAAGTTGTAATAATCCGTAAGGCTTATAACGTATTGCCTTAATTTTATTATAAACGTTATAATTTTTAATAATTATTTTAATTATACGGCATAATTTAGGGAAATCGTATTTTTTTTATAGCCGTTAAGTAATTTTAAAAACTTTTTAATATTTATATAATAAATCCTTATGGAATTTTTTTATAAATTATTTTTATTAATCTTTAGGAACATAAATTTTGCTATAATATAATAATTAATTTTTGGGTTATCCTTTTAATTATTAGATTTTTTTTATTTTTTTGCATTATAAGAATTCCGGAACCGTATTAAAAGTTCGGTAATTAATTTTTTTATTATTTTATATAAATATATAATTTTATTTTTATTATATTATAATATTTATATATTTTTTTTGGGAATTTTGGAATTGTAATTTTTTTTATAATTAAAAATATCCGCTTAAATATTTTTTTTTAATATAATATATTTTAAAGTTAAATTTAAACAGAAAAATCTATTATTTTTTATATTATTTATTTAGTTTTTAGGTTTTTATAAATCGCGTAAAATTTTTATAATTAAAGTAAATATCGAAAAGTTCTTTTATTTTGTTAAAAAAAAGTTCTTATTTTTTAAAAGTATTAATAATTATTAATAATTTTTTATCGTAAATCTGGTATTTAAGTTTTGCATTTCGGAATATTTTAAAATAATATGTTATTAGGTATTATTTGCCGTTATTTTTTTATTATTCCAAAATTACGCTTAAAGCATATTTTAAAATATTTGTTTTTAATTATTTTGTTTTGTTTAAATTTGGCATTTTTATGATAAATCTGTTAATAATTATTTCTTTTAATTCCTAAATCGTTTTTTTTGCTTTTTTTAAAAGTTCGAATTTTTTTTTAACGTATTCCTTAATAGTAAATTTTATTAAAAACTTAATTATATTTCCATATTTTTTAATTAAGTTATGTATGTAATCCGTAAATCTTAAAATTTGTCGGATATTTATAACAGTTACCTTATTAGGAATAAATTAATCCTTAACTGTTTTTAATTTGGAACGTTAAATTTAAATTTGTCCTAATATAAAAGTAAATCTTAAAAAATTTAATTTCTAGATATATTATATATTTTTAATAAAATTAATTCGAATATTGGTTTCGTTTAAAGTTTTAAATATTTAAATAATATATTTCTTATATTCCTTTAGGGTTTCGGAGTAAATAAGGATATCGTTAAAATAGATAAATACAAATTTATCTAAGAATTATTAAAAGGTAATTATTATTAAATTTTGGAAATTGGCGAAAACGTTAATAAATCCCATAAGTATTATTTTATATTCGTAAAATCCATATATTATCCTAAATACCGTTTTCCATTTTTCTTTTTTAACTATTTTGATACGGTAATAATTATTATGAAAATTAAACGCCGTAAATTATTTAATTTTGCTAGCATTTTTTTTAAAAATATTTATAAGAATTAAGGAATATTTGTTTTTAATCGTAATATTATTTAATTATTTATAATCGATTATTTTTCGGTAAATAAAATTTCCGTCCTTATTAATTTTTTATTTACCATTTTTGGTTTTTGGTATTATAAAAATTAAATATTTAATAAAGGAATTAAAAAGTTAAATATATTTTTTTTTCAAATTTAATTATATATTTTTTTATAAAGCTTTTAATTTTTCTGGGTTTATATGGTAAATCTTCTAAAGCTTAAAATAATACCCTTTTTTAATAGGTATCCGGTAATCCCATTAACCGTATAACGGTAATTCGTAATTTTCTTTATTTTTAAATAATTTTTTAAATTTTTAATATTCCGGAGGTACCGTAAAAATCTAATTAAAAACCTATATTTTCTTAATAATATAACAAATTTCTTAATTATTTTTATTTAATATCTTATCCCAAAAAAATATTTGCTTTTTTTAATTAATCCGTAAATTATTAAAATAAATTTAAGGTATTTTTAAAATAATATTGTATCCGGAAATATTAGCGATATCCAGTAAAACGCGTTTTTAATATTTTTGAATTTATATTAGGAATTTTTTCGTTTTTCGAAAAATTCGTCCGTTTTCGTAAGTAAATAAGTTGCCATCTATTATATGCAATTTGTAAAACTTTAATTTGTATTTTTAAAAAATCTGATATTTTTCTGCTGTTATAAGGGAAATAAAATTACTTTTTATTCCGAAATTAATTATAACCTTAAATATTTTGCCTTTATATCGGAAAAAGATTTTAATTTAGTTATGCATTTTTTTTATTATTTTGCATAAAGTTTTATTAATTAAGGTTTTTCGATACCTTATTTTCGAAAGCCTTTATAAATTTTTAATTTTTAATAATTTTTAACTTAAATAAATTTTTATTTGTAAGTTTTTTTAATAATATATTTAATATATTAATTATTTTTATACCGGAACCATATTTTCTTGCCGTATTTATATTAAGGCTTTAAAATCTGGTTCTTTTTTTAATTTACTTTTTTATTCCGTATTTTCCGAATTATAAAATTAAAAAAATAAATTTCCGAAAAAGGTATTCTTATATTTAAAAGTTCGTATTAAATATAAAGTATCGGAAAGTAATATAGGTATTCTTACGATATAATTTTTTGATTCCGTTTTAATTTGGGATATAAATAATAAAATTTAAGGTATTTTAGTTATCGGGGAATTTTAATATATCGGTATTTATCGTTTAGTTCGGTAAAAATCTTATTATTTTATCCGGGCCAAAAATTATTATTTTTTTTAGTTTTAAAATAAATAAGATAATTATCTTAATAATAAGTAATAAAATATAATAAATTGTAAAAGTTTACCGATAGTATTTTCTTATAAATAATATATTTTAGGAATTCGCAAAACTTTAAAAATAATTATCCGTAATTATTAATATTTAGTCGAAATTAATCATTTTTTATATATATTTTATATTTTTAGGAATTAAAGTAATAGTGGCATTTTAATTTTATAATTATCCTGGAAATTATTTATCCGGGATAATATTTATAGGTTTTAACTTTAAAATTTTAACAAATAAAATAATCTTTATATTTTAAGTTATTATTCTGGATTTAAATAATTATGGCAATAATAAATTCTAGTTGGAAAAAAATCGAGCTAATTTTTTTTTTTCCTTTTTTACCTTATTATCGGTTTTTTGTTTAACCGTTTTAATTTTTTTCTGGGATTAAGGAATTTTTTCCTTTTTGAAATTCCTTTTAACGGAAAAACGATATTTGCTTTTAAAATACCCCTTTTTGCCATAATTAAAACATTTTATTTTGAATTTATTTTTTTTAGGTTTTTTCGAAACGGAATTCGTTTTTTTTTAAGGCTTGCCCTTATCTTTTTTAATTCGGTTACTAAAGCTTTTATCGTTACCTCGTTTGTTGGTCTTTTTTTTTTCGAAATACCGATTAAAAGTTTATCGGTCGGCGATAATAACCTTATTTATATATTTTGCAAAAGATTTAATCTTAAATTTTATATATAATTTATTTTTAACTTAAGGCTTTAAGCCATTATAATAAGGATAAAATAATACGTTTTTTAGTAAATTCGAAATAACGGTTAAATAGTTAAATTTTATCGTATATTTAGATATTAATTTAATTTAATAAAAAAAATGAAATTATTTAATAATGTTTTATTCCTTATCAGGATTACCGAATAAAATGCATATTTTTTTTTCAAAATTTTCGTAATTATTAAAAATATAATTAATAAAATCTGAAAATTCCTTTAAGTATTTTTTAAAGTAATCCGTTAAAATAAGTTCGAATTATTGGCGAATTTATCCAATTAATAATTAAAAAATAATTATTACTTTTTGATATTTCTCCGATAAAGAATTTTTATAAAATTTAAGATAAAGCCTTACTTAAACTAAAAATCCATTAAGGTCCTTTAATTTGTCGTAAGGCTTAGGGGGAATTAATTTATAACCTTTGACGTTTGGTATTCCATAGTAACCAGGGGGTGGAATAATTTTTTCCCGTATCCGAATTGCGCCGAATAATGGCAGGGTTAAGGCTTTTTCTTACGTTTGCCTTGGGTCTAACGAAAGGGGTCGGTAACCGGCCCCTTAGCTTCGCCCTTTAGGAAAACCAAATTAAGGAAAAACTGGCTTTTTTCCTTTTGTAAGCCGAATATTCTTTTTTTTAGGGTTCGGATTTTTATTATTAGGGCACTTAATTTCTTTTTTGCAATAAGTTTTTTTTTTTGGTTTTCGGCCCCATACTTTTTTTTAACCTTTTTTTTAATTATTTTTTTTTCCGATTTCTTTTTTTAGATTTTAATAATATCCTTAAAAGCCGGGGTAAGTTATTATTTAAGTTATAAAAATAATAAATTTTTTTAAAATCAAATAATAAAAAGTACTATATTATTAATTAATTAAAAATTTTTTTTAATAAGGGGTAAATCGTTAAATCTTATTAATAACGTTTTTTTAGTTAATAATAAGGATCGTATATATTATTTATTTTTTAAATATCGTCTTATATTATCGTTTATATTAAATTTAAGAAAATTTATATTTTAATTAGGCGGTAAATTATCCGTTAATTATTAATTAAGGAATTATTAAAATATAACGAACTTATTATATATTTACCTGGAAATATAAGTAATATTTAAAAAAGATTTTAATTTATAAATAATAATAAGGCGAAAAATAATTTAATATATTCGTTAAAATAATTTTAAGGTATTTTTTTCTTAATTAAAAAATAATATAATTATTTTTAATTAAAAACTTAAATTAATAATTAAAAAACGAAAAACTAAATAAATAATTATTTATATAGGAAACCTAAACCTTATATATCTTTTTTATCCTTTATGTTTTTTATGGTTTTTGGGGATCTCGAAAAACCATGGTATCTGTCGTTTACGAATTTCCTGGTATCTTTGGAGATTGACAGAGACCTGAGGTTTATCCGATGGAAGGTGGAGATCCCGAACGTTTCCAACTTCCTGGGCCTCCTTTGGGGCTAGTGGAGTCCCTTCTGAACGTAACAGTATTTGACATTTATTTGATTTTTTCTTTTCGTAAAGTTCGTTAAAGGTATATCGATTTTACTAAAATTTCAAAAAAGCTTTTGGTAATAATTGGCGAATCCAAAGAATACCTATACCTTTTTAGCCGTCGTTGGCGTCTGCTATTCTATAATTGTAACGATTTTCTTAGGGTTTATCCTATTATGTCTTAAAGTAATAATATAATTAAATATTTTATTTTCTGTACGTAAAGTAAATTTTTTTCTCCGTTAGCAAATAACTTTATATTTTATAAAGCGTAAAAAATTTTGTAAACGTATCCTGTATATGCTTTTTCCGTTTTTAAAAATATGAAAATGTCGTCGAGATAATATACGACGAAAATATCGAGTATTCCTATAACATATAATTAATTATTCGTTAAAAGGTTATGAATACGTTTATAAATCCTATTAAGATGATTAAATATTTAAATACTTCGTATTTTGTCCTAAAAGTTATTTTTTTTATTTATATTCTTTTTTAATTTTAATAAGGTTATATCCATCTTTAAAATCGAATATTATAAATTATTTGGTTCCGTAAAGTTGGTTTTTTATTTTTGTAATTAAGGGTAATAATATTCCGTCTTTAATAATTATATTATTTAGTTGTTAATAGTTAACCATAAGTTGCATTTTTTTCGTTTTTTTCGGTACGAAAAACATCAGGTATTCTTCCGATAATTTCGAAAATCGAGTTTATTTTTTTTATAACAGATTTTCCAGATATTCTTTGAAAGTACGTAATTCGTTTCTGTTAAGATTATAAATGGGGTAGAATTTTATCGAAAATGCTTTTTTAAAATTTATTTTATAATTTATTTATTATGTTTTAATAATTGCGTATCGAATTCCTTTTTGAAAAGTTGTTTATATCTGAAATATTATGATAATATATTAATTAAACTTTTCAGTTTTTAAAGTTGTTATTTTTGGTCGTTATTTAGTTGCTTTAATTTTATTCTAATAATAATAACGATACGTCATATTTTGTTAATACCTATTTCTTTCTTATATTTTGTTCTTTTAAGTAATAAGGTTTTTGTTATATGCGTATGCTTACATTTGTCGTTATTTCCGATCGAATATTAAGATCTTAATTTTTTTATTTATTTATTAATAAGATATAAGGCGAACTTGATTTAAATAAGGCTTTTATTAATTAAGATTTCGTATTAACGTATCCATGGTAATCCTAAGTTTATATCATAATTCCTAAATAAATTAATGTGAAAATAAATTATTTAATATTGTTTTTAAACGAAGATCTCGAAATAATTAATTTCGCATATAATGTTCCCGTTATCGTAAGCAAATTCTTAATTTTCGACATTTGTCGTTATATAAGGTTTTAATTTGTATTTTTATAACTTTTTAAACTTATTAATTATATTTGGTATAATATAATTTCCGCCTAAAGTTTCGTAATATATTATTATAATATATTAATTCGTTCTGATTTGTATATCTAAAATAATACGGCTATTAACGGTTTTTATTATTACATTTAAGGCCTTTGTTGAAAATTCTCTTTAATTCTTTTAGGTTTCGTTATTTTACGCGATTTTTATAAATAATATTTTTCTTTTAAATTTGTTCGAATTTATCGAACTTTATTTATATTTTTATATTTAACGCGTTAAATTATTATATTTGCGGTTATTGCTAGCGTATTATTTTTTCGAACTATATCAATTAGTCTTAATCTTATTATAATTTCTTTTCTATCGCATAAATTATTTTCTTATATTTACGATTATATTTTATTATGAATTATTTTAATAGTTATTCCAAAACTGTCTTATAAATTAATATGCCTCTTTTAAATATTTTTTAATATTGGTTTACAATAAGTATTAACTGAAAATATAAATTTATAATAATCTTTTAAAAAATATTTTTATTACGTGCTAAAGTAATTCCTTTTTCGTTTAGTAATTATCTTATTAATAATAATATAAACGATCTTTTTATAAGTATTATTCTTTTTCGGGCCAACCATTTACTTTGGCTAATTATTAAATATTTTCAAGTGTTATAAATCGAAAATGTCGATATTATTATTTATCGTTCTGTCGGCAGTTAGGTGCTTTAGATGCCCACGGCTGGCGTTTTAAAGCAGTGCTCTGCAGCCTGGGACAGCGTTTGTCCAGGGATTACCGTTTGTACAAATAGGACGTATATATAAAGGCGGTACGCCCTAAACTTTTTCAGTTTTTCTTTATATAAATTATTAAGTTATCATTAATTTCCTATATTTAATTACTATAATTATTAATATGGTAGTATTTTTTGGTTTTTAGCAACCGTAATACGTTAAACGAAATATTTATTTACCGATTAAGTTAATAAAAAAACGTAAAATTTTAAAAAGAATTATTTAATTAACGATTCGAAAAAAAGTTAAGTAATAATTAACGATAACGAATAAAATCTTTATTACATAAAGTAACGTACCCGAGCTTTTTTTTACTTAATAAAAAACTTTTAATAATTAGGAAAAATAATATTTTAATAAAGGAAAAATAAAGAAATAAAACAGTATATTAAGTATGGCGGTAAAAAAAATCTTATTTTCGGGGTATTTTCAAAGAAAAACGTCTTATTACCTTAATTATAACAGTAATAAAGAAATAACGATATAAAACCTTTATCCAAAAATAATAACCTAAAAACGACTTAAATAAGCTTTATAGGTTGTTCGGTATTACTATTAATAGAATTAAATAAAACATTAAAATACGGAAAAATACGTATTAACATATTAAAGATAAAATAAAAAAATTAAAATTTTAAAACGTAAAAAGTATTAATATTATAAAGCAAATAAATAACGTTATAAAATAATTATTAAATATATCTTAATTCGGGAGTAGTTCTTAATTATAAAAGGCTAGAACGCCATTATTTCCGCCCCGATTAAAAAGATCGTAAAATTCGAAAAATTTACGGAAAACTTTATAAAATATTAAGCTTATTAAGCCAAAAAGATTAAAAGAATATGTATCGTAATAAAAAACAACAAAGATAGAATTAATTACTTAAAAAAATAAAACGTAACTAAGAAGATAATTTATTAAAAAGTTAAATGCTTTAAAGAAAACGAAAAACGTTAAAAAGAAATTATTTAAAAATAAAGGTATAATAAATAATAACCCCAATAATTTAAATAACTTATTTCTACTTTTTTTAGATTTATCTTAAGATTATTTAAAATGACGAAAACGTTGTAACGGTTTTTTAATAACTTAAATAATTTTAGCGAATTAGGTATTACCTTAAAGAATAAAAAAAAGGATTTTGAAAGGTTTAATAACGGAAATAAAACGAAATTACTTTAAAAACGTATCGATTTTACGTAGGACAAATAGAATTATTTATTAGGTTTGGCTAATTAAAAATTTTAAAATAGTATTTTTATTTTAATTTTTTAAAAAATTAATTACAAAAACGAAATAGAATTGAAATAATCAAATTAATTGGGCTTTTTAAAGGCCATTATTAAGATTTGCAAAAAAACGTTTTTAAAGTTAATTATAGATATTAAGACAAATATAAAATATTAAGAATTTTTAGAAAGATTTACGCTACCATAAATAAGGCTAAGTAAAGGTTTTTTTGGAAAAAGTTTAGCAAAGTTACTTACGATAAAAAAACCGAATATAATTTACCATTAAAATTTAAAAACCTTTTCGCAAAGTAAAAGGTTATAGTATGCGATTTAAATTAGAAAAACAAATTATTATGTTCTTTATTGCTGTAAAGAACCGAGCCGGCAGTTGGTACAAAACTATTTAATTGGTATTAAGGTAAATGGATTATTTTTTTAATAGTTAATTAATGCTTTTAATAAAAGATTCCATAATTATATTAATAACAAAAAGAAAAACGAAAAGGCCTATAACGCCTAAAGGGGTAAGGGCAAAAGTTATAATAATTTTAGAAATAAAAAGCTTACGTAAAACAAAAATAGAAAGCCTTCTTATTTTAATTTTGGAAAATACGGCCATATGGCGAAAAATTACTTTGAATCGTAAAAGGAACGAAAAAATGGTAAGGGAAAAAATGCATAAATAATGTTAAAGTAATAATACCGGCCAGAATAATAGTAATAATAATTTTCGCAATATCCGTAACGGCGGTTAAAGAGAAAAATAATTTAGTTTTAAAGGCTTTAAAAATTTATACCGGTTAAACGGAAAAACTTTTAGCGTTTACGTTAAAAAATAGCAACTTTAAGATTTTATATAATAATACGACGAAATAGTATAATACAGAACTTAAAGAGTTATAGTAAGTAAAAGCTTTAAGTTACAAATGACCGAAAGCTTTAAGTTTTAAGCGGTTAAACGCGTTAAGTTTTAGGTGGCTAATTGCTTTAAAATAATTAAAACGATAATTATGGACAGCATTAAATTTTTATACGTATATTCTTTTTATAAAAAATAATCGAAGTAACTTGTTTTAAAATTCGGCAATAAACGTTAATATTATAAATATTATTGACGACTGTAAAAAAATATTATATTAGATATTAAGTCTAACAAAATTAAAATTATAATAAAAGCGGATTAATAATTATTATTTTTATTAATATTATTTAATAATATTTAAAAGGCCTTAATCGAAAAAATAACGAAATTATAATAAGATATACGTTATATATTAAGGATTTCTTATTAAAGATATTTTCTGAGGAGATATTTTATAAATAAAAAAATTATTTAAATTATAACGCCTTAATTAATCCTAATAGGATTTAATTAATAATAATTAACGTTTTCCGAAAAGGATTTTTCTTATGGCTTTATAAGAAATTAAAACCTATTATTAAGGTTTTAATTATAAATAAGAACGATTAATAGAGATAGGCGTTAAAAAAGGTATTCGGTAAGGAAAATAACGATAACTTAATTAATAACTTAAAGAAAACCTTTATAGGAGCCTTTAAAGACGGAAAAGTTTTTATGACAGACGGAATTATGAAAAAAATTATTTTTTGGTACCGCCGCCTTTATTATCCTAATATTAAACGATTAATTTGGACTATTAAGAAGTTTACGGAAATAAATTTAGACCTTAAAAATTGTCACGGGCCAAGGGCCCTAGTGGAGGGATTAGCGTAACGCTAATCCCGTGGCTCCCGTATATATAACTAGTTGCTCCTACGTATCTTCTTAGTTGTTCCCTAGATTTCTTAATAGACCTATTATGGCCCATATCCTTAGCTATTACGTATACAGCCCCTTATATATTAAGAAATCTCTTTTTTCGCAAACGGTCTATTACCGTAAAAAATACGCTAACGTTACGCACCCGTTATTCGTACGCAGTTTATTCACCATGGACACCGAGGAACCGTACCGTCAGATTTTACGAACCGTTTGCGAACTATAAGGCCGTAAGAACTATAACGCTTGGAAGTTCGAGATAAATAAAAAGTTACTTATTAATGAAAAGGCGATCGACAAAAATCGTATGCAGCTTTTTTATATCTGGAAAACCTTTAACCGTTAATTTTAAAAGTTAACGTTTTTGCTATATATATAAAAAGCCTTAAAAAAGCCAAATTCCCAAATTCTTTTAAATTATATTATTATTACTTTAAAAAAACCTATTAAAAATAAAAAACTAGTTAATATTTAATTAAATTACGTTAACGTAACGCTTAAACGGCATCCGAATACGTTTTTATATTCGAAAATAATTTTTATTAAGTTAAAAAAAATAAAAAAGTAAATAAAGCTAAAATATTTTTATTAATTTCGGCCCTTAACGCCAAAACGAAAAAATAATTAAATTACTAAAGGTAATTTAATATTTGGGAAAAGTTTACGTAATTTTTTCGCCGTTCGGAAATATCGTTTTTAACGGTTTTTATCCCGGCGTATTTGCGCGTAATAATTTTCTAATTAGAAAATAATATTATAAAAGGTATAAAACTCGGTACGTTAATTACTAATTATTAATATAAACGCCGTTAGCAAACGGAAAAACGTTATTTAGGATATGGCGAAACGGGGTATTTTCGGAAAAATTATCCCAAAAAGAAAAAAATTGCTATCCGACATATTGGCGTTAATAAGGCCCCAAAGGTTCCGTTATTATTTAAACGATAAAAAACAACCGCAGGAATATTTAATAAAACCTAGGAAAATTTAAATAAATTCGACATTTACGAAATATTAAAAAAATTAGCAGAAAAAACGGCTTAGGGAAAATAACGTAAGGATATAAAGCTAATAACGCGTAACGCGCCAAAGACGTACGGGCGTAAAGCATACGGCGTGGTCTTTCCGTAACCGTTGGAGGACCTTTCGGATTAGGATTTGCGAATATCGCCGCCTTGGAATAAGGTCTCTAAAAAGGTGCTATAAATAAACGTTTACCGCGCAACGGGAAAAAGCGAAAATTGGATTTAAAAAAGGGGGTTATATCACGGGCCAAGGGCCCTAGTAAAAGGATTAGCGTAACGCTAATCCCGTGGCTCCCGTATATATAGCTAGCTACTCCCACGCATTTTCTTAGCTGTTCCCTAGATTTCTTAATAAACCTGTTGTGGCCCATATCCTTAGCTACTACGTATGCAGCCCTTTACAAAAATATAAAAATTATTTTTATATACTTTGGAATAAAATGAAAATACGGAGGATGCCGTTGATAAATTTCTAAAAACAAAAATAATAAATTAGGAAAATTATTTAATACGATATAAATTTAATAAAACCCGTTAATATTAAAAATAACAATTATTTTAAACTTATTATAAACGATTTATCGTATTATAAGGAATATTACTTGCTTAGGATTAAAAACAAAGTGTAATAATATTTATATACGTATATTACGTAAATAATTAAACGTTTAAAAGCATTAAATAAAAGGAAAAAAAAATATAGATTTTGCGGTTTAACGGTAGCAAGACATTTGATACAATAGTTATCGAAAGTTTTTGCGTTATAGAAAGTATTAAGCTAGTAAATTTTAGCTTATATAATTAATATCAAAATAAAGTCGTAAAATGTGGTATTCAGTTTTTTTAATACAAAATATATACGATTTTCGTATAAATAAAAGTATTTACATATTTTTGGGACCTTATATTAAATGTTATAACTTATACGATTAACAAAATCGGATAATTAATTATAAAAAATAGAATATTTATCGAATATTTTAAAAACGTATTTGATTTTAAACCGAAATAGCTATATAAGCCGGATAATAGTTATTTTTGCGTTCTTAATGATAAATATATAGTTTTAATTGATATAAATTATAGGATTAAGTTAAAAAAATTAACAGCCCGGAAAGTAAAAGGAATATTTTGAAAGTATTGAGAAATATATAATTACAAGTTTTAATTACTAAAAGGCGGCAAATTATTAATAATATTATATATTATTATTTATAAGGATTTGAAAAAATTGAACTAATCCTTTAACCCGAAAAATATTATTCGGTTATTTCCGTAACTCGTATAAAAGTATTTAAAATATTATCAAAAATAAGATATCGGAATGAAAAGTAAAGATAATAACGTTATTTCAAAAAACGATACAAATTAGGAAACGAAATAAATAAAGCCTAAAAAAGGTATTTAAAAAAGATAATCCTTAATTTATAATTTTAAAAGCTTTAAACGAAACCCCGGAACTTTTGCGCAAATTAAAGTTAGTTTTAATTTAAAAGAGCGACGAAAAGAGTAATTATAGCATATATATTTGCCATTTTAATTTTGATAATAACCTTAATAACGAAATATATAGGTTATTTATATTGGTTAACGGTTTAGGCTTAAAAGAAATTATAGGGAGTTTAAAACGAAAAATATAATTTAAAGCGATTTTTACGGAAATCAAAAAATCTTTTCGTGCAAAGTTTTTAAATTTATACCTTTTGGCGAAAAGGCTTAGGTATATCTTATAGATATTAAATAGGTATTAAGAAAAAAAATACGTTTATAGGAAAATTAAAAAAGTATAAATCCCGTATTTAAATAAAAGGATTTATTTAACGGGAAAAAATAAATTATAACGAAATTACTATTAATATTAGAAAGGTTATATATTGGAAAGTTTTAATAATATTAATTACTTCTCTAAATTGGTAAATATTTTAAATTGATTTTATTGCCGTTTATTTAAATAGTAACTTAAAAAAACGTTTATATATAGCTTTTTTTATGTTAATGAAATATTTTAATATTTACTTTAAAAATAAATATATTTATTAATTTTCTCTTAAAAAGTTATTAAATTGATGAACTCCTTATACGGCTTAAAGTAAACCGGAACCGTTTAATAAAAGAAATAAGAAAAATATTAAGAAAATAAAAATTCTGTTTATTAATTTCGGATAACGCGATATATTATAATTCGGAAATAAACGTGATTAGTATTGCGTACGTTAAAAGGTTTTTATTTTTTCGCTTTAATAAATAACGCCTTAAGGGTATTGTTAAAAAATCGTTAAAAACGTATTTATTAAGGATTTAAATAATACGAATTAATATTTAAATATGCGAATTATACGTTTTTTATTAACTGGAAATATTAAGTTAAATTAATAGTAATATATGGAAAAATTATTATACTTAATAAGTTTAAACGTTATGCAGAAAATATTTAAATTATTTGTTAAAAATATTTAAAATACGTTATATGGAATAACGAAATAATTAATAAGGTAAAACTGTTCGAATATATTAATTTAATAAGAAATTTTAATATTTTTAATTATATTAATAAACCGGATATAACATTTACGACCATAATTTACGCTAGGTTTATAAGTAACCTATTACTTAAATACCGGGAATATATTAAGCGTTTATTATAATATTTAAATAATATAATAAATTTATCTTTTCGGTATAAAAAGTTAAACGAAAGTTATCCGTATCGGAAATATAACGACTTAAAGTTATTCGAAATAATAAATATTAATTTTGCGGATTTCGAATTAGCAAAATTTATTACGGGGTAGATATTTTTCATAATTAGAATATCCGTTATGTAATTTTGGAAATTATAGAATATTATTACCAAATATATTATAAAAATAAAATATATAAAAATAATAATAATAATAACGGAAACAATAAAAATTAGAAACTTGTTTATAAAATTAAGGCTTATATTTAAACGCCTTATTTTTATCTTAAAAGATAATATAAGTACGTTAAAATAAATAACGGAAATACAAATAACCCGAAAAAAACGTTATATTCGGTTCGAATATTATTATATATGTTAGAAGGGTTAAAACGGAAATATTTATTTTTAATACGTAAAAAATAAAGATAACTTAATAAATGAGCTTACGAAATTATTAGATAGAATTAATTTCGAACGATTTGTAATTAATTTAGGGCTTTAAAAAATACGGATATAAAATAAGCCAAAAAGTATTTAAAATTAACAAAAATCAAAGTTTAATTTTTACAGAAACTAAAAATTTTAGTAGATAAGGCTATCTGACGTAAAAGGGCGTATCGGCAATTAGGTATTTTAGATATTTACGGCTGGCGCTTTAAAGCAATGTTCTGCAACCTGGGATAACGTTTGTCTAGAGACCACCGTTTGTACAAACAGGACGTATATATAAGGGCGGTACGCCCTAGACTTCTTTAGTTTTTTCTAGCATAGATCATTAAGCTATTACCAGTTTCCTGCATTTGATCACTGTGACTGCTAATACGTTCTTATTATTTTCGGTTCGAATAAAAAAATCAAATCCTTTATAATATATAAAAATAATTTATCCGTAAATATATTATTTAATTTTTCGTAATCGAGATATTTTCGTTATTAATAATATATGGCATGTCTTTTTCCGTATCGATTAAAGGTTCCGGGACAGATTTGTTTTATTTAATTCTGGTATTTACTTAATTATCCGTATAATATTTCTTATTAAGTTCGCGATATCTATTAAGCCAGTTTTCTAGCTTTTCGTATTCCCTATTTAATTTTTCGCCATTAAAGGCCTGGTATATGTTTAAGCTGAATTATGTTAATGGATTTACTTTCGTTTTTCTAATTTTCTCTAGATTATCTCTTAGGTACTCGTTTTTAATTATCTTAACGGAGTTTTTTCAGTGTCTTGCATTATATTACTTTGTATTCTATTTTGTTAAAATTATATTATTTGGTTTGGTTCTAATCCTTCTTATAAATAACTTTTAATTTTATAAATCCTAATTTTGTTCTGTAAAAAATGTTATTACGTTGAAAAACATTAATATTAACTATATATTGGGGTTTATTATTATTTCTTTAATACCTTTAATACGTTATACGTATTATTAATGATTAATCTTAATTACTATAATAATATAATCCGATAAATAATTAGGCCGATCAAGTTTAAAAATAGTTTTTTTATATTTCTTAAGCCGTTAAAAAATTTAATTATTAATATTCTTTATATTTAATTTAGCCTTACGGCTAATAAAATTATCGTATTGTCGTAATTAGGTATTAATTCTTTTTGTTATAATTATTAAATTTGTATTTTGGCTTTTATTTTTTCGTTTATTATTTCGAAAATTTTCGTTAATATTTGTTCGAATTATTTGTAATGGTTATAAATTCGTATTATTTTTAGATTTAGTGTTTCGATTAACAAAATAACGTATATCCTTATAACGGATACGAATTAAATAATTACGTTTCTGGTAAATCATCCGATTACGACTTCCAATCATAAAATAAATGTAATAAATCGAATAAAAAATACCTGAAATATATTCGGCATTAAATTAAAACTAATTATAATTTAATTAACCTTCCGTCGAAAAGTTGTTTTTTAAAAAATTTAAAATCATTTTTTAATATTTCTAGTAAAATATAGCTAAATAACTTAATTTATTTAAAAAAGCTTTCCGGTTTCTGGAGCTTTTTTTTAAAAGATTTT
The DNA here is from genome assembly GCA_004154925.1 of Monosporascus cannonballus. Classification (NCBI taxonomy): domain Eukaryota; kingdom Fungi; phylum Ascomycota; class Sordariomycetes; order Xylariales; genus Monosporascus; species Monosporascus cannonballus. The sequence continues at coordinate 112,553 of QJNS01000026.1, forward strand.
TATAAGCGGCTTAAGAAATATTGTAAAATTATTATTATCTTTTTAAGCTAAATAATGCGTTCGTTTATGGTATCCAGGCGTCGAAAAACTTCTTCGCGAAAAAAACGAAGCTTTTTCTTTTCTTTCTCGGATTCCATCTTAATGTCCGGGTAATCAGGAACCTAATAAGTAAGCTGTTCGGGCTGCTTGCTGGTAGATATAATGTCGGCGATATTGCTTAGAGTTTGACGGTATTATTAAACAAAAGCTTATAACGTATAACGGCTTAGGGTTTAACAAATTATTAAACCTTAATCGTACGGATTTATATTAATAAAAATATTTTGGGATTTTATAATAGTAAACTAACCTGATTATATTTCTTAGTACCACAAATACAGAAATCATATTACAAATAATTAATATTTATAAATGTTATAAGCTAAAGTTATTTAACTTATAAAAATAACGAACGTATTATATCTGTTTATCGTTACTGATTTTTCCTGTATTATTAGGATTTCGCAATGATCTTAATAATCCTGTCTTTTGTAGATCTCGTAATAATCCTAATAATCCTGTTACGTGACCCTTTTCTCTGCTGCTTCACTTGTTTTGACTGTTTCTGGATACGCCAAAGATGTTGGGTCATAATATTAGGGTAAATAATGAAAATATCAAATAAGTACCTATATAGCGACAAATAATGGTGTATACGCCAAAAAACGTATAGCTATTAAGCAATTCGTAAATAAATACATATTTCTATATTTACTTCGAGTTGATTTTCGTTTTTTAAATAATAATAAATACATAAATATATAAATATAATCCAAATGTTACGTAATAATATTTTTATATTAAACATTTATTAATAATACGTATAGAAATATATCGAGATTTTATTTGCAAAAGTAAAAAAACAATATAATCACTACAAATAAATTAGACAGATATTAACGAAATACCAGAAAAACCTATTACCATTAATAATAATCTGGTAATTACTCAGCAATGGCTAAAAAGGGGGATTACGATAACTTCTAAATTATCGACGCGGCAAATCCCTTCACGTTCGGCGATTATTATGGTAATTGTTTAATATATGTCTTATAATTACTGCACATTTATTAGGCGCTTATTAACTAATTCTAAGGCCTATTCCGAACTCTAATTATAGTTAAATACCTTCTTATCAGTAAATATTACGTTATTAAAAAGTATTTATTAAATAGCTGTTAATTATATCGTGATTTATTAAACTTAAATAATAATTAACTGGGGCCGTACTGTTTGTAAATTAGTATCTATAACGTATTTGCTAAATTATAATTAACATATAAACACACCCGGCCGTAACCGTAACCGAAAACGATACACCTAACATATATTAAATCACAATTAAGTAAAAATTAAATAATTGCAATAACGACGGCTAATCCGAGAAACCGTGTGACGGCTAGGCGGTTTAACCAATTATTAAATCTTAGTCGTACGGGTTTGTGTTAGCAGCAGTATCGTAGGAAAACTGAGCAATAGATATAGTAACGTGTTACGTCTCGTAATATCAAGGGTACCTTGGCTAACGAATTATTATTACAAACTGAAGTTATCTAAATTATGGAAATAATAAGCGTATATATTTTGATTTAGTTCATTAGCTTATTATTAATAATTTGATAATTTAACTTATTAGCTAATTACTAGTATGTTGGTAATCTGGCTTACAAGCTTATTATTAATAAGTTGGTGATCCGTTACGTAACCTGCCCTACCGCGTATTCGTAGTTAGATCGTGGTAAACCGTTTTAAAAACCGTAGCCCGTTAGGTTATAATACGATTTTCTTTTTCCACAAATCTTGCCCTTAAAATATCTTTTTTTCTTAATAAGTTTTCCGCCTTTATTTAATATGTTTTCCGGTATAACTAGGCGTTATTGTCGCAAATTCGAATAACAATTTACCTTAATTAATTTAATTAAACTTCAAGATTTTAACGTAATATCTTATTTTTTTATTCCGCCCCATAATTTAATTATTAAATAATAAATACGGTTTTTCGTTATAAGAAATATGTTGGTCGAAATCGTTCGTATAACGGGACGAAAGTCCTTATTTTTATAATTAATCGTTATATCGCGGAATTAAAAAAAATTCAAAATGGAAAAGCTAAAGGCTAAAAAATCTTTGTCCGAAATTTTTGCGCGTTTTTTTCGTATATGTCGTTAACGCCAATACCATTAGTCTTAAGGTGCAAAACTTATTAATTGTATTTTTTAATTTTTGGACCATTTTAACGATTTCGCCCATTTGGAATCAGAATTTATAGTCGAGGTATAGGTTTCGGATAAAATAGACGTTCTTAATTAAAGCGCGGTAAATTAAGGGCTTCCTTTGTTAAATCTGGTAAATTCGAATATTATTATTTCGTGTGGTTCTGTCGTTGCTGGTAAAAATTCTTTAGCAGGCGCTAGGCGCCAATAAGGTTTTTGGCGGGTTCCCAGGTATTTTCGATATCCGGGTGCTTTTTTTATTTGATCAAATACTAAGTAAGTCCATTTTATTTCCGTATATCGAGGTTTTTCTCCACCTTATATGCCTATTAGTTTTTCACTTTTACGTCGTTTTGTATCGTATGCATTTTAATTATATCTATTATTAATTCGAGTAAACAACTTGAAAAATTACATAAAATTTAACCTTTGGTAATATTTTCAATTAGTTATTATTTTTTAAGATTCTCTTAGCGACTTTATATAAATCGATGTATTTAAAATTAAATTGTTTATTATGTCGTTTTGTTCAAATATTCTTTATAGCAGTGAAAACTATTTCCTTTTTTTCGAAAATTAATTGTTTAACTTTTTTTGGTAATAATATTTATTTATTTGGTTACGTACGAATTTTAATTCTGTTTTTATTTTTTAATATAATTATCGTAATTATTTCGATATCAAGATTATTTTAATATTAATTAAACCGTTATCGCATATTTTTTATAAACTTTTAAAATACAATTAAAATTCACGTTCGTAAATATTATTTTAATATTTTCGTAATAATTAATATTATTATGACGGCTAGGGGGTTTAACCAACTATTAAACCTTAGTCGTACGGGTTTATGTTGGCAGAAGTATCTTGGAAATCTGAGGAATAGATACAGTAATCGTATCACGTCTCGTAATTCCAAGGGTGCCTTGGGTAACGATGTTGTATTGCAAGCTGAAGCTATCTAGACTATGGAAATAATGAGCGTATATATCCTGATTTTTCCAATCCTGTCGAGCCTGGCTCTATGGGCTCTACGATCGATCCTGTCGAGCCATCACGGGACTCGACCCACATGGCTTAGTCATTTTCCTTTTGCGACCGTTTTCCGAGGCCGCAGCTTGTCGGGTTATAACAAATATAACCTAATTATATAATTACTAATTTCTTAACTTTGTTATTTTATTTGTAATTAATATAATATTGTAAGTAGGTTTTTAAAATTTAATTTACTCGTTTTGTTCATTTATTTATTTATGGTTTAAAAATGTTAAATAACTTATAATTTCGGTTAATCTGTATTATAAGGCTTTACCAAAACTGAAATGCAAATATTAAGTTTGTATTTAAAATAATTTTCATTATTAATCCGTATATATTAAAAATATATTTAAAAACAATATATAATATTTGTTCGGCGTTTATATTTTCGTAATATAATAGGAAATAGAAAAAGTTTGTAAACAGGTTAATAATTACGAAAATGTTATTATAATATATTTCCGTAATTAGATTTTTTAATATGAGAAACTTGATATTAAAGTCGAATATAACTAAATATTATAGTTATTTTTCAATCTGTAATAGTTGTAATTTTCCGTAAGGCTTATGTTGTTAAATACTTGTTTTGGCGCAAATATCGCATTATTATATAATTTTATCTATTATTAATTTTATTTTAAGAAAAGAAATATACGTTAAAGCCGTTTTGGGGTTTTTTAAATCTTTGGATATCCGTATAGCTAATATTCGTATATATTCCGCATTAAATCCTTCTAGTATTTTTCTGGAATTCTTATTTTATCCTTTTTTTAGTTTTTTAGGAAACCGTTATTATATTGCTGGATTTTCTGATATATATCGAACGATATTGCCCGAATTGCCGCAATTTGTCGTAGTCGTACATAAGTTTTTATAATAATATCAAAGATTATATAGCTGATTTTAACAAATTCTTTTCGAGGTCTAATTGTTTGCTTAAAGCGTTTATTTTGCTATTATCTAAGCCTTTCCTATAAATAATAACGAAATCAAAATTTTCTAATTTTTTATATAATAAAGTTATTATTCTGTTAATTCCTTGATTATGGTAAAACGAATAAGATTTTGATAATCCGAATAAATCTTAACCTAATATAAGTTTTCCTTTAGGAAATACCGAAATTTTCGAAATGCTATAATAATAGTTATAAATTCCTTATTTAAAATACTGTAATTAAATTCGCCTTTTTTAATTTATATAAAAAAAGTATAATTAAGTGTAATATACCTTAATTATTTCGTTATTCGATCATTATGTTTAACGCATAATCCGAAATATCGGTTTTTAATTTAACGAAGCTGTTTAAATTATATAAAATCAATATTAGCTTGCCGGTAATTGCATTCTTAATATTTTGAAACGCCTTTTTTATTTCGGACGTTTATTTAACCCTTTTTTTTTACATAAAATTCGTTAGAAATACAATGATTTTACGAAATTTCCGAATAAACTTTCTATAATAATTAACGCATTTAAAAAATGCTTATATCTTCTTAATTATTGTTAGCGTTTGTTATTTTATAACTGCAGCGATTTCTTTTAAATATATGTTAATATTGTTAGGACCTAACAATCTTGGCTTCTTACGGACGGTCGGAACCACAAAAGGATCAAGCTCCGACCTAAGCCAAGGCGTTACGTAACTGGCTTAAAGGTTTTAAAGCGCTAAGCGCCTTAAGCCCTTTAAGTCGGTAAAAAAGTTTAAAGGGCTTAAGGGATTTAAGGGTTTAAGCCGTTTAAGTACTTTGAGCTAAGATAAGGATATATATGCTCGTTATTTCCATAGTTTAAATAACTTTAGTTTGTAATGAAATATCGTTACTTAAAATGCTTTTAATATTACGAAACGTAATACGTTATTATATTTATTATTTAAAATCTTACGATATTCCTATTAACATAAATCCGTTAACTTAGGTTTAATAATTGGTTAAACCGTTAAGCCGTTATATGTTATAAGTTTTTATTTAGTAATACCGTTAAACTTTGAGCAATACCGCTGACATTATGTTTACTAATAAGCAACCCGAATAACCCATTTACTAGGTCCTTAAAAACCTTAATATTAAAATGGAATCCGAAAAAGAAAAGGAATAACTTCGCCTTTTTCAAAAGGAAGTTTTTCGACGCCTGGATATTATGAACGAACGTATTATCTAGCTTAAATAAAACAAAAATAACTTTATTACGTTTTTCCAAGCTGCCTATAAAAAGCTTAAGGAAAAGGGAAAGGTCCCCGAAACCGGAAAGCCCTTTCGGCCGAACCAGGTTATTTAGCTGAATTTTACCAAGGAACCAAAAAAAATCCTTAAACCCCTTAAGCCAAAATCCTTTAATAGAATTTCGATTAAATTATAATTGTTTTTAACTTAATGCTAAACGTATTTCAGGTATTTTCTTATTCGATTTGTTACGTTTATTATACGAATTAAGTTTGCGGTTAAACGATTTACCGGAAACGCGGCCATTTGGTTTAAACCGGCTATAAGAAAATACGTTATTTTGTTAATCGAAAAATGTAACCCGGAAATAATACGAGTATATAACGATTACGAATAATTCGAATAAACGTTAATAAAAGCTTTCGGAATAATAAACGAAAAAATAAAAACCGAAATATAAATCTAATAATTACGACAAAAAAATCGGCATCCAAATACGGCAGTATATTGGTTTAATTAGTATTTAAGTTAAATTAGGGATAAGAAATATTAATAGCTAAATTTTTCGATAGCCTGAAAAAAGAAATATAGGAAAAATTTTTTAAGTTTAACCGGCCTAATTATTTATTGGATTATATCGCCATAATAATTAAAATTAATAACTGGCAATATGCCTGGCGTATTAAAGGAATTAAAAGAAAAAACGATAACAAATCCTGATATACGGCTAATATTAACGTTTTTCGGCGTAATAACATTTCCCATGGCATTAAACCAGGCCTTATGGAATTAGGAGCTACCTATAAGAAGGATTAGAGCCAGATTAAGTGCTATAATTGCGGAAAAAAGGGATATAAGGCTTATAAATGTTCCTTACCCAAAAAACCACGACAGAATAATTAAAAACTTATACCCGAGGGATAACCCAAAGAAAATTAAAAAAACGAAAAATTTATTAACATAATTCGGCCTAAGTATATATTAGGCTTACCGTAATAAAGAATTTAATAAGGAATGCAAAAAGTTAGGAATCTGGCTTAGTAAATAATTAAGGAATAATAAAATATCTTTAAAGAATAATTAAAGAAATATTAAGGTTAAATAAAAAAGGATTATCTCGGAATCCTTAATTAATACGGCAGGATATATATTGTTTATTATTAAAAATAAAATTACCTTACTTACGAAAAATGGAAATAGTATATTTATAACAGGATTACCCGTATATATTATAAAAAATTCGATTTTCCCAATAAAATAGGAGAAAATAAAAATGATAAATAATAATATTAATATTTTCGATTTATAATCCCTGAAAACAATTTTTTTTAGTTGGCAGCAGCAGAAAGCTGGCTTAAAGAAAAATAGTGCCCGTAGGAAAACCCCTTTTGTTATTATAAATAGTATAATTACCAAACGGAAGAAAAATTAATTTAATATATTGTAAAAAAGTATTGTTAAAAGGTTATTACGGACCTTTATTTTTAATTAATATTTATTATAAATCCTGATAAACGATAAATTTTAAAAGAAAAAATTTAACGATTTATACGAAACCTTTAATAAGAAGGAAATAAGGCTTAATAAGAAATTATACGCCATATTAAGGAACAGTTTACCCAGTAAAAAAAAGAAATCCAATAAAATTAAGAATAATTGATATAATTCGAAGGCATAGTATGCCGACAAAAATAATAAATATAATAGCTTAACGCGTTATATAAAAAAATATAAATAAGGCTTAATAAATTCGAAAAGGAATTAAAAAACGAAAATTACTTATAAAAAAGCTATAGGATAACAAAATTTAAAGAAATTAAAATAAATTCCCAAGAAAGGCTTTAAATGCGACGATAAAAGCCGTTAATAACTTTATTACCTTGGATATACGAATTGGAACGTATTAGTATATTGTAATGGTAAATTATGGAGCTTTAGGTGGAAATTATATTGTACCGGATATAATTAACGAACTTAAATTATTATGGAGATATAAGTTAAAATCTTATATAGCGATAAACGCCGAAAGTTAGGACTTTGCTTATAATAACGGAAAAATTTTACGCGAAATTAATTATTTCGAAATCTTTATTTAAGGATAATACCAGATAGTGGATTTTGATATTGTTTTATTTGGGAATTATGATATGATTTTAGGAAAACCATAGATATACCGGTACGGAATCTTAATTAATAAAAGGATTAATTAAGTAAAGTTCGTTTTACTTCCCGTTAATAAGTAAAAAAAAGAATTAAGATTTTAATATTTGATCGAAAATGGCGACGAATATAGGTATAAGGATACGACAGATACCTTATTACCTAAAGGGACAAAATACGAAAAAAAAATAGGCATTAAAAAAATACGATATATTATTGTTATTATTAAAGCAAAATTACGGTAATTAAATAACGATTTAAAATAATAACCCTAAATATTAAAAAATCTAATTAATATATTATTATAATATTATAAATACAAATAGCTTTTTAAAAAGGAGCTGGATACGAAATTATTAGAATATAACGAATAAAATTACGAAATTATTTTTAAAGAAAGTTTTTTAACGAAATTTTACCTTATTTATAACTTTAGCGAAAACGAATTATACGTTTTCCGGGAATACCTGGAAAATCGGTTACAGAAAGGATAAATTCGATTTTTAAAGTTACCGGTAGAATACCTTATGTTTTTCGTATTTAAAAAAATGGAAAATTACGACTTATGGTTAATTATCGGTAATTGAACAATATTACTGTTAAGGATCGAACGTTATTATCCTTAATTATAAAAATAAAAAACCGATTTTATAAAGTTAAATAATTTATAATATTTGATTTCAAAAATAAATATAATTTTATCAGAATTAAAAAAAGATACGAATAAAAAATAACATTTAAAACGAAATATGGATTATTTAAGTATTTGGTTATATTAATAAAATTTACGAACGTATTAACAACTTTTTAATGGATAGTAAATTATATATTGCGAAAATACTTCGACGTTTTTGTTATATGCTATTTCGATAATATTTTTATTTTTTTAGAAACGGAAAAAATATACGCAAAATACGTTTATAAAATTTTTCAAGTTTTATAAAACGTAAAGCTATTAATTAATGCAAAAAAAAACCAGTTCCATAAGCAAAAAATAAAATATTTAGGATATATTATTACCTTAAAATATATTAAGATAAATTTAAAGAAAATTGTTGTAATTATAAAATGGTAAACGTTAACGATAATTAAGGAAATATAAGTATTTTTTGGATTCGTTAATTATTATAAAAAGTTTATTTAAAATTTTAGCAGAATTATTATATCCTTAATTAATTTTACCAAGAAAGAAAAAGAATTTAAATAAACGTCCAAAATGGAAAAAGCGTTTTAGGAAATTAAGAATGCGATTATTAACAAGTTAATATTAATTATGTACGATTCAAGTCGCCCCGTCGAACTAAAAACCGATATTTCGGATTTCGTATTAGGCGTAATAATCAAATAACGAGATAATTAAGGCAAATTATATCCTATTGTATTTTTCTTATATAAATTAAAAGAAGCTGAATTTAATTACGGCATTCTAAATAAGAAATTTATGGCCATTATTATGGTATTCCGTAAATTTAAGTATTTTTTAAAAGGAAATTTGTATTAAGTTAAGGTTAATATGGATTATTAAAATCTTACCCGATTTATTACGACCAAAAAATTTATTAGACGATAATTACGATATGCAGAAAAATTGGCGAATTTCGATTTCGTTATTATTTACAAAAAAGGTTCAGAAAATGGCAAAGTAAATACCTTAAACAGGCGACCAGATTTTGAAGAAAAATTGGTTAAAGTTAGCCATATAATTTTTGATATTATTATAAAAAGATATTTACGTCCGCGATAAATTGTAATAATTCGGGTAGTACCTTTAGATATATATTAAAAAATTTAGCAATATAATAACGATTTTCCAAAAAACCAAAAAACGGATAAAATATAGGTTTTAAAAAATTTTTAGATAAATTTAGTACGAAATATATATAAATATTAATTATATGGATATTTAGGAATCCATAAAACCTTAAAATAATTTTAACGTACGTATTTTTTTCCTAAGATGAAAATAATAATTTAAAAAGTACAATAATAATATAACTTTTGTAATAAAACTAAGGCGTAACGATATAAACCTTATAAAAAATTATAATTATTACCGGTTTTAAAAAAACCTTGGGATTTGATTATTATAAATTTTATTATTAAATTTTTTTTATTCGAAAATCCAGCGATAAAAATATATTACGATAATGTTTTCGTTATCGTTAATCGGTTTACGAAATTTTTTTATTTCTTATTTTATTATAAGGATATTAACGCAAAACAAATAATATATATTTTTTTCAAAAATATTTTTAATATATACGGATTATTAATGGAAATTATTTTAAATAAAAGTTCGATATTTGCATTTAAGTTTTAACAAAACCTTATAACATAAATCGGCTTAAATTACAAATTATTTAATATATTTAGATTATAAACGGACGGATAAACGGAATAATTAAACCAAATATTAAAAATATATTTACGATATTACGTTAATTATAAACAAAATAATTAAATTAAAAAATTATTTATTATTTAATTAGTTTATAATATTAATTATTACGAAAATATCAAAATAATATTAATTAATATAAATTTTGGCTTTATTCCAGAAATTAATAAGGAAATACGTAATAACGGTTTAATTAATGTCAAAATAATCTTTACGTTAAAATAATTACGATAATTATATTAAGAAATAAAAATAAAATTAAAATTTATACGGAATTAAATAAATAAGTATTATAACTAAAAAAAATTAAAAAGATTAATTTTTAAAAAGGGAAAAATAATTTACTTTACCATTAAAAATATTTAAATAAAAAAACCCAGCAAAAAACTTGATTTCAAATATATTAATTTATACAAAATCGTTAAAAAAATTTCAGAAAATAATTACTAATTAAAACTTTTACCAAAAGTTAAATTTTATTTAATTTTTTATATTTTTTTATTTAAATTAATAGCAGATATAATTAAAGTATATACGGCATAAAATAATATAAAGGTAAAAAACGAATAAGCATATAAAGTGGAAAAAATTTTCGATATACGGAAATAAAACGGATTTACTTAGTACCTAATTAAATAAAAAAAGTACTTAAATTTTGAAAATATCTGGGAACCTGCTAAAAACCTTATTGGCGCTTAACGTTTATTAAAGAATTTTTACTAATAACGATAGGCGCGTCCCAGTTAACGGCTAATTAATTAGTAGCCGGGATATCGGGCTAGTCGGCCGCGGCTTACGTTAATGTAATAACTGCGACGGCAGCCTTTAACTGTTCTTATTCCTACTCCAGATATTTAAATTTTTCCATGGCCTTTGCGCCCTTAATCCTTTGACGAAACATTTTTATACCACAGCAACAAAACAACCGCCTTTGTTTTTACAAACGGTCCAGCTTATTAATAACAATACGTAATATTTTACGAACTTATTCCTTTTTACGTTTTAAATGGTTCTTTTCGTTAAAAAGCTTTTGGTATTCGGTTTCCGAAAAACCAAAAACGTTATAAGGGCCTTTATAATAAATATATTACGTATATTTTAAAAACTTTCGAATAACTTTATATTCCGTATTTTTTTTTTCGTAACGAAAATAAAAAAATATTTTAAAATTAAAACGTTTAATACGTTTTAAAAGGATTAAAACGTTAATATGTTTACGAAAACGAAATTTTTTAATTCGACCTAATATAATAAGTATGTAAAAAGGAAAAATATTTACCGAAATTGCCAAAACAAATAATTTGATTTTTAAGGATAAAGATTTTGGAAAGGGGGAGATCGTATTAGGACCTAACGATTTTGGCTTTTTACGGACGGTCGGAATCACAAAAAGATCAAGTTCCGACCTAAGCCAAGGCGTTACGTAACTGGTTTAAAGGTTTCAAAACGCCAAGCGCCTTAAGCCTTTTAAGTTGGCAAAAAAGCTTAAAAGGCTTAAGGGACTTAAGGGTTTAAGCCGCTTAAATACTTTAAGCCAAAATAAGGATATATACGTTCGTTATTTCCATAATTTAGATAGCTTTAGCTTATAATAAAATATCGTTACCCAAAACGCCCTTGGTATTACGAAACGTAATACGTTATTATATTCATTACTTAGAATCCCACGATACTCCTGCCAATATAAACCCGTCGACTTAGGTTTAATAGTTGGTTAAACCGCCAAGCCGTCACAAATATATCTTAAAATAATAATATATCCCAGATATTGTATTTCTTATACGTAAAATTAACCTTTTTTTACGTTAATAAATAGCCTTACGTATTATAAAGTTTGAAGACACTTTATAAACATATTTTGCATATATTTCTGCCGTTTTAAAGAAAATAAGAATGTCGTCGAGGTAGCAAACAACAAAAATATCGCGATATTTTCGTAATACATAATTAATTATCCGTCAGAAAATTATTAGTACGTTTGTAAATCTTATTGGTGTAACCATATACTTAAATAGTCTGTATTTTGTCCTAAAGACTATTGTTTATTTGTATTCCTATTTGATCTTAATAAAGTTATATTTATCTTTAAAATCAAATATTATAAATTATGTGGTTCCGTAAAATCGGTTTTTTATTTCCGCAATTAGGGGTAATAATATTTAATTTTTAACAGTAATATCGATTAGTTATCGATAATCTAGTATAAATCGTAATTTTTCGTTTTTTTAAGTATGAAAAATATTAAGTGTTTTGTTGATAATTTCGAAAATTAAATTTAACATTTTTATAACAAAGTTTTCAAATATTTTGTAAAAACGCGTAATTCGTTTCCGTTAAAGTTATAAATAGGGTAAAATTCCGTCGAGAATCTTTTCTTAAGGATTATCTTATAATTTTATGCGTTATATTTTAGCAATTTCGTATTAAGCTTTTTTTTTTGGATAACTTGGTCGTATTTGTAATATTTCAGTAATATGTTAAATAGACTTTCTAATTTTTAGTGTTGCTGTTTTATATAGTTATTTAGTTACTTTAATTTCGTTTTAATAATAATAACGGTATATGGAACTTTGTTTGGATTCCCAATTTTTTTATTTTGTCTCTTTAGGTAATAACGTTTTTATCCTGTATATCTGTATTCGTCGTCATTTTCGGTCGGATACTATGATCTTAATTTTTTTATCTGTTCATAAGGTATAAGTCGAACTTTGTCTGGTTAATCCCTTTATGAATTAAGCCTTACCGGTGCATCCATGGCCTTTTTAAAATTCTATCGTAATTCTCGAAGAAAATAATATCGAAATTTATAATTTGGTATCGCTCTTAATTAAAATCTCTAGGTAATTAATTTTGCGTATAATTTTCTTGTTATCGTAAGCGAATTTCTGACTTTCGATATTCGTCGTTATATAAAGTTTTAACTTATATTTTTATAATTATATAAGCATATTAACCATATTTGATATAATATAATTTCCGCTTAGCATTTCGCAGTTTATTATTGCGGTATATTAGTACCTTTTGATTCGTATGTCTAAAATAATAAGGTTATGAACGGCTTTTATCGTCGCGTTTAAAACCCTTTTTGGGAGTTTTTCCTAACTTTTCTCAGTTCCGTTATCCTGCGGCCTTTTTATAGGTAACCTTTTTTTTAATTCTTATTCGAGTTTGTCGAATTTTATCTATGCTTCCATATATAGCGCAATACGCTGCTATATTTGTCATTATTGCTCGCGTATTACTTTTTCGAACTATATTAATTATTTTTAATTTCGTTTTAATTCCTTTCCTTATGAGGTAAATTGTTTTTTTATGGTTTCGATTAGATCTTATTATGCGTTATGCTAATTAGCGTTTTGAGGCTCGTTTAAAAATTAACGTATTTTTTAATAACCTTTTTCTCTTTAAAATTTATAATAAATATTAACTGAAAATAAAAATTTATAATAACTGTTTAGCAATATTCTTTTATTATATATTGAATTAACTTTTTTTCCGTTTAATGGTTATATTATTAGTAATAATAAAAGTGGTCTTCCTGCGCATATTTTTTTTCGAGCTAGCTTTTTATTTCGGCCAGTTATTACATATCTTCTGGGGTTATAAATCGACAATATCCATATTATTATTTATCGTTTTTATTGTTCCCGGTTCTATTCGAAAAATCGATTCCTTTATAATATATGCGGGTAATCCGTTTCTAAATATATTGTTTCCATTTTTCGTAACCGGAATATTTTCATCGTCTACGATATATGGCATATATTTTGTTATATCGATTAAGCGTTCCGGGATAAACTTCTTTTATTTAGTCCTAGTATTCGCGTAATCATTTTTATAATATTTCTTATTATATTTGCAAAACCTGTTATATTAGCTTTTTAGTTTCGCGCATTTTTCATTGGATTTTTTGCTATTGGGGGCCTAATACGTATTTAGGCCGAATTATGTTAATAGGTTTGCTTTCGTTTTTCTAATTTTCTTTGGATCATTTTTCAGATACTGGTTTCCAGTTATTTTAACAGGGTCTTTTAGGTGCCTTGCATTATGCTACCTCATATCCCATTTTATTACAATTAAAATATTTGGTTTGGCTTTATAAGTTCTGGCTCCGTGCCGTAAAAAGTGTTATCGTGTTAAGAAACACTGGTATTAGCCGTATATCGGGGTTTATTATTATTTGTTTTTGGTGCCTTTAATACGTTAGACGTATTGTCGATCGTCTATCTTCACTACCATAACGATATAATCCGATAAATAATTAGACCGATTAATCTTAAAAAACTTTTTTTATATTTCATTTTTCAGGTTATCGAAAAACTTAGCTATTAATACTTTTTGTCCTTAATTTAATTTAAATATTAATTAAACGAACGTACTGCCGTAACTAGATACCGAGTCTTTTCATCGTAACTACTGGATTTATATTTCGGTTTTTATTTTTTCGTTTATTATTTCGTAATTTTTTGTCAACATTTATTTAAATGATTCATAATCGTTATATATTCGTATTACTTCCGGGTTTCGTTTTTCAATTAATAAAATAACGTATTCCTTTATAACGGCCGCAAATTAAATACTATATTTCCGATAAATCTTCCAATTACAAACTTAATTCGTATAGTAACTGCAATTAGTTAAATAAGACAATACCCGAAATATATTTACTATTAAATTAACAACAATTACAGTTTAATTAAAGTTTTATCGAAAAGTCTTGACTTAGGGGGTTTAAAAACCTTTCCTTGTTTTTTGATGAAATTTAGCTAAATAACTTAGTTTATTCGAAAAGGGTTTTCCGGTTTCGGGAGTTTTCTTTTTTTTAAGCTCTTTATTAGAGGCTTAAAAGGATATCGTAAGGTTATTATTATCTTTTTTAAGTTGAATAATACGTTCGTTTATGGTATCTAGGAGCCGAAAAACCTTTTTACGAAAAAGGCGAAATTATTTTCTTCTCTTTAGATTTTATTCCGGTATCCAGGTTATTAGGGCCCTAGTAAGCGGGCTATTCGGGTTATTTGCTAATAGTTATAATGTCGGCGATATTGCTCAAAGTTTAACGGTATTATTAAACAAAAATTTATAACCTATAACAGTTAAATAATTTAACTAATTATTAAAGCTTAATGGTATACATGTATATTAAATGAAATAACGTAGCGAAATAAAATAATAAATATAATAAACGTATATATTTTAATTTAGCTTCCTAACTTATTATTAGTAAGTTGGTAATCCAGCTTACTAGCTTACTACCAGTAAGTTGGTAATCCGGTTTACTGGCTTGCTATCAATAAGTTGGTGATCCGTTACGTGACCTGCCCTACCGCGCACTCGTGGTTGGGTCGTGGCAGACCGTTTCTGGAGACCGTAGCCCGTTAGGCCATGACATTGATTTATAGCTTTTAAATAAAAGCCTTTTAGCAACTTGATATATATCTGTTTATCTATATCAAAATCAACGTAAGCGTTTTGTACGTCAAATTGTACAATATGCCATCCTTTATTAACAGCTATTATTAATAATAAATGCCATGTTTCTGGTCTAGCTGTTTTTAAAAAGGTTTCTAAGTAATCTATATCTAGTTGTTGATTAAAGCCTTGTACGATAAATCTGGCTTTAAATCTTTTATCTTTTTGTTTATGAATTACCCAGCTGGATTTAATGGAATTTATAGCCGTTATATATTTGGATTTAAATAACCAACGGGTCCCTATAGTCTTTTTACCTCGGGGTAAATCGGTTATAATAAGATGACCCCCCTATTCGCGCTCCACCTCATCAACGCGCCACCCCATAACAGCGTTACGCGTTAATCCACTTACTGATTTCTCTTCTTATAAAAGGCCTGTAAACAACGTTTTTAAAAATCAAAAGAATTATTTTCTTATTTGTTAAAATCTGCGCTTTCGAACAATATGCAGCTTATAGCTGAATTCCGTACAGCGTAAGCGATTGACAAAGTAATACGTAAAAGGTTCTTACGTTTAGCCTCTAATAGTTACCAGGTTAACAAAAAATATATTTTTACGCCATATCCAAATTATACGGACGAAAAAAAAGTTCGATAAAAATCGCCAGAAATTATTACGTATCTAACAGAAAACTTCAGATCTTTAAGTTATCGTACAGGGCTAATTAAATTATACGCCATTTTATTCGCGATTCCGTTTATACGCAGAGCGCTTCTTAATTAATAACGGCAACTTTAAACGTTTAAGAAAAGATTAAATAACTTAATTTCTGCGTTATTATTCGAAAATTAAAACTTTTAAAGGCAAAACGATCGATTATAAACATTTAAATAATGTTTTCCCGGCTTCTACGTACGTCCTATTCGAACGTTTCGTTTTACCGGAAATTAAGGTTATTAAATAAAAAAACCTATATAATCCAGACGAAATTAGAATAATAAAAAACATAATTAAAAATTTTATCGTCCTCGGAAAAGCTTTTAAAAAAAGTATTTTCTTCAAGGATATGTTTAAAAGGGAATAAATTACCATAATTGCGTATATTAATACTGACGGGCGCTTATTTTTACTTTTCGTAATTCTTAACGACGTTAACGTATAATAATAATAATTTCTTAATTCAGATAATAAAATATAGAAAAGTTAATATTTTATTACGTTTAAAAACAGCTAAACGAATACCAAAATCGGCTTAAAATAATTTCGCGAAATCTTTATTTCTTATACCAAGCCTTAAAACCTAAATAAATAAAGGTTATTAGTAATCGACGGCCATAATAATTATATTACCGAAAAGTTTATTTAAATATATTTTTAAAATAAGATATATATTATTTTCTTACTTACTTACGCTTTTTATATTTTTTAACCTTTTAATATAAATATATTTGCCACCTTGAAACGGAAATACCGTTATTTGTTCCGGGAACGTTATCACGGGTGAATTTTTAAGGTTATAAACAAAACCGATTTCGTTTAGGCATTTACAAAAACGTTAAACAAGGTTATAATAACTTGAAAATATATTATAAAAGATTAAAAAATAACAAATTTATATTTTATTAATAAAAAATGGTATTAAATAATAAGTACGTTAAGAAAAAAAAGGCGATAATAAATATACCCGTTTTAAAATCGATTTATACCATAAAACGCCTTAACTTCTTTGACTAAATCATTACTTTAGATATTAAAACGCCCAAATTATCTAAAAAATTAATCTGGCTCGAAAAGTCTCTAATAGGAATTGATTTAATATACGGGAATCCTACCGTACGCCTTTTGTTTCTCAAAATCGCTAAGACCCTTAACGATAAAGCCGCCAAAGTTTCAGCCGCCGAGATTTATAACAATTAATTAACTGCAGCCCTTAAAAATCGAAGCCCAAAAAACGTAGAAAAATATAGCCTAAGCCAAATAAGGACTTCGTAAAGATAATCTCCGTCAAAAAGGTGAAAATAAGGCTGAAGGCCCCTGCGAAAGGACGCTTTACCATTATTCGGAAAAATCAAAAGTAAAACGAACCTTCCAAATGCAAAAAACATAACGAGGTGGAACTGGACTATATTATTATACGCTTTATTCAATATGGAATCAATTAATTAAGTGGTTATTAAGATATTATTATTTGTTTGAAGAGGCTATTATGGCGATAGCTTCAAAATTGGGTGCAGCGTTGATGGGGTGGAGCGCGGATGGGGGGGTCATCTTATACGTATTTTGACGTTCTAGTTCTTTAATTTCAGCTTGTCAGGCTGCTAGCCAAGAATTTTTATTAACACTTAACATAGCTTGTTTTAACGTGTTAGGTTCTGTTGTTAAAGTTGTTAATACGAAATCAGCTTTGTCCTTTTTATTAAAGCCTGATAACTAATTTGTTAACAACGTATCTTCAACTGTATATAGCAGGTTATCTGTATTTACATATATACAGTCTTCAATTAGCTCATTATTGTTATTGTTTATTCGTTGCCTTTTATTTCTACTGTTATTATCAGTAGATGTATTGCTATTGGGTCTTTTATTAGCCCTTAAAAACGACTCTATAGCCGTTATAGGGGTTTATATATTAGCTGGTTTATTAACCCTATTTCTAGCTGCTATAGCTGCTCTAGTGTTATATCTCCTTTCTAGATTTTCAACACTTCTATGATTAAAAGTATCGGTTGAATCAGTTGTTGTGTTGTTATTTACAGCTGAAATCTGTTGATCGGCAGATGATATCGACTGATTTTGACTGAATGCTCCCCTATTTTGGTTATAGGGGTGGTTTGGGTTATATTAGAGCTTTGGGAGATAGCTTTCTTCAGCTATATCATCAGTGTCTGAAGCTTCAAAAGCTTCCACAACTTCTGTAGCTTCTTTAAAGCTGTAGTCGTTATCAGAAAAACCGACGTTATTAAGGGATTTTTTAGCCCCTTTATCGGCTATATCAGTTATAAAGCGATTTTCGAATTTATGGACGTCTCGGAACTATATAGGTCTTTTGTTATTTAAATCCCAGATTTTATAATAATTATTTTGGACACCATAACCTATAATAACCCCTATATTCGTACGGGATTCCAGTTTATATATATACTTATTAGTGTTACAATTAACTATACATCCCCACGTACATATATGATCTATATACGGCTCGTAACCGTAATATACTTCAAAAGGTATTTTATATTCCTGGAATTAATGCGGTGTACGCTTATATATATATACCGCGGCTAATAAAGCTTCACCTCATAAGTATTAAGGTAATCCAGACTTTATAAGGAACACTCTAACTTTATTTAATAAAACAACGTTTATTCGTTCGATTAAACCATTCGGTTTTTTAGTATATACGGGAGTTATATTATACAATATACCGTATTTATTAAGGCATACTTCAAAACGGTTATTTATATATTCAGTCTTTTTATCACTAAAACATTCTCTAACTTTATAGCCCGTCTGGCTTTCAGCTTGGAGTTTGAAGCTGTTAAAGGCTTCTAAAACTTCTGATTTAGATTTTTATAGCTTAACTTCAAGGTATCTGCTTGATTTATCAAGGAAAGTTATATAATATTTATACCTATTATAGGTATTAGGCAGTGGACCGCCTATATCGCTATGAATTCTTTCGTTTATAGCATATTCCTTATTATTTAAAAATACCTTATTTATATTTCGATCAGCTTTAGTTTGAAGATATATTTCGTACCTCCAGTTGTTAAAGTATATAAGGTCCTGTTTGGGTACCTTTATGTTATTTTTAACTAGCAATTTAGCTAAAGGTTTTAAAAATATATGGCCTAATCTGTTATGCCAGGTTATTAACCGGTTATTTTCCATAGCCTTATCACTTAAAGCTAATATAGTGCCTTGATTTTCTTTATTATATTTAGCTTGGAATGGTATATAATATAATCCATTCTTTTGATATCCTTTGGTTATTAGCTGACGCGTCGCTTTATCAAAAAGCTTTATTCTTATATCTTCATCTATCAAAGTATAAATGCCCTTTAACCGACTTATAGATAAAAGGTTAATCCTTAATTCGGGTATATAATGGACATCTTTAATAGTATAATTTTGAGTTGAATTTATATATTTAAGTTTTAAATCGCCAACCCCTTTTACTTGAAACGTATTAGCGTCGCCCTATTTAACAGTCTTATTTATACGCTTTAGGTTTAAAAGAAGATTTTTATTAACTACTGTATAAAATATAGCACCGCTATCAGCTATAAGATGTATGATATTTTGACTATTTTCTCCTATTCTCTTTAATATAAAATAAATTAGTCGTTCGTTAGTTATATTTAGGGAGTTATATATAGGGTTATCAGGGTGACTTACGTTAAGTTCAAATTCTTCCATATCTATATTCAGACCCCCTTTAGGAGTTGGACAGGAAGTATAGGGTTCTTGGGTAGAAATAGCTAGGTTTTCGATGTCGTTTAAAGCTGTATTTAAACGCTTTTTCCTCGAATTAACAGCTTTTGAAGCCGTTTTTTTAGTTATATTAACTTGTTGGTCTTTATTATCGGTATCGATAAGTTGACCTATAAGGGCGATTTCGTTGGTTTTTTTTTCTTTTCGTTTTGGGGAAATGGGGGTTGATATATCCCCTTTCTTCATTTCTGGCTTCCCTTTTTACCTCTTAGGGGCTGGTTTCTTTCCTACTTTATTAATGGGATTTTTTCAGCCCGAAAGAGCCTTATTTGTAACGGCTAGGGGGTTTAACCAACTATTAAACCTTAGTCGTACGGGTTTATGTTAGCAGGAGTATCGTGGGAATCTGAGCAATAGATACAGTAATCGTGTTACGTCTTGTAATACCAAGGGTGCCTTGGGTAACGAATTGTTATTGCAAGCTGAAGTTATCCAAACTATGGAAATAATGAGCGTATATATCTTATTCCTGTTAGCTGGATCACCACCAGTGGTTTAGTGATCCGGCTCACTGGCTCACCACCAGTGAGTTGGTGATCCATCACGTGACCTGCCCCACCGCGCACTTGTGGTTGGGTCATGGCAGACCGTTCTTGGAGACCGTGGCTCGTTGGGCCATGACATTACTTAAGGTACCTTTGGTATTATAAGACGTAATACGATTACTGTATTTATTGCTCAGATTCCTACGATACTCCTGCTAACATAAACCCGTACGACTAAGGTTTAATAGTTGGTTAAACCCCCTAGCTCGTCACACGTTAAAATTCAGCCTAATTTTCGCCACGTTCGGGTTGCCCATATAAATTTCGGCCGATTTATAAAAAACATTTATAGCAATTTATTAATTTTAATTCTTTTAAATTAATTATCATATTTACTAAACTATATTATTTTTATATTTTTATATACATTTTAACCCGGTAATATTGTAAAACAAGAATAATATATTAATACGTATTTTAACCTTTATTTTTAATTTCGGAATATGCGAAATAAAATTTTTTTAAGTTTTGCAATATCGCGAGAAATGTTTCGAATAATAACAAAAAATTTTATTTAACGACAAAACGAACCTAAATCGTAATTGCGGTAAACGGGCGTAATAAGTTTTCTGCCGAAAAGGATTTTAATATGTTATTCTTTTTTATTTTATTTATTACGCTACATATTAACTATTTTTATTTGAAGTAAAAAATTCCGTTTATTACCCGAATATATATAACCCTAATAAAAAAAAACCGGCCAAACACAACTATTTTAAGGTAATATCCGATATAAAAAACGGAACTTTTTAATAGCCCTTAATAAGAACCCCGAAGCTGTTGGATATAAGGGACATCAGTTGTATATATATTGATAACTAGTTGCAGGTGCTCTAGAACGCGCATTGCACTTTAAGATAATCTAGTCCTGGAACATATATGTTCCGATCAAAGAGAATCTTCCGTATATGAAATATTAAAGCACCTCCTGTTAGTCGACATGCCCCCTTAACATCTTAAAGCATTTACGGTGTTAATTATTACAATTTCTAAAGCCATAATTATTTGTTCCACCTTTTCTCCAGTAATTAATTTTTTTTAATTAGCTAATTTTTTAAAAAAATCATTCGCAAAACGTTTTTCCGTTAAACGAAAGCTTCCGTAACATCTATTAATCTTAATTATTTTTTTAAAATATTTAGAAAATTCGCGTAATAAGGTTTTCGTCAAATTATCGGTTAACATATCGCTTATAAACGTATAATCCATTTCAATTATATCCTTTTTTATAACTTATTATAACTAATAATTATATATATTTATATGCCGTAATTCTATTATTAATAAGGTAATATTAATATTAATAAGTTATTTAATTTATTAGTTATTTTATTATATATTTAACGGTTTTATATCTAAGGTAATTTTTAATTTTTTAATTAATCGAAAGTTAAATAAGGCTTTTTTTATAATTTACGTACAAAATAGTAATTCTGCTTTTATTATAAAGGTAATTATTATATTTTATTTATTCGGCCGCCATTTTAGTATTTTTCTAAATAATTCCATAACGTAAATTTAAATTCTTTTTTAATCGATCGTATTATCCGCAAAAAAACCTCGTTTTAAGTATTTAATAAATCATTATTCCCGAATTATAACGTTAACGCTTTAATTCCGATCAAATATAATATAATTTGGTCGGCAGCTTTATAATATATGTCGTTAAGGTTTAAATTAAATCGGGCAAATTGGAATACCGCAAAAGATATATCGGGTTACGTATTAATTATTACGAAAAAAATAAAACCGATTTTTTTTCTGATATTTATTAACAAAACCAAAATAAACCAAATCAGGATTTAACAATAACTTAATATTTATTATAAATGTCTTTTAAAAATTGTTCAAACTTTTTTAAATATTAAATTAATTAATTCATTTATAAAGTTAAAATAAGATAAACAAATTTTCTTATTAAATTTATTTTTAATTATTTCGATATTAAGCAATTAGTATAAATTCTTAATTTTTATTAAAATATATTATTTTTATATTTATTAAATTAAATAATCAACGAAATGTTATTTTTGTACACCATATTATAATAATATCGTCCATAAAAAAGATAAATATCCCTTAATGACTAAAATAATAAGGTTCGTAAAAAACGGGATTAAATCTTAATTTGTTACATATATTAAAAATGTTTTTTTCTTATAATAAAAATAATTCCCTTAATTTATATAATACTTTTTTAATTAGGAAAATCTTATCATATTACGAATATTTTAAAGGCATTTTTATATATATTTCGTAAAATAAATTAATATTTATAAAAATATTTATAACGTTATATTGTTTAAGCTTTAGGTCAAACTTAACCGTAATAACGAATAAAATTTAAAACAACCTTTTAACGAAAATAATTATATATATATTGCTATAAATAATTTCAAGCTATGCATCGTTTGGTACGATAAAACGGACCTTATATTTTTAGAACTAGTTATATTTATTAAACCTATAAATATATCTTTATACATATCTGAAAATCTGTTTTTTTTAATAAAAAATTAATTAACTACTTCCTAAAATTACATTTCTTTATAATTTTGTAAATCAACATTTTTAGCTTTACGGAATATTTCTTTTAACGAATATATATTTAGTTTTTTATGGCCTTATGGCAATAATAATAAATTACAGTTATATATCCCGTCCTATAACCTTAATACCTTTTTATATATTAAAGTATTATTACTTTTCTAATTAAAATAACGTATAGTTCGGGTAATTAATTTTTTTAAATTTCCGAACTTACCGGCCGGTTATCGTACGTATTTATAAAAAAAGTTAAACGTCCTATCTTAAATACGCTTTGCCATATTTTATTTTTATTTTAAATAATACTTTCTTAATATAAAATATATACGAAATTTACGTTTATAACCCGTAAAATATTTTTATTTTTTATTCTTACTTTATATTAAATAATGTAAAAAGGTTTAATTTTTTTAAGCTTTTCCGTCGACGTAATAATTATAATAATTATTAAGGTAAACACTAATAACGGTAATAATCCAAAAAATGGAAATAATTCGAATATAATAATTATACAAGAATAATTAATTTTTTTCGTATAAACTTATTTTTTTATTCCGTACGTACTTAACGTTAATACTTTTCTGGAACCATTTTTTTTATCTAGCTAATAACTAAATTATCTTATTTAGGGTTTCATCCTGTTTTAAATATAAATTAAATAATTATCGTTTTAATTTAATATTTTCACTTATTAAAATAACTTTTATAACTTTTTTATAATATGCAAAAAGTCATTTTTTAAATTTATAATATTATTTAAAAAAATAACTTTTTCGTTAAATTATATATTATAAGTAATAATAACTTTATTAATTAATAAGTTTTAAATTTCGTAAATATTTGTAAATCGGTAACCGACAAAATAATTAATTTATATTTTAAAACTTAACTTTTAAAATGTTTATTTTTTTACAGCGGTAATTATTATAACGTAAATTATATAACTCTATATTTGTAAGTAAACTTATTCAGGCTTTTAATTAAACATTATAATGCTATTTTTATACGCAAAGTAAATATACTAAACCTTATATAAATTTTACCAAAAAAATACGTATTTAAAGGTACAATTATATAAATATATGACCGCTTTAAAAATATATATAATTAAAAACGACAATAATTTAACGTTATTTCGTATTATAATTATGTTTTTCTTAATTATATATTTTAAACGCTTTATACCCCTATTTTAAACCTAAATATATAGTATTAAAGGTTTAAATATAATATTAAAAGAATAATAAAAATATATTTCAAAATTAATGAATTTTTAAGATTTCGTTATCGTACTCGATTATTTATGGGAAAACGTTATTTTAATTGTTTACACTTTTTTTAAAAAAAATATCGAAACGTTATAATTAATATATTCTATTTTCTGTTTTTAAAGTAAATATCCCAAATAAAACCTAAATATCTGTCCGTAATAAACATAACGTTTTTATATCTTTTAAAGTTTTTTTCAAAATTTATAAAATCGATAATAATTTTTTATTCTAATCGGGATATTTTTTTGGTTTGTAGCGTATTAATCGTTTAACCTTCGCCTTATTACATATTTATTATTTAATTATTATAAAACCTTTTAAGCGGATTTCTTTGGTATAAAATTATAATTAAGCGATTATTTCGGAACTTAGATGATCTAATTTCAAATATTATATAACACCGTTACCGATTTGTAATATCTTCGTTATCCTTAAGTTAATATTTTATTTATAAATAACCAAAATTATATAAAATATTATTACGTTAATATTTTTAATACTGAATTAATTTAAATTATTTGTTAACGTAATAACGATTTAATTATATTTATTTCCAATATAATTATTAATTTCTTTACTATTTTATTCAAATCTTTTTTTCGGAATTGCCGAAATAATACCAAATTATATGCGAAATCTTCGTAATAAATTACGTTATATAAACATAACGCTTTCCTACCCTTTAATTAGGACAAAATTATTATTTACATATATCCCGTTGCTTTATACGGCAAATTTAAAGTTTAGGAATTTATTAATTAAATTAAAGATATATATCGTAAATCCTAAATCCAAAATAATGAAATTTTTTACGGGATAAAATAAGATACTTATGGCGTTATATTAATTAATAATTAAAAAATATACCAGTACTTATCGTGTTCCTTTTAGGAATTAATTTATTTTTTGTATAATAAATCTTTTCATAATTTTTCATAAACGGTTAATTTCTTTCTTTAAAAATTAATTAACGGAAATTCGTCCTTGGATATATGCTATTATCTTATCGTTAAAACAAAAACTTTCTAGGGCTTTTTTAAAAAATATATAATAATAATTAAATAATTTATAATAATTAATTAAGTACGTTTTATAACGGGTACCTTATATATTTAATTTCTAACGCTTCCGCTTATTACCGTTTCGGTCCGTATAAAAACCTTTACGGTTATTTTGTTTCGGCTTACGGTTTAAAGTTTTTTCTTACATTTAAGGGTTAATACTTTTAAAATTTTCCTAATTAAAATCGTTTTAATTAAGGAAACTTACAAATATACCGTAAAATATTAAAAATATTATCTTAATATTTCGTAATATAAATATAAAATAGGCCATAATTTAATAATTTAAATAATTAATTACCGTTTTTTAAAAATTAATCGTAGTATTATTAATTTTAACTTTTTTTATTATTTGGACAATAATGGTTTATATTTTAATTATAAGGGCTAATATTATGCACAAATTATTAATTTATCTAATCGTCGTTTCCATTTTTGGAATACTATATTATTATTTTAAAGCTATAATTTTCTATTATTTTACGATTTATTCGTTTAATTTTTTACCAAATTTCGAAACTTCTTTTAATATTTCGCGATATTTTCGTTAAATATTAATTAAAAATTTGTTATCGTATACCCTACCGAATTCGCCCAAATTAACCTATTATTTTTGTATATATTTTCTTAGAAAAAAATTAAGTTCTTTAATCGTTAAAAAAATTAATTTTAAAATTTATTTCGTAAGGTCGTTAATGTTTTTGCGGAAAATATCGTATTTCCGATATTTATAAATATACGCCATAAAATCCTGATTATAAGTTTGTTTGTTTTCGGTTGTTATCTTAAAGGTATTCGTTAAATAATTGGTATAATCGATTTTTTCGGTAACTTTTTCGGAAAATATAAATATGTACGAAAAACCGCTTAAGGTATTAATTCGTATCGTATGGCGGATTCGTTTTTTTGGATAAAAGGCTATATTAAATTTTATAAGTTTAATAAGCCATTAAAGTTTCTAATTAGAATCGATATAATCTCACATATCGAACGTATATACTTTAAATAGGATTTCGCCTTTAAAATAATCCCAGTTCTTAGGTCTTTTATAAATAACGAAAGACGTTAACGGTACGGTCGCTATTATTATTATTAACGTATTTCGATAATTATAATTAATATATAGCTTATATCGTTCTAACGGCAATTAATTAATTAATATATACCTTAATTAAGCGAATAAAACTCTTAATTATCAGATACAAGGGATATCAGTTATATATGTATTAATAACTAGTTGCAGGTGCTCTAAAACGCGCATTACACTTTAAGGTGATCTAGTCCCGGAACATATATGTTCCGATTAGGGGGAATCTTCCGTATATGGGGTGCTAGAGCACCCCCTGCTAGTCCACAGAAGCCGCCCGGGGCCGAATAACCAGCCGCGTTTATCGTAATTACCTCGACGAATATTTCTTTAAATACTTCGATAACGATTTTATCTTTTTATAAAATAATGCTCCCGTTTATACCGCCCGAATCGTAAAAAAATGGCTTTAAAGGCAGGCTGTCGAAATGCTAAACTAGCCTCCATATTCGCCCGATTTAAACATTATCGAAAACGTATGAAAATTACTAAAGGAACGTATCCAAAAAAGGAACCGAAACTTAAGTTATTCGGTAATACGCAAAAAGTATTAGATTTACTTATTATTACTGCAATTACTATATAGGAGAAATTCGCAAAAACTATTTTAAATAATTTAATAAATATCATATTAAAGCGAATTGAAGTTATAATTGCAGCTTAGGGCTGGTATACGGAATATTAAAGTAACTTACCGTATACGTAATCCATTTATCTATAAGTAATTAAAATTGCTAGCAGTTTTATTAAGAATTGGTGGAAAAACGTATAAGTGAAGTTATGAAGGTGGAAGTTGGAAATATGGGGTGTGGAGACTAAACCGGGACTTTTGCACCCCGACTGTAAATGTGTACTGGTACAGATTCACAAGCCGTACTGGTAGCGGAACTGTACTGGTGGAAGTAATTTGGTCTGTACTAGTTCAGATCCCGTACTAGTTTCGTTCCCATACTGGTCCTGACCCCAAGCCGTACTGGTCCATTTCTGTACTGGTCACACCGCCCTACAAGACGGGTCTAAACCCGTACTGGTCCAGGTCTGGCCGGGAACAGACCATTCAGGCCGCAGTTAGGTCCTTGATATGGAACATTTTGCCAGCTACACTACCTTCTGTTAACCGCCAGCAGTGATTCTACGGCAACTCGCATTAACCCGTCGCAGGTTGTTGGAATCTATTATGTCTATAGTTATTACTAATTGATTTATTACAGCTATTTGTATCTGCTTAAACTAAGGCGTTGTAACAATTTTCTAGCCATACCTAGGTCCGAATTTCCGCTAATCGTCTTAAACTGAACCAATAAAAACATAAGAAATCACTACCATTCCTTATTAGGGCAACTAAGTAACCGGCACCTCCAAAAATTGTTGACAATAACGCCTTATCCCCTTTAAGCACGTAATCCTCTAAACTTTTCGGATTACGGATTTTAAGCTGGAACATCGGCCGTGCCAAACGGAACGGGAGGTATTATAAATGGGAAGAGACTGGTGCAATTTGGGATAAAAAGCTGTTATTCTGATTGATTTAGGTTGCTATATGTTGTTTTTCATTGGAAAAAAAGTCCAGGCTACATGAATACAACTTGTGGGACTGTCGCGCCCATTAACCCCCCTAAGCTCTAGTGATCTGTTGAACCTAGCGACGCCATGGCTTGGCTAGCTAACCGGCTAGTGGAAATAGTTTCGGCCACTCCGGTATTCTTATCTCTTGGCTACCACTGTTTTTATCTGCATTTAAGGAGGGTTCACCACCTTCACCTTCTATAGAGGACCTTCTAGAGGTCAGGCAGCCTTTAATACACTTCTTCTTCAGTTATATGCTTCTGTGTGTGATGTCATGGTCTCACATGATCCCCGGTCAAACCCGTTATCCAATAATATTTTCTAGCATCGGCATAGCACACAAGACATTTCCATCTATCTCCTTGGTAGTTGTGAGACCCTGGCATCACACACAGAAGCATATAATTGAAGAAGAAGTGTATTGAAGGTTGCCTGACCTCTAGAAGGTCCTCGCTAGAATGAGGGTAGCGAACCCTCCTTTTATACACGTAAATACAACTGTAGCCAAGAGAAAAGGTACCGGGGGTGCATAAAGTAGCCTTGTTTCAGTAGGTGATCAAACTAAGCCGAGGCTTAACTGTTTGATCGACACCAAATACGGAAAGGTCACCTTCTGATCGGAACATATATATTCCGTTGCTAAGTTACACAAAAATGGTACGCGTTGCGAAAACGTACGCAATTAGCTGAATACAATAACAATTAATATCCCCTCTATCTGATAATTAAAAATCTTATTCGTTTAATTCGCATATGTATTTATTAATCAGTTATTACTAAGACGATATAAGCTGTATATTAATAACAGTTATTAATATATTTGAATATTCATAATAACAACCGTACCGTCAACGTTTTTAATTATTTATAAAGGACCTAAGAACTAAAACCGCTTTAAAAGCGAATTCCAATTTAAAACGTACGCGTTTGATATTTAGGATTTTATCGATCCTGCTTAGTTATTTCCGTGGCTTATTAGATTAATAAAACCCGATATAAGCTCTTATCCTAAGAGACGAATTCGTTATATAGCACAATTTAATATCCTATTATCGTTTTTATCGTCGGGAAATATTACCGAAAAAATTAATTTAACGAGATACCTAATAAATACCTTTAAGATAACGACCGAAGGTAAACAAACCTATAATCAGGATTTTGCGGCATATATTTTTAAAAATCGAAAATAAGACATTTTCTATAAAAACGTTAACGATTTATCGAAATAAGTATTAGAGTTAATATTTTTAACGATTAAGGAAACAAATTTTCTCCCTGGAAAAAAAGTACGAAAATAATATATCAAATTGGCCGAATTAATCAAGGTATATAATAGCAGGCTTTTAATTAATACTTACCGAAAATATCGCGAAACGTTAAAGCAAGTTTCGAAATTTAGCAAAAGATTAAATAAATAAATGGTAAAATAATAAGAAATTATAGTTTTAAAATAACAATATACTGTTTTAAAAACGAAAACGATAATTATATAGGTTAACGACCTATATATAATATTAGCCCTTAAAATTAGAACATAAATTACCACTTTTTAAATAATAATAAAAAAACCGAGATCGATATTAGTACGATTAGCTTTTAAAAAATAACAACTAGCTTTTTAAATTATTGGATTATAAGCTATTCCCCGTTAACATTGCGAAATATTAAGATAACGTTTCTAACCTTTTATCGAATTCCGACAAACCTATTTATTTAGGATGATTTTAATTTAAAAAGATTAAGCTTACTAATGGCTAGCTGGAAAGGAAAATTCCGGTACAAAGGCAAAAACGAAATAATTGTAAAAGTTCTTATTCGGACTAAAACGTTAATAAAAAAAAGGTAACGAATTAAATACTTAAGGTACCCGTTATAAAACTTATTTAAGCTTTTATTACATATTATTTCAATATTTTTATACGTTCCTTAATAAAGCTTTAACGCGTTTCCGTTTTAATAATGAAATATTAAAATTAATTTACTAACGATTTACCTTTAATTAATTCTTAAAGAAAAAAATTCGAATGGCTATTAAAATGCATGAAAAAACTAATTACTTTGGAAATTAAGCAATTTTTAAAAGGAATAAAACGTACATTAAGGTATTTTCTGATTAATTATAAGCGTAATACGATAAACATTTCCTTTTACCGCTTAAGGAATTTTCCCATCCTGGATTTCGGATCGACAATATCCATATTTAATATAATCAGCAGATTTTTTTAATTATAAACTTACTATATAAAATAACGAAATATACGTAAATAACAATTTTGTCCCGATTAGTAATTACGGAAAAGTAAATATATTATTTCGAAACCTTAACGATATAAAAGCGTTATATTTATACGATATATCCTATTATAAAAACTTTGCGTATAATTTGGTATTATTCCGATAATTCGAGAAAGGAAATATTAATAAAATCATAAAGGAATTAATAACAATATTCGAGGTAAGTATAATTAATTTATTATTACGTTAATAAATAAGTTTAATTAATTCGTTTTCTAAAATATCGAAATAACAACTTTTATTGTAATATTTGCTGCTTATAAACGAAATATTAACTTAAAAACTGCAGAATTATTACGTACTGGCGATAAAACTATATGGCATTTACGTTTAGGTTATCCAGGCCTTAAAGTAATCGTTTAATTTCTATTTTATTTAAAAAAAATGCGATTAAAAGGCCTTACGACGGTCAAATACCAAATTTGCAGTAAAGCAAAGGCTAAAAAGCAAATACGTCGTACACCAAAGGAGGATACTTTCCGATCAGGCCAAAGAATAATTATTAACTTTACGGATTCTGAGAAAAACTCGGAAAAATATAAATACGTAATATTCGTTACTAATAGGTGCTTAGATTATATTATGGATATTTACCTGAAGAACCAAAATCAAAATACATTAATTCATTGCGATATTTCCTAGGCGTTTTTAAAAACCAGGACAAAATCTTTCCCCAAGTAATCGAATATAATAACCAAATCTTGAAAAATTATTTATTTCGATATATACTGCAATTACCTCCTTTCAGTATTAATTTAAAGCCCTTAATATTTTTTACCTAAGCTTACAACGGGGGTATAAAACGTTTAAAGGATAT
Organism: Monosporascus cannonballus; assembly: GCA_004154925.1. Lineage (NCBI taxonomy): Eukaryota > Fungi > Ascomycota > Sordariomycetes > Xylariales > Monosporascus > Monosporascus cannonballus. Next base: position 143,659 of record QJNS01000026.1, read on the forward strand.
AATTAAGGAGAAAATAATTATAATACGAAATAACCTTAAGTTACTACTATCTTTAATCGTATATATCTTTAAAGCGGCAATATACCTATATAACCGAACGCCCAAATACGCCTTATTTTGGTAAATTCTGTATAAGGCCTATTATATTTACTTCGCGTACAAAAATAATATTGCAATATTTCATCGCAAGCTATAATAAGCATATTTACGAATTTACGGCTATATAGCTTATGTTATAACGAAAACCGTTATGAAGAAAAATAAAGGCTTTAAAAACTGAATTTAAAGATTTAGATCGGCTATTTTGTTAATTACCGATTAACGAATATTTACGAAGTTGGGAACCTTTTAACGAATAAGGTTATTGCTATTCGAAACTTACAATTTAACGAAAAGGTTACTTTTTTCGAAAATATCAAAAACCTTAAGGATAACCATATCTATGTTAGCAAAAACGAATTCTAATATATTTTTTGACAAATATCATTACCTAATAAAGCTAAAAGTTACCCAAATAACCATATATAAAAAGAAAACGAAAACGTAAGCGAAATAATGTATTTATTATTTAAACCGGAAACTTTGGAATAAAATAGTATTAATGCAGAAAACGTATAAAATAAGCAAAAATAAACTTATTCGCAAAGAATTAATTATTTTTATACAACCGTTTATTCGAATTATTTTTATCCCTTAAACTATTTTTTTCTTTAACGTCTACTTTAATATTTATTATGATTATTACGCAAACGGAAAAAATAAAGGTAATTTTAGGTTCTTATTATATTGTTTAACTTAAAGTAACGGTAAAAAACATAAATACCTTCCGGGTTGTAAACGTAAGTTTTACGTATGTTCTGTACCGAAATAATATTATACGAAACGATTGCAGAATATTAACAACCGCTTTTAACATAAAACGGTTAATTTATTTTATAAGAACTTTCGATAATTAGCTAGTAAATTGCAGAAGTTTAAGAAAATTAATTATCAGAAATATACGTTACCTTAATCGAAAAGGCTTTAATCTATTAGTATACGAAAGGATATTTAAATTGTAAAACCGGATATATAAACATAACTTATTTTTACTGCCGCGAGGCCATAAAAAGCTAAATATATATCCGTTAAGGCAAATATTTTTAAAAGCCGAAAAGGCTTATTTATAAAATTATAAGAATATATATGTCAGGTGTTGTTGGGAGATCAGAGTGGCAAGGTAACCCATTTATTGAAAACAGTCTGAAACCTGACCTTTCTCTCCATTTCTGGGGAGAAACCACCCATATATATAGCCGACCCCCGCATCGAGCTCGTAAAGGTGACGTAGCCCTGAAGCGTACACCCCTTAGCACCTGACAATATAATCCTGGAAAACCGTTAATTAGTTTTTTAATAAAGGAAAACAAGTTTTAGAATATATATAAGTGTACGTTTATAAGTTCGTTAAGGACGGTTAACTGTAAAAGTGCAAAGTACGATTTATAATACATAATAATTAACAGCTAAAAAGCGCGTATAATAATATATATATGTTTATACTTGCTAAAAGATTTTTCCGAACGTTAATTATTATCGTAACCCGATTTAATTTAGAACTTAAATAATATAACGTTATTAACGTTTTCGTTTACGCGAATCTTTCTTACGACGTATATATAAAAACGCCCTTAGGGCACCTATATCGTAACAAAATCCTATGGATTAAAAAAGCCCTATACGGCTTAAAGGAATTACCGTTATTATAGCAGAAAAACTTTATTAGCATTTTGAAAAATGTGGGATTTAACCCCGTTTTTTATAAGCCCTATTATTTTTTCGTCAAGGGGTGTTCCTTTTTTTTTTTACATTAACGACATTATCGTAATGTACCGTAAAAAAAGCCAATATTTCGTTAATTAGGCGATCCAGCAAATCAAGGAACGGTATACCCTTATAAGGAATAAAGACCTTTAATGGTTTCTTAGTATCGAAATAATTAGAAACCGTATTAAGCGGAAAATCTGGATATTTTAATTTGATTTTATAAATAAGCTAATTAACTTTATCTTTAAAAAACGTTTAAATAATTTTTCAAATACGCCGATAATTACCGTTAAATTATTATTTAACTCTGATTTAACTAATCCAAATTCAGTTAAAAAATATCTGAAGAAAATAAGTTTAATTTTGTACATAATGGTTAATATCCGACTCGATTTATTTTTTGCCGTATCCCGATTAATACGATTTAATTTAAACTCTAATACCGTATATTACGAAATAACCGATCGAATTATATTATATTGTTACGGCCCAAAAAGCTTCGGCCGCAAAAAACCGTCAGACCAGGATCACACGGACCACCCCCGGGCCACGTGACGGTGATTACCGCCAAGCTAGTGATCACCGGTAATCAAGGTTAATCCTAAGCGATTATAATTACTACGAGCTGTATAATTATAAGTGATTAAGCTAAAAAAAAGGATATATATGCTTATTATTTCCATAATCTAAATAGCTTTAATTTGCAATAACAATTCGTTATCTAAGGCACCTTTAATATTCCGAAACGTAATACGTTATTGTATTTATTATTCAAAATCTCATAATACTTCTGTGAATATAAATCCGTACGACTAAAGTTTAATAATTGGTTAAACTCTTTAGCCGTTATACGTTGCAAACTTTTATTCAGTAGTACCGTTAGACTCTGAGCAATATCGCCGATATTATATCTATTAGGAAGCAGCCCGAACAGCTCATTTATCAGGTCCCTAATTACTCGGATACTGGAATGGAATCCGAAAAGGAAAAAAAAAAAAAGCTTCGCCTTTTTCGCGAAAAAGTTCTTCGACGATTGGATGTTAAAAACGAACGTATCCTTTAGCTTAAAAAAATAATAATCTTACAACGCTTTTTTAAGCCGCTTATAAAAAACTTTAAAAAAAAAGAAAAACTTTCGAAATCGGAAAACTCTTTTAATGTAACGAACCTGTCATACATCCACCTGGAGGTATAAGCAGTATCCGAAAAGGGTTCTTGATTTGCAGGTAACAATAGGGCGAAAAATGATTCAGTGGTCTGTTTGTTAGAGAGGTTTTAAAGATTCTCCCTTTAATTAGAGAACGGTACAGTTGCCTTTTGGTTAAAAGCTTAGATTAATAACTAAGGAGTGAAACTAAGTAGGTGCTATTTATATGAAAAACCGGTTTATTATATATCCCAATTCCCAAAGTAAATATGTTGCGGATCTGTTAGATCTATGTAATTTGGTCCCCAGATTACCCAGATTAACCAGATTACCTTAAGAACTAAGCTTTCCGTCCGGAGTTTAACCGTACCAGATTTGCGCTAAGCTTTAAAGGTTGGTCTCCTCGAAATAGGAACCTTTATTCCTGTAATATTATTTCCTTTTTCTAAGGATTTTTATCCCAAAAATAAGTACCGTAAGTGGCCGCTTCGTTTTGTTGGAAAAAATTGGAAACGTCCTAATTGATTTTACCATAATAGAACGTATTTTTAAAAAAAAAAGAAAACCTCGTTTAAATTAACGCGGCTTTTGCGATATTTGTGTTAATTTAATTAAAAAATTTAGCATTAAAACTTTTCCTTATTCGAACTGTGTCCGATTTGGCGAAACCGATTACTTTTACGTTCCGGAGTATTTAAGTTATAATTATTATATCTACCGGCAACGTCCTTCCTGTGACGTTTTAACCATAAACTCCTTACAGAAAATAAACGAAACGCAAAATCGTTTGTTACGCGAACAGCGTAAAACGGAAAACAGTTTTCTGGCGTATTAAAAAACTGCAAAAAGGAAATAAAAGGCGGTAAAAAAAAGGTTAGCCGAATTGCGTCGTTAACAGGATAAAAAGTTAAAGGAATTTATTAGAAAATTAAGGCATTTACGCCTATAGCAGGACCTTTTTAAAAAAAGGGCGATAGAATTATTAAAAGAAGGTTTGGAATTAGATTAACTGGAAAAACAAGAAAAGATAGAGGAAAAGCAGCATTGCGTAAACGCGAAATAAGCGTAACTTATATCTAAGATGGACGCCGTTTTGGAAGCGTTTATTTTTTTCGACTGGAACGCTGTAAGGGTTAACTTAAATAAGGGACCGTTATTACCTACGACTTTGGCCGCACTGGAAACGGTCGGTCAAGATTTTGGCGGTAAAACGTCTTAACCAGGTCCATCGCATTTGTTAAGTGGTTAAGTGGTTCCCATATATTTTCTTCGGGTAAGTAATTTTTTTATTTAATTAGGTACTGAACTTTGTTTTTAACTATTCTGGAATCTAGTATTTGTTCGATTTCGTATTCGTCAAAATCTTTTTCGAATTCCAGGTCTGTTTTTAACGGGGCGTTTTTAAATATTAGTTCAAGTAAAGAAATGTGAAAAACCGGGTATATTCTTATATTTTTGGATAACGATAATCGGTAGTTGGTTTTGGAAATAACTTTATCCATTTTAAACGGGCCAAATTTTTTAAAATCGAACTTATCGCTAAATTTTTTCGTTTTAATTTGTAAAACGTTTAAAGTTACGTTTTGCCTTTGGCGTAATAAGTAAACCTTATTTTCTTTCGTTAAAATTAATTTTTCAATTTTTTTCTTATTATAATACTGGGTTATTCGCTATTAAAAAAACCGTAATTCGTTCTGGAAACGGGTTTGGATTATTTTGATTTTTGTTATTAATATTTTTGCTTTTGGGGCGATTATAACAATCTTAGGTGCTTTATTAAACAGTTATTTAGGTCGTTCCGTTTTTGCATTATGTCCGTATATAGCAATATAAGGAAATATGCCCATATTTTCATTAATAGATATATTATAAGCGATCTATGCCAATAATAAGAATTTTACCTAATTATCTTGCTAGTAATTAACGTAGTTTCGAAAATATTATTCTAGAATTTGGTTTAGTTTTTCGGTTTGGCCATCTGTTTAAGGATAATACGTTATTAAGAACTTAAGCTTAATACCAATTTATTTAAAAAAACTGGTACCGAATTTTGAAATAAAAAATATATTTTTATCGGAAATAATCTTTTCTGGTATTTCGTACTTATCAAGGTAATATCTGATAAAAACATAAGCTAATTATTCTGCCGTTGCGTTTTTTTTAAAAGGTAGGAAATACCCATACTTAATAAATTTATTAACGATTACCCATATTCCGTTATATTCGATTCTAATAACTAGGTTTTTGGATGGAAGTAAGTTAATAATAAAGTTTTAAGTTATGGTATTCCATATCTTATCTGGAATATCAATAGGTTATAATAGCCCGTAAGGCTTATGGCGTACTATCTTAGCCTTATTACAAATATTACAATCCTTAATTACCTTTTTAATTATTCGTCATAATTCTGGAAAGTTATATTTTTCTTATAGCCATTTGGTGGTTTTGAAAATCCTTTAATATCTATGCAATAGGTTTTCGTAAAATTCCTTTACGAATTATTTTTGTTAATTTTTTGGAACATAAATTTTTCCATAGTACAGTAGCTAATCTTTTAATTACCCTTTTAACTATTAAACCTTTTTCTGTTTTTCCATATCGTAAGAATTCCGGAACCGTATTAAAAATTTTATAGTTGGTTTTTTTACGATTTTATATAACTGTATAATGCCGTCCTTATTATACTATAGCATTTATATATTTTTTTTGGGAACTTTGGAATCGTAATTTCCTTTACGATTAAAAATATCCGCTTAGATATTTTTTTTTCCTTTGATATAATGTATTTTGAAGTTAAATCTGGATAAAAAAATTATCCATTTTTTATATTGTTTGTTTAGCTCCTAAGCTTTTATGAATCGAATAAAGTTTTTGTGGTTAAAATAAATATCGAAAGGTTCCTTTGTTCCGTTAAGGAAAAGTTCCTATTCCTTAAAAGTATTAATAATTATTAATAGCTTTTTGTCGTAAATCTGGTATTTAAGTTTTGCATCCCGGAATGCTTTTAAGTAATAGGCCATTAGGTATTATTTGCCGTTATTTTTTTGTTATTTTAGAACTGCACCTAAGGTATATTTTAAAATATTTGTTTTTAGGCATTTTTTTTTATTTGGGTTTAGCATTTTTATTATTAATCCGTTAATGATTATTTTCTTCAATTTCCGGAATGCCTTTTTTATTTCCTTTAGGAACTCAAATTTTTTTTAACGTATTCCTTGGTGGTAAATTTTATTAATGGCCTAATTATTTCTCCGTACTTCTCGATTAGGTTACGTATATAACCCGTAAATCCTAAAATTTATCGGATATTTATAACGGTCGCCTTATCGGGGATAAGTTAGTTTTTAATTGCTTTTAATTTAAAGCGTTAAATCTAAATTTAACCGAAAATAAAAGTAAATCTTAAAAAATCTAATTTCTGCGTATATTATACATTTTTGGCTGGGTTAACTCGAATATTGGTTTTATTTAAAGTTCTAAGTACCTAAGCCATATGCTTCTTATGCTCCTTTAGGGTTTTTAAGTAGATGAGGATGTCGTCGAGGTAAACAAATATGAATTTATCCAGGAATTATCTGAGAATAATTATAATTAGATTTTGGAAGTTAGCGGAAGTATTGGTAAATCCTATCGGCATTACTTTGTATTCGTAAAGTCCATATATTGTTTTAAATACCGTTTTCCATTTTTCTCCTTTAGTTATTCGGATGCGGTAATAGCTATTACGAAGATTAAATGCCGTAAATTATTTGGCTTTGCTGGCGTTTTTTTTCAAGGTATTTATAAATATTAGGGGGTATCCATTTTTAATTATGATATCGTTTAACTATTTGTAATCGATTATTTTTCGGTAAACAGGATTTCCGTTTTTGTTAATTTTTTATTTGTTATCCTTATTCTTTAGTACCATAAAAATAGGATATCTGGCAGGAAAATTAAAAAGTTAGATATATCTTTTTTTCAAATTAAGTTATATGCTTTTTTATAAGGCTTTTAACTTTTTGGGGTTTATATGGTAAATCTTGTAAAGCTTAGGATAATATTTTTCCTTAATAGGTATCCGGTGGTCCCATTAACTATGTGGCGGTAACTCATAATCCTTTTTATTTTTAAATAATCGTTTAAATTTTTGATATTCCGGCGGTACTGTAGAAATTTGATTAGAAATCCGTATTTCCTTGATAATATAGCAGATTTTTTAATTATCCTTTTCTGGTATTTCGTTTTCCTAAAAGAGTATTCGTTTTCTCTAATTAATCCGTAAGTTGTTAGAATAGAGTTAAGGCATTCCTAGGATAATGTTATATTCGGAGATATCGGCAATATCCAATAAGATACGTTCTTAATATCCTTAAACCCGTACTAAAAGTTCCTCGGTTTTTCGAAAAATTTGTTTATTTTCGTATGTAGATAGGTTTTTATTTACCGTACGTAATTTATAGGATTTTAACTTATATTTCCAGGGAATCTGATATTTTTTTGCCGTTATAAAGGAAATAAAATTACTTTCTGCGCCGGAATCGATTATTACTTTGAACGTTTTATTTTTGTACTGAAAAAAAATCTCGATCTAATTGCGCATTTTTTTTGTTGCTTTATATAAGGTTTTATAAATTAGGGCTTTTCGATACCTTAATTTCGAAAACCTTTGTAATTTTTTAACTTTTGATTTTTTCCGGCTTAAACGAACCTTTATTCGTAAGCTTTTTTGATAACATATTTAGTACATTAATCGTTTTTGTACTTAAACCATGTTTTCTTGCCATACCTATATTAAGGTTTTTTTTTTTGGCTTTTTTCCTGTCCTTATATTTTCCGAATTATGGGATTAAAAGGGCAGATTTCCGAAAAAAATATTCCCATATTTAGGAACTTATATTGGACGCAAAGTATCGGAAAGTAACATAAGCATCCTTACGATATAACCTTTTGACTCCGTTCTGACTCGGGGTATAAGTAATAGGACTTGGGGTATTTTGGTTATCGTAAAATTTCTGTATATCGGTATTCGTTATTTGGTTCTGTAGGAATTTTTTCGTCCCATCTAGGCCAGAAATTATTATTTTCTTTAACTTTAAAATAAACGAAATAATCGTTTAAGTAGTAAGTAATAAAATGTAATAAGTCGTAAAGGTTTACCGTTAATTTTTTTGGGTAAATAATATATTTTGGGAGTTTATAAAGCTTTAGGGATAATTATTTATAATTATTATTATCTAATCGAAATTAACCGTCCGCTATATGCATTTTACATTTTTGGGAATCAAAATAATATTAATATCTTAGCTTTATAATTATCCTGGAAACTATTTATTCTGGATAGTATTTATAAGCTTTAACCTTAAAATCCTGGCAAATAGGATAATTTTCGTACTTTAGGTTATCGTTTTAAATTTAAGTAATAATAATAATAGTGAATTCTAGCTAAAAGGAAATCGAGCTAATTTTTTTTTTTTCCTTTTTGCCTTATTGTCGGTTTCTTATTTAGCCGTTTTGGCTTTTTTCTGGGATTGAAAAATTTTTCCCTTTTTAAAGTTCCTTTGGACGGGGGAATAACATTTACTTTTAAAATACCCCTTTTTGCCACAATTAAAATATTCCACTTTAAACTTATTTTTCTTAGGCTCTTTCGAAACGGAACTTGTTTTTTTTTAAGGCTTGCCCTTATCCTTCCTATTCTGGCTTTTCGAACCTTTATTTTTATCTCGTCTGCCGGTCCTTTTCTTCTTAAGGTACCGATCAAAGGTACGTCGGTCGGCAATAATAACCTTATCGGTATATTTTATAAAAGATTTACTTTTAAATTTTATATATAATTTATCCTTAACTTAAGGTTTTAAGTTATTATAATAAGGATAAAATAATACGCTTTTTGGTAAATTAAAAATAACTGCTAAGCGGTTAAATTCGGTTGTATATTTGGATATTGATTTGGTTTGGTAAAGGAAATAAAATTGCTTAATTACGTCTTATTTTTTATCGGGATTTCCGAATAAGGTGCGTATTTTTTTTTTAAAGTTTTCGTATTCGCTAAAGATATAATTAATAAGATCCGAGAATTCCTTTAGGTATTTTTTAAAGTAATCCGTTAAAATAGGTTCGAACTATTAGCGAACCTATCCGGTTAATAATTGAAAAATGGCCATTACCTTTTAATAATTTTCCGTTAGGGAATTTTCATAAAACTTAAGGTAAAATCTGGCCTGAACCAAAAATCTATCAGGGTCTTTTGATCCGTTATAAGGTTTTGGGGAAATTGGCTTATAGCTTTTGACGTTTGGCATTCCGTAATAGCTGGGCGGTAGGATTATTTTTTTTCGTACCCGGTTTGCATTAAATAGGGGTAAAGCCGGAATTCTTCCTTATGTTCGTCCTATGCCGAATAATGGTAAAACCGAAGCTTTTTCCTATGTTTATCTTATGTCGGTTAAAAATGGTCGATAACCGGTTCCTTAACTTCGTCCCCTAAAGGAGCCAAACTGAGGGAAAACTGGTTTCTTGGCGAATCGGGCGTTTTCTTTTTTTAGGCTCTGGACCTTCTAGGCCAAAAAGTCCAATCTTTCTTCCGTAATAAGTTCTTTTTCTTTACCTCCTTAGTTCCTTTAGCCTCTAATTAGCTGTTTTCCTTCTGGCTTTAAATCCTGAACTTCGATGGTTTCCTAAAAAATTGGGGAAGATTATTATTAAGATTAAGAAAAAAATCCTCCTTAAGATCGAATAATAAAGGGTGCCATATTATTAATTAGTTGGAAAATTTCCTTAATAAGGGGTAAATCGTTAAATCTTATTAATAACGTTTCGCTAGCCAATAACGGAAATTGTATATATTATTTATCTTCTAAATATCGTCTTATGTTATTATTTATATTAAGTTCAAAAAAGCTTATGCCTTAACTGGGCAATAAATTATTTGTCGGCTATTAATTAAAAAATTATCAAAATATAACGAACTTATTATATATTTACTTAAAAGTATAAGTAATATCCGAAAAAGATTTTTAATTTGCAGATAATAATAAGGCAAAAAATAATTTAGTAATTTATTCGTTAAAAAGGTTTTAAAAACTTTCCTTTTAATTAAAAAACGGTACAGTTGCCTTTTGGTTAAAGGCTTAGATTAATAGCTAAAAAGCGAAACTAAATAGGTGCTATTTACATAAAAAACCGGTTCATTATATATCCTAATTCCCAAAGTGAATATGTCGCGGATCTGTTAGATCTATATAATCTGGTCCCCAGATCACCCAGATCAACCAGATCACCTTAAAAGCCAAGCCTTCCGTCCGGAGTTTAGCCGTGCCAGGCTCGCGCTAGGCCTTAAAGGTTGGTCTCCTCGAGACAGGAACCCCTGTTCCTGTAACATTTAAGCAAATTAAGTTATTTAGCTAAACTTTATTAAAGAATTAAGAAAAGTTCTTAAACCTTTTAAACCAAAAGCTTTTGCCGGAATTTTAATTAAGTTATAACAATTTTTAATTTAATACCAAATATATTTCGGATATTTTCTTTATCGACTTATTACGTTTACTATACGAATTAAATTCGTAATTAAACGATTTATTAAAAACGCGGTTATTTAGTTCAAATCCGTTATAAGAGAATACATTATTTTATTAATTAAGAAACGAAACCCAAAAGTAATACGAATTTATAACGATTATAAGTAATTCGAATAAATATTAACGAAGGTTTTCGGAATAATATATAAAAAAAATAAAAACCGAGATGCAAATTTAATAGTTATAATAAAAAAGATTAATATTTAATTACGGCAGTACGTTAATTCAATTAGCCGTTAAGCCGAATTAAGGATAAAAAGATATTAATAATTAAATTTTTTAATAGTTTAAAAAAAGAAATATAAAAAAAGTTCTTTAAGTTTGATCGGCTTAATTTTTTATCAAATTACATCGTTATAATAATTAAGATTAACGATCGATAATACGCATAACGCATTAAAAGTACTAAAGGGAAAAATAATAATAAATCCCGATATACGGTTAATACCAGCGTTTTTTTAACGTAATAACACTTTTTACGGTACAGAACCAGGACCTATAGAACTAAAAGTTATTTACAAAAGAGATTAGAACCAGATTAAATGTTATAATCGCAATAAGATGGGATATAAGGTAATATAATATAAGATACTTAAAAAACTTTATTAAATTCATTGGAAATTAATACTCAAGGGATAATCCAGAAAAATTCAGAAAAACGAAAGCAAATTTATTAATAGAATTCGGCCTAAATACGTATTAGACGCCTTATGGTAAAAAATTTAATAAGGATTATTACGATAAGAAATTCGACGAAAAATGCGAAAGGCCAAAAAGCTGGCTTTATAAATATCGCGAACCTAACAAAAAACATTATAAGGATAAATACGCAAATACCAGGATTGGATAAAAGAAAGTTTGCCCCGGAACCCTTAATCGATATGGTAAAATATATGCCATATATTGTCGACGACGAAAATATTTCAATTGCAAAAAAGGGAAATAATATATTTACGGACGGATTACCCGTATATATTATAAAGGATTCCACTGTTTAAACCGTACCGGAAATAATAAGAACGATAAATAATGATATTAATAATTTCGATTTATAACTTTAAAAAATATTTAGCACCTGGCCGAAAAGAAAAGCTGACGTAAAAGAATAATGACCGTAAAAAACCCTTTTTATTATTATTAATGATATAATTATTAAACGAAAAAGAAATTAATTTAGCATATAATAAAAAATACGGCCAGAGAATTATTACGAATTTCCATTTTTAATTAACATTTATTATAAATTCTTACTAAAAGAAATTTATTAAAAGGAAATATGTTAATTTATAATAAAGCTTTAAAACAATAATTAAAATAATACATAATAAAATATAGTTATAAACATAAACAATATTTTACTTAATAAGGAGAAATATTATAATAAAATGAAAAATAATTGATATAACTTAAAGAGATAATACGCGGACAATAATAATATATATAATAATTTAATGCGTTAAATAAAAAACATAAATAAATTTCAATAAATTCGAATAGGAATTAAAAGAAAAAGGTTGATTATAAAAAAGCCGCAAAATAACGAAACCTAGAAAAATTAAAAAAAAGCTTTTACGAAAAGTTTTAAATACGATAATACAAGCCGTTAACAATTTTATTAGTTTAAATATACGAATCGGAACGTATTAATATACCGTAAGAAGAGATTACGAAGATCTATCCGGGAATTATATTATATCGGATATAATTAATAAGTTTAAATTTTTATAAAGATATAAGTTAAAACCTTATATAACGACGAATACCGAAAATCGAGAATTCGTTTACGATAACGGAAGAATTATATGCAAAATTAATTATTTCGAGATTTTTATTTAAGGACAATATTAAATAATTAATTTCGATATTGTTTTACTTAGAAAATACGATATAATTTTAGGATTATTATGGATAGGCCAGTACGGAATTTTAATTAATAAAAGGATTAGCCAGGTAAGGTTCGCCATATATCTTATTAATAAATAAAAAAAAGAAAATTAAGATCTTAATATTCGATCGATAATAATACCGAATGCAAATATAAGGATACGATAAAAACCTCATTACCTAAAGGGATAAAATATTAAAAAAAACGGCTATCAGAAAAAAAATACGACGTATTATTATTATTATCAAGATAGAATTAAAGGAATTAAATTACGATTTAAACAATAATAGCCTTAAAAGTTAAAAGATGTAATTAATATATTATTATAATATTACAAATATAAGTAGTTTTTTAAGAAGGAACTCGATACGAAATTATTAGAATATAGCGAATAAAATCATAAAATAATTTTTAAAAAAGGATGTTCGAAAGGTTTTACTCCATATATAATTTTAACGGAAACGAATTACGTACTTTCAAAGAATACCCAGAAAATCGGATACAGAAAAAATAGATTTAACCTTTAAAGTTATTCGCAGAATACCTTATATTCTTTGTACCTCAGAAATATGGCAAATTACGACTTCTGGTTAATTATCAATAATTAAATAATATTATTATTAAAATTCGAAGTTTATTATCTTTACTTATCAACATAAAAAATTAATTATACGGAATTAAATAATTTATAATATTCGATTTTCAAAATAAAATTAATTTGATTAAGATTAAAAAAAGACATAAATAAAGAATAATTTTCAAAATAAAAAACAGATTATTTATGTATTTGGTTATATTAATAAAATTTACGAACATATTAATAACCATTTAACGGAGAGTATATTATATATTACGGGAATATTTTGATATTTTCGTCGTATATTATTTCGACAATATTCTTATTTTTTAACAGTTAACAAAACATATATAAAATTGGTTTATAAACTTTTTCAAATTTTATAAAACATAAAGTTACGCATTAATACGGAAAAGATTAATTTCATAAATAAGAAATAAAATATCTGGAGTATATTATTATTTCAGAATATATTAAGATAAATCTCCAAAACATCGCTACAATTATAAAAAAATAAACTTTAACGATAGTTAAAAAATATGAATATTTTTTGGATTAGTTAATTACTAGAGGAAATTTAATCGAAACTTTAACAAGATAATTATACCTTTAACGGATTTTACGGAAAACAAATTTAAATTAACGCCAAATATAAAAAAACTATTTTAGAATATTAAGAATACGATTTTTAACGAACCAATACTAATTATATACGATTTCAACCGTTCCGTTAAAATAAAAACCGATATTTCGAATTATAGGTTAAATATAACAATTATATAACGAAATAATTCAGATAAATTATATTTTATAATATTTCTTTCATACAAGTTAAAAGGAGCCGAACTTAATTATGGTATTGCAAATAAAGAATATATGGCCATTATAATAATATTTCGAAAATTTAGTTATTTTTTAAAAGGAAATTCGTATTACGTTAAGGTTTATACGAATTATCAAAATCTTACCCGATTTACTACGAATAAGGAATTTATAAAATAATAATTAAAATACGTAAGAAGATTAACGAATTTCGATTTTATTATTATTTATGAAAAAGGCTTAAAATAATAAAGCAAATACTTTAAATGAATAACCAAACGTTAAAGAAAAATTATTTAAAATTAATTATACGATTTTCGATATTATTACAAAAAGATATTTATGCTTATAACAAATTACCATAAATCGACTAATACTTTTCGATATATATTAGAAAATTCGACAATATAACGATAATTTTTCAAAAAATTAAAAAATGAATAAAATATAAATAACAGAAAAATATCAAACAGATTTAATACGAAATATATACGAATATTAGTTATATAGATATCCCAAAATCCATAAAATCTTAAAACGACTTTAACGTATATATTCTTTTTCTTAAAATAAAATTAACGGTACAAAAAATTATACAGCAATACGATATTTATACCAGAATAAAGGCTTTACGATATAGGCCATACGGAAAATTACAGTTATTATTAATCGCAAAACGACTATAATATTTAATATTATTTTACCTTATTACCAAATTCCCTATATTAAAAATCTAATTACGGGAATATATTATAATACCATTTTCGTAATCGTGGATTGATTTACGAAGTCTTTTTATTTTCTACTATATTACAAAAATATAAACGCCGAACAAATAATATATATTCTTTTTTAGATATATTTTGAATATATACGGATTATTAATGGAAATTATTTTAAGTAAAGGATTAATAGTTCAATATAAATTAAAGCAAAACCTAATAACATAAATCGACCTAAATTATAAATTATCTAATATATATAAATTTTAAACGGACAAATAAATAAAACGAGTAAACGAAATTTTAGAAACTTATTTACGATATTAAGTTAATTACGAATAAAATAATTAGGTTAAAAATTATTAATTGCATTATTAACTTATAATATTAATTATTACGAAAATATCAAAATATTTTTATAAAAATAAATTTTTATTTTATTTTAAATATATATAAAGAAAAACGTAACAACGGCCCAATTAATATCAGAATAATTGTTATATTAAAATATTTACAATAGTCAAACCCGGAAACACGAATAAAATTAGAATTTAAAGGTAACCAAATAAATAAGTATTATAATTAAAAACAGTTAAAAAAATTAATTTTCGAAAAAAAAGAAATAATTTTCTTCGTTATTACAAAGACTTAAATAAAACGACCAAATAAAAAACTCGATTTCAAATATATCAGTTTATTTAAAATCGTTAGGAAAATCTTAAAAACTAATTATTAATTAGACCTTTCATTAAAAATTAAATTTTATTTAATATTTTATATTTTTTATTCGAGTTAATAACAGATATAATTAACGTATATATGGCATAAAACGATATGGAAATAAAAAATAAATAAATATACGAAATAGAGAAGATTTTCGATATACGAAAACAAAACGGACTTACCTAATACCTGATCAAATGGAAAAAATATTCGGATTTCGAAAATACCTGGGAACCAGCTAGAAATTTTATTGGCGCCTAGCGCCTAATGAAAAGTTTTTACCAATAACGACGGGCGCATCCCAGTTAACGGTTAACCAATTAATAGCCGGGATATTAAACTAATTAGCCGCGGCCTGCGTTAACGTAATAACCGTAACGGCAGTTTCCAGCTATTTTTATTTTTAACGTTTTTATTTTTCTAATTCGTCCAATAATTAAAATTTACGTTATACCATAATAATACTTTTCAAACGAATTAATACTTTTTGCTTACGTAAATAAATAAAACGAAAAAAAGTTTTATTTATTTTTTCTTAGTAACGATTTTAAGCGTTAAGATAAAGCCGGTAAAGCTTTAATAATTACTTTTTGGCAAACGTTTTTTTACATTTTAAACGTTAATACTTATGGCAAATATTTTACAAAAAAAAGCGGTACGCCGGTATTATTATAAAACCAAGCTCGATTAACGTATTTTCTATACCTTAAAACGTTTTTCATTATTTTACACCTTAAACTTTTCGAAAAACAGTAAAAATAAGGCATAACTTCGTACACGAATTCGCTGAAAGCTTTTACAAAATCAATATAACGAATAGTAAAAAACGAAAAACCCGACGAATCTTGGAAATACGAGATGATATAATTTAGAGAGCCAAAAAGGAAAGGAATATTTATTACACCGAAAAAAAGAAAAAAGAAAATCTTGAAGACAAGATTTAAGGAAAGGGAAAATCGTGTTACGGCCTAACAAGTTTCGGCCGCAAAAAACAGTCAAACCAGGATTATACGAATTACCCCCGGGTTACGTAAAGGTAATTACCGCCAAGCCAGTGATTACCGGTAATTAAAGGTAATCCCAAATAATCATGATTACCACCGGCTGTGTAATCATAAGTAATTAAGCTAAGAAGAAAAAAGATATATACGTTTATTATTTCCATAATTATCATGGCCCAACGAGCCACGGTCTCTAGAAACGGTCTGTTATAACCCAACCACAAGTGCGCGATAAAGCAGGTCACGTAATAAATCATTAACTTATTGGTAATGAGCCAGTAAACCGGATTACCAACTTATTGGTAATAAATTAACGAACAAAATTAAGTATAATATGCTTATTATTTTTATATTTTCAATAATTTTAGCTTGCAATAATAATTCGTTATTTAAAGTACCTTTGGTATTACGAAACGTAATACGATTATTATATTTATTGTTCAGATTTTTACGATATTTTTATTAACATAAATCCGTACGATTAAGATTTAATAATTAGTTAAACCTTTTAACCGTTATACGTTACAAGTTCTCATTTAATAATACCGTTAAAATTTAAGTAGTACCGATTAACGTTATATTTACCAATAAGCCGCCCGAATAACCCATTTATTAAGTCCTTAATTACCCGGATACTAAAATGGAATCCGAAAAGGAAACGGAAAAACCTTGCCTTTTTCGCGAAAGAGTTTTTCGACAACTAGATGCTATAAATAAATATATCTTTTGGCTTAAAAAAGACAACAATAATTTTACGACATCTTTTCAAACCGCCAATAAAAGGTTTAAGGGGAAAAAAAGTTCTTAAAATCGGGAAATCTCTTCGAATAAACCAAATTATTTAAATAAATTCTATTAAGAAATTAAGAAAAATGTTTAAATTGTCTAAGCCTGAATTTCTTAACAGAACTTTAATTAAGTTATACTTGTTTTTAATTTAATACTGAATATATTTCGTATATTTTCTGATTTGATTAATTATGTTTATTAGATAAATTAAGTTAAGAACCGGATAACTTACTGGAAATGCAATTATTTAATTCGAGCCTGCTATAAGAAAATATATTACCTTACTAATCGAAAAATAAAACCCAAAGGTAATGCAAATTTATAACGATTATAAGTAATTCGAACAAGTACTAACGAAAGTTTTCGGAATAGTAAACGAAAAAATAAAAGCCGAAATATAAATTTAATAATTACGACAAAAAAGATATTATGGCTGCACTATACCATCACGCCACTAGGGCAAAGGATCGGTGGAATAATCGCAATTATGGCAATCATCTTATCTCAGCTAGCTCAGGCCTCCCTGGCTCGTTTTCCCAATTTTTTCAAAGTCACTTAAGTACCGCTCCATAACGCTAAATATTAATTAATCAAAACCCAAATCTCCGTAACGAGCCAACGAGGCCTAAATTGTAATTACGTAAAAACGGCTTCGTTTAATATATTTACTTTTTCAAAAAAACAAAAATCTATAATAACTTAATAATAAAACGTTTTTTAATAAATATATATATATATACCGTTATTTTTGCCATAACTTATTATTAATGTTATTTTTGTCTTAATTAGGATATATTTGCCATTTTTATACCGTAACGTATATAATCGTTATATTTTAAGCCCGTTATGTTATTATCTTCGCTTTTAAAATATAATAAATTCGAATTTTTTTAATTTTACTGGGCTACGCCCTTAGAACAAAATATACGTGCGCTTATTTTGAATTTTTGGCATTAATATAAAAAAATTAATATAACGTTTAAAAATTTTATACGTAATTAGGTTCTTTACGATAATTTAGGCCAAATTACTAATTCGACCGTTCGGATTAACTAATTAATTAACGTCTTAAAGAAAAAACGAATATGCAAAAAATTATTAATATATACAAATTAATAAGAATTTTTAATTTCGGCTAATTAAAACCCCGTTATATGCAAATATTATAATATATTATATAAAGAACTTATAATTATTATACAAAAGCTCAAACTTTATCGTTTACGAAAAAATATATTATTCGAAATTAAAACAATTTATATTATTTTAAATAAAAGTTAATATTTTTTAGAACCGTTTACCCTTAATTAATTTAAACTTTTAAAGCAAATAATTATACATTTTAAAAACATTAACAATTATATAATATAAAACGATAAATAAAACGATTTTTTAATAATAATATCGATATATTAAAAAGGTTAAATATTTACGAAAATTATTATATATTAAATGAAATTATAATTTAATTAACGGAAACAATGAAAATAATTATATTAATTCTTTTATAATCATATAATTTTAATTTAAATAAATTGCGTTTTAGAATTAGATATAATAAGGTAATATTATATTTTAATATAATAATTTTAATATTTAAAATTATGTTTGTAATATAACGTTTTAACATAATATAATTATACGCAATATAATTACTATTTTTATCTATTATTATAATTTTATTTTTTTAAAGAAAATTCAAATAATCCATATTTCGTCTTAATTAATATTATAAAATAAAATAATTTTATGGAATAATATAATAATATTTAATATCGCTTAATATTTCTTAATAATTCGTAATTAATATTATCCTGAATTTAGTTTTTATTTTTATTAATAAGTTTAACAAATATAATAAATAATAATTTCCCGGTTTTCCTAAATTAAAACATATTCCGTATAATAAATTCCTCCAATCCCGCTAAATACAATTAATCAAAATAAAGACATTATCGACGGTACCTATAATATTTATCAAAAACTTTTTTAAAAGATATATAAATTTAAAAAACATTAATTTTATTAATTTTCGAAACGTTTTTATTTTATTTATAAAAATTAAAACATAACTAGTTATATTCGGAAAATACAGGCAAATTAAGCCGAAATAACCGATTTATATAATAAAAAACAGTAATTTTTTATTTCTATTTTATTTTACGTATAAATAAAACTTTTGCTTATATTTATACGTACTTAGTAACCCGATAATATATCGGGGTTATATAAAATATAAGCAATTTTAAAAACGGATTATTAATTTTTAAATAAAATAATATATTTATATTAAAAATCGCCACAATTCTACTTTCTTAAACTTTTTATCCTTTATATATATAATATTCGTATATTTATATTATTTTTCCAGAAACTAAGTATCCGATACGAATTATTTATAATAAAAATATTTAACGTATATAAAACTTTTCGGAATATTTTAATTAAAAATCTTTTTTCGAAAGCCGAATTTATTAAATTTATAAAATATATATGTTCGCGGTTAATTGTCGCCGAATTTAAACTTATTACGCATAATATAAATTTTTAATATTATAATCGTACCGGATAAATAAAACAATATTATAAAATCCTTATTAAAACTCGTAAATAAATAAAAGCTTTTTCGACAAAAACCTTTTATTATTATTTGCTAATAATACGTTATTTAATAATATAAATAATTTAACAAACAAGTTATAAATATTTTATTTTTAATTTAAAAATATAATTTATTTATATTATTTTTTAAGCGGCGTAATTTTAATTAAAATATATTAAATAAACCTTTTTTATCGGATAATTCTGGAACCGGAAATATTTTTAATACGGCTAATATTTTATGGGACGATAACCTTTTTAACATTATTAAAAATAATAACTAACCGTTAATCGATATTATTTTTATTAATAAAAAATTTCGAAATTATTATCCTTTCCTTTAAAAAACCTAAGTTTATTTAGATTTTTCATATACCATATGATATAACGATATTAATTATATTAAGTACTAAATACCGATATTATGATTCTTTTTATAAGGCCGGTTAATCTAATTACGGCAAAAGAATGTTTTATTTCGATCAGATATTTTGTTTTATAATATTAAATTAAGTACTTATTAATTCGATCTTAATATTAAGTTTAATTCCGATAAAATTTAAAAATTATTATAAAAAGTATTTAATCGAAAAAGCAAATACTATAATCTATAGCTTATTAACGAATTCCGCCGGTCAAAAAATAATATATATAATATTAATATTATTTTTTCCGAAATTCGTTTTTAATTAGGTACTATATATCCTTATAACGCGAATTTTATACCCGTTATGCTTTTTCGCAAGATAAATACCACGTTATTCGGGACTTTTATAACGAAATTTTCGAATACGTTTACTTTCTGCTTCGGAACTTTTGGCTTATTAAAGGATATTTATTTCAGATTTAAAAAAAAGGTTAAAATTTCGAAAATATTCTAACTGTAAGTTATAAAATAATAAAAATTAAGTTGATTAATTTTAATAATACCTTATCTAGTATTAATAATATAAATAAACTTAATTAATTATATCCGGCAAAAAAAGAAAATCAATTTATAAACAATTTTAATATAATTATTCCAAAAACATTTAATACCGAATTTACTAAAAATAATTTAATTTCGAATAACCGTAATATTTTATATACGGAAAAAAGTTATAATCCCATAATACAAATTATCGATAACTTAATTAATAATCCTAATTACGGTAATCCATTATCGTTTTTGTTATTGTCGGATAAGCAAAATAAGGATTTATCGGACGAAAACAAATTATTAATATAATTTTGTATTTTTTTTATTACTTTATTTTTTTATAAGTAATATAATATTTATATTATAATGTAATATTAATATAATTTTAATTAATATATTTCGGAATTATTCTATATATTACCGTAATTATTTAATTATTATATTAAAATAATTTATTTACTTTTAATAAGACAATTACAAATAAAAAATGATACTTTACGATACAGTATGTAATATAATTATTAACGAAATTAATATACATAATTAAATTTATTATTTACGTAATTTTAATTAATTATATTCCCTCTTAACGTTTTATTTTTCTAATAAACAGAGAAAAATATTAAAATATTTATAATTATATATAACGCATAATTTCGGATTAACCCGTATACCTTATTAATAATTAATTTATTAATTAATGGTTTCAACAACGTTCTTATATTTTTTCCTTTATGTTTATTTTTTTTACCCATTATTATAATTTATATATTAATAATTCTATTTACGTTTTCGGATTTTAAAATTTTACCAATTTTAAATGTAATATTCACGTTTAAATTCTTTTAAAAAATTGTATTTAAATTATATAATAATACCGAATATTTGGGGATTATATATAAATAATTTTTATTGCGGTTTTATACGTAATTTATATATTTATTATCTGCATAATTTCGTAAAGTATAATATTTATAAAATAATTATATTATATATATTTCCTAATTCAGTAATTTGGTTTATAAAGTTATAATTCTTTTTCGTTTTATTTATATAATATCTGGTTTATATAATTCTTTGTTAAATTGGAAAAACCGTAATTAATTAAAAATTTGTAATTAACTTAATAATTTAATAATTTATAAAACCGATATAATTTACCAAAACGTAAATCTTATTTTACTAATTATTATTATGGAGAATATCCCGAATTATATTATTAGTATTTAATACTTATATAAATACATGTTTTTCCGCAAAAAAGATTCTTATTCGTAATATAAATATGGCGTAATATTACCGAACATATAAATTTTTAATAATCGTAAAACTTTTTTAATTAATATATATTGGCATTAATATTAAAATATAAAATCCTTATGGTTTTCCAATTTTTCATTATATTAATATAGTTTTATAATATATATTTAATATTTGAAATCGATTATATATAATACATATTTTCCGTAAAAAATATCTTATATTTTAAGATAATTAAATATTACTTGATTAATACGAAAATACCCTAATCCGGATTATATTAACGGTTTCGCCTTATTACAAATTATTTTAACGCCTGTTCCGGTTATTCTTTGGTTAAAAATTTTATTATTCGTTTTTAAAGTTATTTTTTAAAGGTAAATTATTTTTATTGTCATATTTTTTCCGGCTGTTTTTTGGTCCGAGATGTTACTAGCTGTTTTTATGGTTATTTCTTAGGGGTAGATTATTTTTCGGAAATAGGTTATTTTTCGGAGGCAAATTATTTTTCGGGAATAATATTAACGAATTTAATATCTTTAGCCGGAGGGGAAAGGTTTTTTGGGTTTATTCGGAGTATATTATCGGGAATTATAACGAAAATTGTTTTTATTATATCGGTAAGGAATTTATCCACCCTTTATAATATCGTAAAATATATAAAGGCATATATTATAATATAGATTTCGAATATTAAATAAAAAAAATTAATTAACAATTTTTGTATCGTAAATAATGTAATTTTATATATTAAGATGTAATAAATATATTTAATATATATGTAATTAAAATAATTTCATAAATTATATTAAGAGATTTATAACAAAATATAAATTTCGTATAATTTTATATAATTATTGAGTTTTTTCTTTATATATTATTCTTTTGTTATAAAAAGAAATAACGTTAATTTCTTTATTTATATTTAATAACCTATATAAATTTAAAATTTTCTATCTTTATAATTATATAATCTTAAAATTTATGTATATTTTAATTCTAATTATATATATTATCTAAAAATATTGTTATAACTTATTAATTATTCGTAAACTTTATTTATATATTATAAATTTTACATATTCTTTACTAATATTTATAATATATTCGGTAATTATTTAATATATAAATTTTACTTTATTTATTATATTTTATATCCATTATTTATATTTTTAATTTTAATTAACCCCAATTTATATCGGTAAATTTAAAATGTTATTAAACTTTCTAATTATAATTATTTATTTATATTTATTTAAGATTATGTAATGATTATAATAATATTAATATTATTTAATTAAATAACATATGGTAATTATATTTGGAAAATAAATGTCAATTTAATTAGAAGATTAAAATAAATATAAAAATCATAACGGTATTAAGTTAATTTTTAATACGAATTAAATTAATTACGACGCTATTTTCCGTACCTTATTTCCTATTATATATATTATTTTTCCAAATTTTATTCCAGCGTATAAAATATATCTTTTTTAAATTAAACGATTATTCGATAAAATCCTAATATTATAATGTTTTTATAAGGTAAATTTTATTATTATATGCCAAACAACGTAAATTATTTATTATATTATAGATATTAATGCATATTTTACTTACGAATATTTCGAAATAATATTTAAATACATATTCCGGGACCATAACTATATATATAATATATAAAAAATTAATAAAAAATATATTTATATATTTTAATAATCTTTAAATTTTCGTTTTATTAAACCTTAAAAAGATTAAAAAATAATATATAACATTATTTGTTTTTTTCCTTATATTAAAATATAGTAATAAAATTATTAATATAAATAATAAGGATTATTAGATAACAGGTTTTTGAAATTGTAAAATTAACGTTTTCCATATTATAGATTAAACCGGCATATTTTTTTTAGAAACTCACATAATTCGAACCGTTAATTATTTTCAGGTATTTATAATATTTATCGATTTACATAATATAAATAATATTAGGGATATAATAATTTTATGGTCCTAATTAAAAGAAATATAAAACCGCGATATATCTTATAGTATATATTTTATAAATATTATTTTTATAAAATTAAGCGAAAAACAAGTCCGTAATTATACGTAATTAATTATTAAATAAATAAGCTTATACAAAATTGGACTTTTAAATATTATGGTATATTTGGTGCTAATATTGAAGATTTCGGCGGTTACCCGGAATATCCGATTATAATTATATTTATGTAAATTTTTAATATAAAAAAATTCCTAAAACCAGCTGGGGACCTAATTACGCCGATAAGGAAAAAACGCAGCAAAGAGAAAAAAGCTAGATCCGGCCGTCGACCTTTACTAAGAGAACCAAAAAGCCCCAGTTCGAAAAAAAATAATTACCAAAATCTTTAACAAAATAACAATAAAGTATACGGGCGGCTTTGAAAAATATTAATTAAGACCGTACGCCGACAAATATTAATCCTACTTACGAAAAAATAAAATTATAAAACGTAATTAATAAAGATTTATTATAAATACAAGATCTTAAACGTTTCGAATTAATATTTAAAAAAAATAAACGCCGGAATAATTATATTAATAACAAAAAATAAGTGTTTTAATGTTGGCGAAAAACTATTTATATTATTTATTTACTAATATAATTAATCCCTTACCCTAATTAGTCGATCCGAACTAAAATACTTTAAAGGTTAAAAAAATAGAAATATTTTAAATGTTAATATAATAAATTCGAAAAAAAATTAGAAAATAAGATTTAAAAACTTTTAATTTAATATTCTAAATTAAGGGCTATAAGTTAAAAGGATAATTTATTAATAACCGTATTAAAGTATAATTCGAATTACGTAATATAAATTTCCGTTAATTTCTTTAATTAAAAAAATTATTACATATTTATTAAAGCATATATTTAATCTAATTTGAGATAAATTAATATTTCGTTTAAACCTTAACCAATTAAAAATTAATAAAAATAATAAAGTTAATAAATAAATAATATATTAATAATTTTAATTAATATTATGTATATATTTATTATTATTACTTTATATAACAGTAATACCGCGCCGAAATTAAACGTATTTTTTATTATCGGCCTTAATTAAAACCAGTAAAATTTCGTTTTTTATTTTTTAATTTAATATCGCGATTATTGTTTAATTTATTATTAATATTATCATTTAATAAATATTATTTATTCTTAATACGCGATTCTTTAATTGGAATAAAAATTATTATTTCGATTTTTTTTCCTAATATATTATTTATAATATTAAGTTATAAATTATTATATTTTGGTAACGCCGGTAATTCCGGTAACGATATAAAAATAAACGAATTATATAAATATGGGTACGGTAATAAAGGCGGAATTAAAAAATTAAAAATATTTGAAAATAATAAATTTTATACCAACATTATAAATAAAAAAAACGAAGTAAGTTTTTAATTAAGATTACTTAATACGTTATGAATTACATATATAAATATAAGCGTTAATATAACTAAAATTAAAATTCCAAATCATAAAGGCATATAAATTATATGCCGGTTTAATATTTAAATTATTAGAATTACCGTTAAATTATTAATTATTAATTTAAACCAAATAACTATATACAGTATATTCCAATTAAAACGGGATATAATTTAAAACGGCCTTATAATCTTTTCCGAGATTTATCGAATTTATAACGCAATAATAGTCCGTAACCTATATAAATCGGTTTACCGCATAAAAGTACAGCGCCGTTATTTTTAATTAAGGAAATTCCGCCGTTTACAAAAAATTATTAATACTTTTTATAAAATCGAAAATATAATTTTTTCGTGTATTATATATAATACAAAAATACACAGTTTTTTAAAATATCTTAATATTATTATTTATTAAAACCGGTAAATGCCTTAATTAATTTAATTATATTTTAAATTAAATATAAACATTAATTTCGTTTGATTGATTTAAGAATTTGTTAAATAGAAACTGTTTGAATTTAATAAAAATAAATATCGATTTTATCCTATTACTGCCAAATGGAAATAACCGTATAAAAAATAATGGGTTCGCCCGTTAATCATATTAAGATTTTATTATTTCCCAAATAGCTGCTTTTATTAAATTAGCTTTTAATTATTTTTACGTAAATATTTTTAAATTAAAAAGTTCGGGTATATAAAAAAAATTAAACGTATATATATTATAATAAAATCCAGCCAGAATTAAGTTATTACAGTCCTTTCTTAATATAATAATTTTGTTTTTTAAATACATTAAAATTGCTTTACGTATATATTTACCGTTAAATAATACGTATTATTAAAACCGGATTTTTATCCGGTACTATAAATTAAAATTATTTTATTTTAAAAAATTATAAGTAATATTTTAATTAGCTAAAAGTTAAAATTACAATTTAATAATTATTTTATTTTAATCGAAATTTTTACGATAAATTACGTATTTTTTTATTATCTGAATGCGCTATATCTCTTTTTATTAAAACCTTATATTTTTATAAGTAATACGGTTTTTAATTTACCGGGCCTAGATCGTTTTCGTTATTTTAACTTTTTTTAAAATAAATAACTTAATTTTATATTTATCGAACGTTTAATAAAGTACAAATAATATGGCTTATTTATAATTAATTATACTTGATTATTTATAATTCTAAATTATTTAATTAAAATATTATTATAAATCCTTAATGGAAAACGTTTATAATATATCTTATTATATTATTTAATTAATATCCAGAATATATATATTTAATTTAAAAGCTAATACAAATATAATAATATGGATAAAATTATTTAATTGCTTTAAGTTATTATATGTATAAACTTATTTTCTGTAAAATATTTCGAAATTATAAAATTTAATAACTTTTTTATAGCCTTTAATAAATACCCCCGGTTTACTAAAATTTTAATTCGGTAATTACGAATATCCATAACTTTCGACTTATTATTAATATAAATAATAATCTTAATAATAACATACAATTTGTTAAATTAGATTAAAAAATATTACTTAATAGCCCGGATATATTAATTATCAAAAAGTTTAAATACCTTTAATTTAAACGTTAATCTTTAGGTATAAAAAAAATAATAATATCGATTTTGGAATAATTAATATTAAAACGCCGGATTTCCGCCTTATAACCATATTTAATTAAGCCGCCGATTTGACGAAAATCGTTATATTTCGTAATTATTTTCTTCATAATATTATTAAGAATTATTATATACGTAAAGTAATATATATAAGTAAAGAAAATAAAACCCAAATTACGAATATTAACATATTTAAGCCCAAAGTTCTTTTATTTTAATAATAAATATATTTTGTTAATAATAATTAAATTATATCGTTATTCGAAAATAAAATTTAATATAACAATTTAAAATTAATAGTTCAATATTTATTTAAAACTAAAATAATATGGTTATGTTATCCGGCAGCTATACGGTTAAATATTTTGGGATTAAAATTTCTCGTATCCGCAAATATTAGGACAAAAACAAAATATAAAATTATTAATATAAAAATTCGCTATTTTTGCGCCAGTTTAACTAATAATACAACCTAAATAATAATTAAATTAATTATTAACAAAAAGGTTTAACTAATTAAAAATTTTCCAAAACTTATTTTAATAATAAAAAAATATTTAAATTATCCAAAAACCAAATTATAAATAATATGGATTTATTATTTCCGTAAAATACAGTTTTGCCTGTTAAATATAATACTTAATATAAAGCGAATAAACCGACGGCGCAAAAGTTCTATAAGGTTATCGACCGTATACATAATATTGGCATATAGGTTAATTATGTTTATATCGGCAAAAAACCGGTAAAATTATTAGATAAAAATAAACGTTTTGTTTTTGAAAATTAAGTATTTGAAGGTTTAAAGTATTTATTTTAAATATTTAAATATATTACCTGCATTTGGCTAATTAAGAAAAAAATATATTTCGGTATTTATTACGGGCGATTTTAAGCTTTATATATTATTATTTTGGCTTATAAGGTTATGTTATTATCGTATTAATCTAGGAAAAAATAAAAGGTTATAGCATATATTAATCGGGATTTTAGGCTTTGTTTTATTATAATGATCTTTATTTTATATTAATTAGGATTATTATTATATCAGAAAATAAAGATTTTAATTTTACATTAAATTATATAGGTTAAAATACTGGGAGTTTCGTAATTAACATATATTACCAAAGTTAATATTGATAAATTTTGTAAATTTATATAAAAATATACCAAATAAAACGAAAAAATCATAATTTGCCATCAGGCCCTTTTTTGAAAGTTTTGTTATTTTTATAGGTATTATTCTTAAAGGAGTTTAGCTGATATATTGGACCCCTGACAGATATTTCTTGATCAAAAGCTATAGCTGTGGTTACGGCTGTTACGCCGCAGGCGCAGCCACAACCTCCAACATGGGTTCCTGATCAAGATGAGGTAACAATCATCCTGGTGCTTACAGCTGTTTATATGTACTCGTACATGTTGGAAGACATTACGGGTGACCAGGCCGTAACACGTGTAACGAGCTAGGGGTTTAACCAACTATTAAACCTTAGACGTACGGGTTTATGTTAGTAGGAATATCGTGGGAATCTAAGCAATAAATACAGTAACGTATTACGTCTCGTAATACCAAGGGTGCCTTAGGTAACGATAT
This sequence comes from Monosporascus cannonballus, assembly GCA_004154925.1. Lineage (NCBI taxonomy): Eukaryota > Fungi > Ascomycota > Sordariomycetes > Xylariales > Monosporascus > Monosporascus cannonballus. The sequence goes on from QJNS01000026.1 coordinate 172,203, forward strand.
TATATTGCAAATTAAAGCTATTTAGATTATGGAATTAATAAGCGTATATATTCTTATTCCGTTGGCTGGATTATTACCAGTGAATTAGCGATCCGGCTTACTGGCTTACTATTAGTAAATTAGTAATCCATTACGTAACCTAATTCATATAATTTTCTTGGCCTTCCTTATTACGACCGTTCCTGGAGGCCGTAATTTGTTAAGTCGTAATATGATTTCCCTTTTGCCAAAATCTTACCCTTAAGATTTTTTTTCTTCCGGTAAGTTTTTCTGCTATATTTTTAATATATCTTTTGGTATATCTAAACGTCGTTTTCGTAAATCCGAATAGCGACTTACCCTGGCTAATTTAATTAAATTCGAAAATTTTAACGTAATATTTTGTTTTTTGTATTTTATTCGGCAGCTTAATTACTAAATAATAAATAAGGTTTTTCGTTATAAGGAATATATCCGTCGAAATCGTTCGTATAATAAAACAAAAATCCTTATTTCTATAATTAATTACCATATTACAAAATCGAAAAAGTTAAAAAAAAAAAACTAACGGCCAAAAAATTTTATCCGAAACTTTTACGTATCTTTTTCGCATACGTCATTAACGTCAATACCATCAATCTTAAGGTACGAAACTTATTAATCGTACTTTTTAATTTTTGGACGATTTTAATAATTTTACGCAACTAAAATTAAAATCTGTAATCGAGATTTAAGATTTAAAAAAAATAAACGTTATTAATTAAAATTCGATAAACCAAAAATTTCTTTCTTTAGATCTTGTAAATTGGGATATTATTATTTCGGGTAATTTCGTCGTTATTAATAAAAATTCTTTAATAAACGTTAAGCGTCAATAGGATTTTTAACGGGTTTCCAAATATTTTCGAAATTTAGATATTTTTTCTACTTTATTAAATATTAAATAAATCTGTTTTATTTTCGTATATCGAAATTTTTTTTCATTTCGTATATTTATTTATCTTTTACTTTTGCGTTATTTTATGCCGTATATACCTTAATTATATCTGTTATTAATTCGAATAAAAAATTATAAAAAATTAAAAAGAATTTAACTTTTAATAAAAGTTTTAATTAATAATTATTTTCTAAGATTTTTTTAGCAATTTGGTATAAACCAATATATTTGAAATCGAATATTTTGCTAGGTCGTTTTATTTAAATATTTTTTGTAACAAAAAGAATTATCTCCCCCTTTTCGAAAATTAATCCTTTTAACCTTTTTTAGTTATTATATTTATTTATTTAAATTTATACATATTTTAATTCTGTTTTTATTTTTTAATATAATTATCGTAATTATTTTAACCTAAAAACTATTTTAATATTAATTAAATTATTATTGCATATTTTTTTATAAATTTCTGGAATAAAATCAAAATTTACATTCGCAAATATTATCTTAATATTTTTATAATAACTGGTATTATAAATTAATTATACGATTAATAATTTCTTAACTTAGTTATTTATTTATAATTAATATAATATCATAAATAAATTTTTAAAATTTAATTTTTCCGTTTTTTTTTATTTGTTTATTGTTTAAATACATTAAATAATTTATGATTTAGGCCGATTTATACTATAAAACTTTGCCAAAATCTTAATACAAATATCAATCCTTTATTTAATATAATTTTTAATAATAATCCGTAATATGTTCAAAATATATTTTTAAAAAATGTATATTAGTTATTCGGCGTTTATATCCTTATAATATATTAAAAAATAAAAAGACTTCGGAAATCGGTCGACGATTGCGAAAATATTATCATAATATATTCCTGTAATTAAATTTTTTAATATAAAAATTTTAATAATAAAATCGAATATAATTAAATATTATGGTCGCTTTATAACTAATAATAGTTATAATTTTCCATATGGCTTATATCGTCGAATTTTTACTTTAGCGCAAATATCGTATTACCGTATAATTTTCTATACCGTTAATTTTATTTTAAGAAAAAAATATATTTTGTTAAACTCGTTTTAATGTTTTATAAATCCCTGGATGTTTATATAATTAATATTCGTATATTTTTCGTATTAAATTCCTTTAATAGTCTTTTTAAATTTATATTTTATTTATTTTTTGGTCTTTTAGGAAATTATCCTTATATTACTAAATCTTTTAATATATATCGCTGAATATTATCCAAATTATCCTAATTTGTCGTAAATATAAATATCTTTTAATGATAATATCGAAAATTATATAACTAACTTTAATTAATTTTTTTTTAAATCTGGTTATTTACGTAAAGCATTTATTTTATTATTTTTTAATTTTTTTTATAAATAATAACGAAATCGAAATTTACCAATTTTTCCGCATATTTTAATTATTATCCTATAAATTCCATAATCATAATAAATCGGGTAAGATTTTAATAATCTGTATAAACCTTAACTTAATATAAATTTCCTTTTAAAAAATACCTAAATTCCCGAAATACCATAATAATGGCCATAAATTCTTTATTTAAAATACCGTAATTAAATTCGGCTCTTTTTAACTTACCCGAAAAGAATATAATAAAATATAATTTACTTTAATTATTTCGTTAATAATTGCATCCTTAATATCCTAAAATACTTTTTCTATGTCTAATATCTATTTAAAAAAAATTTATAAAATTTATCAAAAATATAATTATTTTGCTAAAATTTCGAATAAATTTCTTATAATAATTAACGTTTCCAAGGAATATTTATATCTTCTTAACCGTGATTAGCGACTGCTATTTTATAATTACTGTAATTTTTTTAAGGTTTATCCTAATATATCTTAAAGTAATAATATATTCTAGATATTTCACTTCCTATATATGGAATTAACTTTTTTTTACGTTAATAAATAACTTTATAAATATATTTTATATATACCTTTTCTATTTTTAAAAAAATAAGAATATTAGCAAAATAACAAATAACGAAAATATTAAAATATTTTCGTAATACGTAATTAATTATTTGTTAAAGATTTATTAATACGTTCATAAATCGTATTAATATAATTTAATACTTAAATAATCCGTATTTCGTCCTAAAAGTTGTTTTTTATTTATATCTTTTTTTAATCTTAATAAAGTTATATTTATTTTTAAAATCGAATATTATAAATTATTTAATTTTATAAAATCGGTATTTTATTTTCGTAATCAAAAATAATAATATTTAATCCTTAATAATAATATGGTTTAATTATTAGTAATTAATTAGAAATTGTAATTTTTTATTCTTTTTAAATAAAAAAAATATTAAATATTTTATTAGTAATTTCGAAAATTAAATCCATTTTTATAACCGATTTTCCAGGTATTTTCTAAAAGTACGTAATTCGTTTTTATTAAAATTATAAATAAGGTAAAACTTTATCGAAAATCCTTTTTTAAAAATTATTTCATAATTTGATTCGTTATATTTTAATAATTTCGTATCAAAGTTTTTCTTAAAAAACTGGTCGTATTTATAATATTATAATAACATATTAATTAGATTTTCTAATTCCTTAAATTATTATTTTTGTTATTCCAGATCATTATTTAATTATTTTAATTTCGCTTTAATAATAATAATAATACGTTATATTTGTTTTTTAATATTTAATATTTTTCTTATATTTTATTTCTTTAAGTAATAAAATATTTATCGTATTTATATGCTTATATTTATTATTATTATCGATCGAATATGAATATTTCAACTTTTTTCTTTTTTATTTATTAATAAAAAATAAAATAAATTTTATTTAGTTAATTTTACCGTTAATTAAAATTCCGTACTAACTTATCCATAATATTTTTAAAATTATATCGTAATTCCCAGATATAACAGCATCGAAATTAACTATTTAATATTATTTTTTAATAAAAATTTCGAAATAATTAATTTTGTATATAAATTTTCCATTATTATAAATAAATTCTTAACTTTCGGCATTTATCGTTATACAAGGTTCCAATTTATGTTTTTATAATAATTTAAACTTATTAACCATATCCAGGATAATATAATTTCCGCCTAAAGTTCCGTAATGTATTATTACAATATGTTAATACGTTTTAATTCGTATATTTAAAATAATAAGGTTATTAACGTTTTTTATTATCGCGTTTAAAGTTTTTTTTTAAGAATTCCTTTTAATTTCTTTAAGTTTTATTATCTTACGCTTTTTTTATAAATATTCTTTTTTTAATTTTTATTTGAATTTATTAAATTTTATTTATATTTTTTCGTTTAACATATTTAATTATTATATTTGTTGCTGTTGTTAACGTATTATCCCTTTAAGCCGTATTAATTATTTTTAAATTTGTTATACTTCCTTTTTTTATCAAATAAATTTTTTTTTATATTTACGATTATATTTTAATATACGTTATCCCGGTTATCGTTTTAAAGATTTCCTATAAATTAACGTATTTTTTCCTTAATAATCTTTTTTCGTAAGGATTTATAATTAATATTAATTAAAAATAAAAGTCCATAATAACCTTTTAATAATACTTTTTTACCGTATATTAAATTAACTTTTTTTTATTTAATAATTATATTATTTATAATAATAAAAAAGATTTTTTTACGGGCATTATTTTTTTAAGTTAACTTTTTACTTTAGTTAATTACTAAATATTTCTTAGGGTTATAGTTCGAAATTGTCGGTATTATTACTTATTATTTTTATTATTTCCGATACGATTTAAAAAATTAAATCCCTTATAATATATACGGATAATTCTTTTATAAATATATTATTTTTATTTTTCATAATCGGGATATTCCCGTTATTAATAATATGTAACATATATTTTGCCGTATTAATTAAAAATTTTAAAATAAACTTTTTTTATTTAATTCCGGTATTCGCGTAATTATTCTTATAATGCTTTTTGCTATATTCGCGATATTTATTAAATTAACTTTTTAGATTTTCGCCTTTTTTATTAAATTTCTTATCGTAATAAGCCTTATTAAACCTTTTACTTAAAAATTAATATATATTTGGCTTAAATTATATTAATAATTTTATTATTATTTTTTAATTATTTTTAAATTATTTTTCCGATATAAAGATTTAATTACTTTATCGTAATTTCCAAAGTTCTTTGTATTTATAAGCCTTATATTCCATTTTGTTATAATTAAAGCGTTTAATCTGGCTTTAATTTTATCTGTAAATAACGACGAGTTCCATAAGTCTTAATACCGTTTTATAAGAAATAAAAAATATATTTTGCTTTTTCCCTTAATTAAACTTATTATATTCTAAATATAAAACATATTATTTTTTTCTTATTACTATTTAAATTATTAATTATTAATTTTAATTACTTTTGCAATATATAAATTTAAAGTAATTAATTATTTAATCTGAATAATTTTATTTTTTATATTACTTTTTAACCCTTTATAGAATATATCGATAAAAACGTTAATTTCGTTATTTTTTTATCTTATTTTAGCCGCAAAACTTTTAAAAATTACGATATATTTAAACGCAAATTCTTTTATCGGAATTACAGGAATTATTAAACCGTAAATTATTTTTTTATCCGGATTATCAAAATTATCGTATATTTTATTTTCGCAATTAATATAAATTAAAAGAATTTTGTTAATAAAATCCTTTTTATTTGCTTTTTTTATTTTTAAAAAGTTTTTTATAATAGGTTTAAATTAATTAACCGTATTTCTTATTAGGTATATTTTTACTTTTAAAACTATATCCGTTAAATTATTAAAATCCAGAAAACGAAAATAAATTTATACCTAAATCAAAAAGGTTTAAAAATTACCTTTCCCGTTATAAGGTTCCGGCTTTTTAAGCTTTATACGGGCGAAAACGGATTAGGTAAATAAGGTAACTTTAAATTATCGAACTTTTTTTCCAGTTCCCGAATTCGAGCCTAAAATTATTAAATAAGGGTTTTTTAAACGTTAATCGATATTTTAACAATATTAAATATTGTTTAAAATTTAACGGTATTATTAAATAAAAATTTATAACATATAACAAATTATAAAATTTAACCAATTATTAAACTTTAAATCGACGGATTTATATTAATAAAAATATCGTAAAAATTTAAGTAATAAATATAATAACGTATTACGTTTCGTAATATTAAAAGTATTTTAGGTAATAATATTATATTATAAGCTAAAGTTATTTAAATTATGGAATTAATAAACGTATATATCCTTATTCCGTTAACTGGATTACCACCAATAAATTGGTAATCCGGCTTACTGGCTCACCACCAGTAAGTTGGTGATCCATCACGTGACCTGATCCACATAATTTTCTTGGCCTTCCCTGCTGCGACCGTTCCTGGAGGCCGTGGCTTATCAGGTCGTAACAGTTTTTTTGTTTAAATATTTTTTGTAGTAAGGAAAATTATTTCCCCTTTTTCAAAGGTTAATTTTTTTAATTTCTTTTGGTTATAATATTTGTTTATTTGATTTTATACGAATTCCAGTTTTGTTTTTATTTTTTGATATAGTTGTTATAATTATTCTGACGTAAAATTTATTTTGATATTAATTGGACCGTTATCACGTATTGTTTTGTAAATTTCTGAAATAAAACTAAATTTTATATTTGTAAGTATTATTTTAATATTTTCGTAGTAATTAGGATTATAAATTAATTATACAATTAGCAATTTCGTAACGTAATTATTTTATTTATAATTAATATAATGTCGTAAATACATTTTTAAAATTTAATTTATTCGTTTTATTTATTTGTTTATTTAAGCTTTAAATACGTTAAATAATTTATAATTTAAGCCGATTTATATTATTAAACCTTATTAAAATTTAAATGTAAATATTGATCCTTTATTTGATATAACTTTTATTAATAATCCGTATATGTTTAAAATATGTTTGAAAAAAATATATATTATTTGTTCGGCGTTTGTATTTTTATAATATAATAAAAAATAAGAAAATTTCGTAAATTGGTCGATAATTACGAAAATACTATAATAATATATTCCTATAGTTGGATTTTTTAATATAAGATGTTTAATAATAAAGTTAAATAGAATAAAATATTATGGTTATTTTGTAATTAATACTGGTTATAATTTTTCGTATGGCTTATATCGTCGAGTTTTTGCTTTAACGTAAACATCGTATTGTTGTATAATCTTTTATATTATTAATTTTATTTTAAGAAAAAAATATGTACGTCGAAATTGTTTTAGGGTTTTATGTATTCCCAAATATCCATATAATTAATATTAGTATATTTTTTGTATTAAATCCTTTTAAAACCTTTTTAAAATTTATATTTTTTTATTTTTTGGTTTTTTAAAGAATTCTTATTATATTATTAAACTTTTTAGTATATATCGGAAAGTATTGCCCGAATTATCGTAATTTGTCGTAATCGTAAATATGTTTTTGTAGTAATATCGAAAATTATATGGTTAATTTTAATTAATTGTTTTTCGAAATTTGGTTACTTGCTTAAAGTATTTATTTGCCGTTTTTTAATTTTGTTTTTGCAAATAATAACGAAATTAATGTTCGTTAATTGTTTTTGTATATTTTAATTATTATTTTATAAATTTCTTAATTATAATTAATTAGGTACAATTTTGATAATCCGTATAAACTTTAACCTGGTATAAGTTTCTTTTTAAAAAATGCCTAAATTTTCGAAATACCATAATAATGGCCATAAATTCCTTATTTGGAATACCGTAATTAAATTTGTTTTTTTTTAATTTGTTCGAAAAAAATATAATAAGGTATAATTTGCTTTAATTATTTCGTTATCCGATTATTACGTTTAATATGTAATCAGAAATATTAGTTTTTAGTTCAACGAAATAATTTAAATCGTATATAATTAATATTAGCTTGCTGGTAATCGTATCCTTAATATTTTGAAATATCTTTTTCGTATTTGGCGTTTATTTTAATTTTTTTTTCGTAATATTTATTAGGAGTATATTTATTTTACTGAAATTTTAAATAAATTTCCTGTAATAATTGGCGAATCTAAAGAATATTTATACCTCCTTAATTATCGTTAGCGTTTGTTATTTTGTAATTATAACAATTTTCTTAAGGTTTATCCTAATATGTCCTAGGGTAAAAATATGTCCTAAATATTTTATTTCCTATATATGGAATTAATTTTTTTATGCTAATAAATAACTTTACGTCTTATAAAACTTAAAAAACTTTATAAACGTATTTTACATATGTTTTTTTTATTTTTGAAAAAATAAAAATGTCGTCGAGATAGCAAACGACAAAAATATTAAGGTATTTTTGTAATACGTAATTAATTATTTGCTGCAAAGTTACTAATACGTTCGTAAATTTTATTAATATAACCAAATATTTAAATAATCCGTATTTCTTCTTAAAGATTATTTTTTATTCGTATTTCTTTTTAATTTTAATAAGGTTATATTTATTTTTGAAATCGAATATTATAAATTATTTAGTTCCGTAAAATCAATTTTTTATTTCCGTAATCAAAGGTAATAATATTCGATTTTTGATAATAACGTCGCTTAATTATTAGTAATTAATTATAAGTTATAATTTCCCGTTTTTTTTAAGTACGAAAAATATAAGATATTTTGTTAATAATTTCGAAGGTCGAATTTATCCTTTTTGTAACCGATTTTCCAGGTATTTTTTGAAAATATGTAATTCGTTTTTGCTAAGATTATAAATATGGTAAAACTTTGCCGAAAATCCTTTTTTAAGGATTATTTTATGATTTTATTCGCTATATTTTGGTAATTTCGTATCGAATTTTTTCCGAAGAAGCTGTTTATATCTGTAATATTATGGTAATATATTAATTAAATTTCCTAATTTTTTGGGTTATTATTTTTGTTATTTCAGATCGTTATTTAATTGTTTTAATTTTGCTTTAATAATAATAACGATACGTCGTATTTTTCTTTAATACTCATTTTTTTGTATTTAGTTTTTTTAGATGGTAAGGTATTTATCGTATTTTTATATCTATATTTGTCGTTATTATTAATTAAAATTCCGTACTAGCGTATCCATAATAATCCTAAAATTATATTATAATTTCCGAATAAAACGATATCGAAATTAACCGTTTAATCTTATTTTTCAATAAAAATCTTAAAGTAATTAATTTCGCGTATAACTTTTCCGTTATTGTAAGCAAATTTCTAACTTTTGGCATTCGTTACTATATAAGGTTTTAATTTATATTTTTATAACAATTTAAACTTATTAATTATATTTGGTATAATGTAATTTCCGTCTAAAGCTCTGTAATTCACTATTGTGATATACCAGTACGTTCCGATTTATATATCTAAAATAATAAGGTTGTTAATATTTTTTATCGTCGTGTTTAAAACCTTTTTTAGGAATTCCTTTTAACTTTTTTAAGTTTTGTTATTTTGCGGCTTTTTTATATGTAATTTTTTTTAATTCTTATTCGAATTTATCGAGCTTTATTTATATTTCTTTATTTAACGTATTAAGTTATTATATTTATTGTTATTGCCGACATACTGTTCTGTCGAATTATATTAATTATTTTTAATATTTTTACAGTTTTTTTCTTTATTAAATAAATTATTTTTTTTACATTTGCGATTATATCTTATTATACGTCGTTTTAATTATCGTTTTAAAGTTTTCTTATAAACTAACGTATTTTTTTGGATAACCTTTTTTAAGGATTTATAATAAATGCTAATTAAAAATAAAAATCCGTAATAACTTTGTGATAATGTCTTTTTATTATACGTTAGATTAATTTTTTTTTTCCGTTTAGTAATTATACTATTTATAATAATAAAAGGGGTTTTTTTGCTGGTATTGCCTTTTTTCGGGTTAATTTTTTGCTTTAGCCAGTTGTTAGATATTTCTTAAGGTTATAGTTCGAAACTGTCGATACCATTATTTATTGTCCTTATTATTTTCGATACGATTTGGAAAATCGAATTTTTTATAATATATATAAGTAATCTTTTTATAAATATGCTGTTTTTATTTTTCGTAATTGGGATATTCCCGTTGTTAACAGTATATGGTATATATTTTGCCGTATCGATTAAAGATTCCGAGACAAACTTTTTTTGTCTAGTTCCGGTATTCGCATAATTATCCTTATAATGCTTTTTACTGTATTCGCAATATTTATTAAGTTAGCTTTTTGGTTTTTCGCATTTTTTATCGAATTTCTTATCGTAATAATCTTTATTAGACTTTTTGCTTAAGGCCTGATACGTATTTGGCTTAGATTATGTTAATAATTTTGTTATCGTTTTTTTAGTTATTTCTGGATTATTTTTCCGGTATAGTGGTCCAGTTATCTTATCGTGGTTTTTTAGGTTTTTTGTATTTATAAGCCTTATGTCCCATTTTGCCATAATTAAAATATTTAATCTGGTTCCAGTTTTGTTTATGGGTAACGCTAAGTTCAATAGGTCTTAGCGCCGTTTCGTAAAAAGTAAAAGGTATATTTCGTTTTTTCCCTTAGTTAGACTTGTTATATCCTAAACATAAGATATATTATTCTTTTTTTGTCGTTTTTTAAATTATCGATTATTAATTTTGATTACCTTTATAATATACCGGTCCAGGGTAATTAATCGTTTAATTCGAATAATCTTATTTTTTATATTATTTTTAACCTTTTGTAAAATATATTGATAAAAGTATTAATTTTGTCGTTTTTTTATCCGGCTTTAACTGTAAAACTTTTAAAGATTACGGCGTATTTAGATATAAATGTTTTTATCGGAATTATAAGAATTATTAGGCCGTAAATCGTTTTTTATCCGGATTACCGAAATTATTGCGTATTTTATTTTTGAAATTGGTATAAAGTAAAAAAATCTTATTAATAAAGTTTTTTTTATCCGTCTTTTTTATTTTTAAAAACCTTTTTATAATAGACCTAAATTAATTAGCCGCATTTTTATTAGGTATGTTTTTATTATTAAAATTATATCCGCTAGGTTATTAAGGTTTAAAAAATAAAGGTAAATTTGTATCTAAATTAAGAAAGTTTAAGGGTTATTTTTTCCATTATAGGGTTTTGGTTTTTTCGGCTTTATGCAAACGAAAAAAGGTTAGGCAAATAACGTAGCTCTAAATTGTTAAATTTTTTTAACTCCTAAATTCGAGCTTAAAACTGCTAAATAAAGGTTTCTTAAGCGTTAGTCCATATTTCGACAGTATTAAATATTGCTTAAAATTTAACGGTATTATTAAATAAAAACTTGTAACGTATAACGGTTAAATGGTTTAACCAATTATTAAACCTTAAGTTGACAGGTTTATATTAATAAAAATATCGTAAAAATCTAAATAATAAATATAATAATGTATTACATCTTGTAATACCAAAAGTGCCTTAAGTAACGATGTTATATTATAAACTAAAGTTATTTAAATTATGGAAATAATAAGCGTATATATCTTTCTCCTTTTTGGCTTAATTACTCGTAATCACGCCGTTGGTGGTAATTACGATTATTTGGGATTACCTTTAATTATTAATGATCACTGGCTTGGCAATAATCACCGTGGCCCGTGTGCTCCCTACCTGACCGTTTCTTGAGACCGGAGCTTGTCGGGTCGTAACAAATATGAGTTTTGCAATTCGGCAGCAAAACTTCGATAAATATATAGAATGACGTTTTTTTTGCGGATAATACTGTCGACCGAAAAAATTCCCAAATATATATTATTAAATTATTTAAAAGAGCGACCGGATAAAAAACAAATATGTAGGATATAATAATTATTTTTATAACCAAAGCGAAATTGTTATGTTTTACGTAAATTGCCAAAAAAACCTGTTTAATTTTTCGATTAATTATAAAGCTGGGAATTAACTTAAAAACGGAATTATTAAATATATGGTATAATAATCTGCAATATATAGAGTTAATTAACGCAAAAATCGTTTTTTATAACGAATTTATAATATATTAATATATATAATTACTAACTGCAAAAAATAATAAAAAAGGACTTGATTAAAGTGGATTATATATTTATGGGTAATATACTAATAAATGGATTAACGAAAACTTTATTATGAAAAGTTTTTAAGCACTTTAAAAAGCAATTAAGATTAATAAATATTACGGAAACTTTCGAACAGCCGAAAAACACTTTACGGGTGATTTTAAAAAAGGATTTGATTAATTAAAAAGACTTAATCGCCGGAAAAAAGGTGAAATAAATAACTGCAATTTTAAGAAATGGTGAAAAGTAATAATTAACGCCTTAAATACTTTAAGGCATTAAGGGAGTATATTAGCTTGTTACGACCCAATAAGTTTCGGCTTTAAAAAACGGTTAAATAAGGATTATACGGACCACCCCATGAATTACGTAACGGTGATTATTGCCAAGTTAATGATTAGAAGTAATTAAGGGGGATCTTAAGTAATTATAATTATTATCAGGCGTATAATTATAAATAATTAAGCTAAAAAAGAAAAAGATATATACGCTTATTATTTCCATAATTTAGATAATTTCAACTTGTAATAATAATTCGCTACCCAAGGTACCCTTGGTATTACGAGACGTAATACGATTACTGTATTTATTATTCAGATTCCCACGATATTCCTGCCAACATAAACCCGTACGACTAAGGTTTAATAGTTGGTTAAACCCCTAGCCGTCACACAGCTAGCCAGGTGTGCTATAGCATACCAAATACGGAAAGATCACCTTTTGATCGGAACATATATACTCCGTTGCTAAGCTACATAAAAGTGGTACGCGTTGCGAGAACGTACGCAATTAGCTGAATACAACAACTGATATCCCCTATATCTGACAATATCCGACTTCTGAAATGTTATTACGCGGTTTTTAAGATTGCCATCCGACTCCTGAAACGTTATCGTAAAATTGTTAAGGTTATACCGCGTCGTTTCCTTAATATACGTGCCTGATTACCGGTTACCTTAATACCACTCCTAATTTTTTTTCTCTTAAAAATCGATAATAGTTCAAAATGTTACCTTCTGCGTACGGAATTTGGCCTTACGCGAATCGAATTTCGCGTTCAGTTACTGCCTGCCATAACGCAATAATCTGATAACGAAAATAAAAAGCGAAAATTAAAAAAGTATAAAAAAAGATAATAAGTTCGGAAGGGAATAAAACGGATATTAATAACTTTTATATATTTAATTACCGAAATAACCTATCCAAATACTTAAGGTTAAAATGCCTAAACGGCATTACGTATTCGCCAATAAGGGACTAAGGCTGGTACCAATTTATTTTTATTTTCGGTATAACGGATGTACTCCAAATTAATAAGTTTAAAAATAAAATATTTATATATTTTCAAATAAGTAATGCTTCTAAACGTATAACAGCCCTTAAATTCAAAAAAGCTAAGGCTCATAATAAGATAATAAGGCTTAATCGTTAGCTGGACAAATTTTAAAAACGGCTTATTATTAATATTAAAATATAAATACAAGAAAACGCGATATTAAGCTTAAGAAAAAGCGGAAAGCCTAAAGGAATTAATTGGAAGAAATATAATACGATAAGATTAAGAAATGTAATACAAAGCGACATCTTAAGGAGTTATTACAAAGGAACAAAGGGAAATACCTTTATCAAAATTATTCCATATAATTTATACAAGAACTTTTATAATATCTCCTAAAAAATAGTTCAAAAAGAAATATACTTTTTTGCAAAATAATTCCAGGTAGTTAATTTTGTAAAATAACTTATTAAGAAGCCACCCGTAAAAAAGATTTAAAAAGCTATATTATCTTAAGGTATTCTATAGCCCCTAATAAATCTATTCGTTATACGTAAGTAAGGTAAAACTTAAGATAAATAGATTTAGGCCGCGTAAAAATAAAAGTTATTACGGTCGATTAGCGATATCGAAAAATAATACCTTATTAATATATAACCAAATAATATTTACGTAAACGCTTCCGATATAACTTAATCCATTCCTAAGGCGGCAATCCGGGACTCGTTAATTTACTAACTTTCCTCAGGCGTTCCTCCCTGGATATTATGTACGTCGGTGAATTTGCAATTAAATAGCTTCCTTCTGTATCCCTTACCTTTTTATGGCACCGGCGGTCTTATTTCAAAATATATTCCGTCGCTTTCGCCGAAACCTAACGTCCCTATTAAGGTATATTTATGCGTAAGGGGTTAACCTATATCCTTTCGCTTATCAAAATTGCGGTTTTCCTGGCGCCTAAGGCCTTACGTATCCCTTTTATTCTCCTGCCTTATAAAAATCCATGTTTTACTAGGTTTTCTGCGTAATCCTTAAATCCTTTTTTAAGTTAACATAATTATACTATATTATCTAAATGTTTTACTTTTTTATGTGAACCTTTAAAGATATAAATTTAAAAGGTATAATATCGATAAGTAAGCGATTAATATAAGGACCGCAGGGCAGAAACATAGGGGTAACGGCAAAAAGGCTGTCATATAGCTAATTTCCCTTGCAGATCGTTAGGAATCGATTTTTGACATATTGTAATTCCCGCCCAATAAAAGTTAAAATTCGAATTCTTTCGAAACAACCTTTTCGCCTCCTAATTTTGGCGTTCATACTTAGCCTTCCGAACTTTTTTGATTTAACGAATTACATATTATGGATAGGTCTAATTCCGGGTAATCTGCAAGGGGGATTAGCTATACGGCGGCCTCGAAGCAGCTTTTTCGCCTCCTGGTTTCAGCATTTACATTTACTTTCGGGGCTTTCTCCTGGCTCGACGAATTACACGCCGTAAATGGGTTTATTATTTCCGGCTGCCTCCTTTTATACTGGTAGATCCGTATTAAAACCTTTTCGGTTTATATCGGCCATTCCGGTAATGTTTTTCGTAAAGCCTTTAATAATATATAATACCGGCTAGCCCTTAAGGCGGTTATGGATGCGTAACTCTGGGTTAACCACCATATATATACAAATATCTAGGGAGGTATTATTTATGCCTGCCTTTGGCTTTACCGCCAAACGACTTTCTTCAAAGAATTATCGAATCGGGATTAAATTAAGCAATTTTGATTCCGCCATTTTTTTCTTTATTTTTTTCGTAAGCTAAGGCTTACTTATTTTAGCTGCTAAAATCGTACTAATTTATTTTGCATCGCCGTTATACCGTCCTGCTATTAAGGATTTAACTAATTAATTATTTAAATTTATTCCATATTTATTTTTCCTTATGGTTTAACTATTTATAATTTATTTTAAATCGTCGTCGGGGTATTATTTGCCTCCGGTTAATTAATATAATTCTTTTTTTAAAAAAATAATTATAATAAGGTTACTTTTTTTACAATTAAGCATTTTTAGCATTAAAATACCGACGGCAAAAAGCTAAAACGGTCGTAAATATCATAATTCGTATAATTAGGAAATATTTAATAAGTAATAAATGGATTAAGATCATAAGCCTTTTTGCGCGTAAGTAAGCAACTTAAAAATAATCCCTGTTATGGTTATTTTTATTTTTGGTAAATAACAACTTTAACCGGGGTGTCCAAAAACGGCTCCTGAGCTGTACCACAAGCTCACCCCAGGCTCACCCTGGCTCAGGGTAAAGCAGGACCGGCTCAGGTTCATACACGACAAAGGAAATTGCTGAGGGCAACTTTCGGGGAACGCATATGTCTGTTGCCCCTTAGTCATGCAAGACAGATGGTGCGCATAGCAGATAGACCACAGGGCAGGACGCAACAACATGGTGCACCATCCTCATACGATGATACGTCTGTTGTGACATGGCTAGGAGGATATGTTCAACTTTTATTATATATCTAAGGACGGTCGAGTGGAGTAATCTCGCTACGGCTATAGTCATGCGCCTATCCTCTCAAAGTCATTGAGGTCTCTGCGCCTCATGCGTTGCAGAGACAGTACTGCTTAAGCAGAGACACACACATTGTAGCCCAGCCACAGAGACGCGCAATTGGCGCCGACCTGAGGATTCCATCTCCGGAATTGTTCAGCCGTGATCCTGTACTGCTTCTGGATTGAGTCGCAGTTGTTGCCGCTCGCGACTTTGTGCCACCTCTTACAGGCGCAGATGGACCCGGGCTGAGTGGGATCAGGCGCATTCGCGCAGGCAGTGGTCGTGGGCTTGGGCGGCTCAGTCGGGGTACCAGGGATTCCTGGTGCGTAGAGTAATTAGCCAACCTATCTCTAAGTGAGGGGTTTAGAGCACTCACCGATACAGTAGTTATATCCAAGCCACAGGCCAGAGCAATCAGCGCCCACAGCCGGATTCCATCTAAGGAACTGGTCAAGAGTAAAGGTTCCATATTTGGACACGATGACTGCACAGGTATCACCCGAGACGGCCTTATGCCAGCGCTGACAATTGCTGACGATGCCCGTTTGCGTCGGCGTGCCGGGACTGGTTGTTGTTGGCTTGCTCGTCGTCGTGGGCTTCGGCGGCGTGCCAGATACTCCAACACAGTAGTAGTAGCCAAGCCACAGGCCAGTACACTGGTTTCCGACGGCTGGGTTCCACTTGTAGAAATCTTCGAGAGTAAAGGACCCGTGCTTGTCAACGATGCCCGCGCAGTTGTCACCTGCGATTGCCTTGTAATATGCCTTACAATCACTCGTGATGCCTTCCTGCGTGGGAGATGGACCTCCCGTGGTGGTAGGTGAGGGGCCGGCAGTTACCGAGCCTGTCGGCTTTTCAGGAGTTGCCACACAGTAGTGGTATCCGAGCCAGAGACCAGAACAAGTCTCGCCGACAGCAGGGTTCCACTTGATGAAGTCGGCAAGTGTGAAGCTGCCAAACTTGGAAACAATCTTGCTGCAGTCATCTCCTGCTACGGCCTTGTAGTAGCTGATGCAGGTGTTGATGATGCCCTCTTGAACCGGTGACGGGACTGTGCTTGTAGGCCCGGGACCGCCACCTCCAGTACTCGTAGTCGTGGGCACAGGAATGCCCCAGTTACGTTCCACACAGTACTCCTCGCCGACTTTGATACCACTGCAGTCCGCACCGACAGAAGGGTTCTAGGACAACCTGAGGTCAGCCTGCCGTCTTGGCTAATACAAAGCACTCTTACTCACCCATGCGATGAAATCCTTGACGGTGATGCCCCAGAGAGCCGCGAAGTACTCGCAGTCATGATCTTCGCTATCGGCAGTGTCGAAGAAGGTGCAGTCATCAGGGACCCCCTGTCGACGCACAACGGCCGCTGCGGTCTCTACTGGTCGGGCTGGCTGAGGGATCGGCTCCGAGACAACGGAGGCGACAAGGCCAGCCAAAAGGAGAAGTGCAGAGTTCCGCATACTTTTGTCCGGTTCTTAGTCGGCTTGACTTAACGAGTTGTTGTGCGGGGCGCGGATGAGCAACGAGGCTCTAGGAGCTGTGGACTATGTCGGCTATATTTATATCGTCAAATTCGGCGAATACCTGCGGTAGTAACGGCACGACGGGCCTCGATGCTGCTGGATTTGACGAACTTGGTCATTGGGTCATCTACTTCTTGGCTTGGCCTGGTTCGGTCCTTCTGGGCTTGGACTTCTTTACACCACTTCACCTGATGTGACCATTATCAGGATCATTTTGCAGGGCCATCGATATGACCAAGACCTCTCATCAAACTTCGCCCGACTCCTTCCGCTTCCTCATTCCCACCCTCCATTATCGCCACACGGTATGATGGGTCCCACATAGCAACTTCGGTGACAAGCCCAAATAAGCTCGTGGTCCGACAACTGATGGAATGAGCCTCTAACTTAGTCTGGGCCGTGATCAGACGGTAAACTACTGCAGGGCAAGTCGTTATGGAGAAGAATATCACATGTATGTAAGACTGCGTCCCCTAAGGTAAACAGGGATGGTGTCGAATTCGCAACTTGGCCAAATCCCAACGCCAGTTACAAACGTGTGGCTTAAAACCATAATGTCTTGATATTTTGACCCAACATTTTGTAAAATAAAAGTTTAACAGGTTATTAATCGTCTTAACCACTTTTAAATTAGTAAAAATCCTTATACTTAGATATATGGTTAAGTACACTATTCGGGTATATAAAAGTTAGACTCGTAATAGCTCGCTAAGGAGCAGGTCGGTTAGCTTCGGCGGCTTATATTTATGGCCCGTGGCACCCCTATTAATCAAGCAGTCAGAAGTGGAACTGCTGATGCTGGTCGATCTAGGTGGGTTGATTTTAACCGGCGGCTTTGACTCCCATTAAGGGCAGTTGGGGAACTTGCAGCAAAGGCGGGTGATTCTGAAGTTACTTAGGTTTGTTGCAGCGACGTATTTTGGGCTTGTAGCCAAGGTATTTCCAATATGCCCAATGCTTTTGTTAGTGGATACAATCCTTATTTTTCCGCAATGCATCCAATTAACGGCTGCTAAAATTGTTAAGTTTGCTGAACGCACGGACATAAGTTTTCAGCTAAGGCACTAAAGGATTGTGGGTCGAGGGCTGATTTGTTTTGATTCGTCGAGGGTTTCCGGCTCTCGTGCAGTTTACGAACTGCACCTTAGGCATGTTGCTTTTAATGTAGCTGAGTCATCACCGTTTTTGGATAAGTGCTGATGCTTTATCAGTATATACCTAGATACGGCGCTGAATGCGGAGACTAGCGGCCGCTAAAGCAGCAACGATGACAGCGAACTGTTTCTGTTAACGGCGGGGTATTTGCCGTCTCACCATGCTTATTGATCACGAAGAGCGTTAAATACCATCATAAGGTCGCCAAGCGACGGTAAGCGAGGTCTCTACCAGGATATACAGAAAAAAAAAAACGGCTTAAGGCTTCTGAAGCAGTCCGTGTGCATCAATCAGCCGGTTTTCAACCACTCGAAGGCTGTTGAATGGGGCGGATTCAGCATGATCGTTTAGCATCATTGGTCCGGACCACCAAAGAAAAAAAAAAAAAAAACCACCACGCAATTTTACCAAAAAATGTGGAGTTGGCTGATATATAACGATGCGAACGGTCTGCTGATGCTGAAGTTAACCGAACTGCATCCAAAAGTTGCAATTTATCTGCGACCCACATAGAGACAGAACAGGGATATCTTCGATGCCGAGGAGTCTTAAGGTTGTGACTGGTTGTCCTACAATTTATCTTCGTGCTGACAGTTACACAAGGCCATATGCTAATAGTATCTCTTGGTAAGCTTCTGGGCCCTTGGCAATAAGACTATAAGGCAGGGACTGGCCGTTGCCAGACTGCGGAGAACATAAGGACCCCGGCCCCACAGAATCCCGTAGGATCCGGCGATACTAACCAGCCAAGACCGAATGAGCTCCGCTGCCCTTTCGGAAGCCGCTTAGTGCAGCCTTCAGCCTACTTTTGGCGAGCTATTCATAGCGTTTCTGTAGGAATCAGTCCGGTCCGTTCTTAAAGTTTCCGAACTTTTCGGACCAACCTGCCTCCGAAGGCCCACGTATTTTGGTGTGGAGAGGCAATTTTTCATGAGATTGCAAGTCTGATGCGACTGTTCCGGCACGAGAACAACGGCGTAGCCTTTTACACCACTAAAATGTGGTTGTCAGCTCGAGCACTAACCGCCTTGCTCTGCCCTATATACCCACTAGGTACCACTTGGTACAGTGACAGCTGCCCCTTCTACGACATTGATTCCGGCAACTGATTAAACATAATACGGCTTTAATCCTTTTTTTCATACTAGGGCATTTAGCTTTTTTTAGGTAATTATTGCTTCCCTTCTATTAGAAGCCTTATAAGTTATTAATTTTTAAGGCTTAAATAGTTGCGGTAACCCTGTAGTATTAAGTATTTTGGAATTTGCAATAGCGGCAGTAAGATATATTCGGCCTTTGGGCGCTTTCGAAATACAGGTAATTTCGAGGCTCGATCTTGTACGTCCCGCTTATTGCGAATGCATAAAAATAGCTTTATCTCCCATATAAAATAAGCCGTAAAAGAGGGGTGAGACTTAAGGAAATGAGAATGGGGTTCGCTGAAAGAACGGGGAACCGCATGGGCCCCGAATGTCGTCGTTTTAATATAATGAGCTTGCGAACGAAGTGGACGAGGGTTATTGTGTCGAAAATCCGGTTTCCCTTAGAACCGACTTCGGGACTTGGATCTTGGCTCGCCTAAACAGGAAAGTGTACATAGCAGACAGAACTTTAAATATGGGACAGCGCTATGGGCTCTAGCGCGGCGACCTGGCAGTGTTTTTAAAATTACCCCTAACACCATAGTAAACGCACCATGCGACCCGCGCGTATAGGTACCCGCTATCAAAACGAGGGCACATTGTGCTTGCAGCGGCGACGCGGTAGCCTCACGCTTTAGAACCCTAGCCTTTCATGCAAATGTAAAAGTACGCTACTTTAGGGCTGACACTCCACAGCACCCTGATCCTGCGGCAAGGACCCTTTGCAATCATCACTTGGTTCCTGCACGTGCTGCACGTTTTGATAGGTGGGACCTGCGTACATTCATAGTACTAACGGAAACTAACTATGCAAACCGGGCGTTGCCTGCAGGGTTCCCGCCCTTGCTAGGGGCGAGGCAGAGCCGCCGTTCCGTCTCAAGGTTTCGGCTGCTCCTCGTCCCAGTAATAGTGTGGGCTGAGGCAGTACCACACACCAGGCTTCAAGTTACTGTCACACTTGGCCGCGCTGCCTAGGGATGGGTTCACTTCCAGGAACAGGTCCATGGGTGTGGACCGGCTGGCTGTCACTATCGTCTTAGCGCAGCCGACCCCTTCCTGTGCCTGGACGTAGAAGCCGCAGTTCTTGGTCGTTCCCTCGCCGATCTCTCCCTCAGGGGGGTCCACGATGGTTTCCGAGTAGCCGTTGCCAGAACCTCCCTCCCCGCCGGTGTTGCCATTGCCAGGGTCCCCGCCGTCGCCACCACTGCCCCCGTCCTCGAACTCGCCGCCTGGGGGGCTGACGCAGATGACATGGCCCCAGAACGGCTCGCTGTTCCAGAGGTTCGAGCAGCGGGAGTCGAGCATGTGGTTCCAGTCGATAAGGTTCATCCACGACGTCCCAGATTCTACGCCCAACGCGACGCATGTCTCACCTTCTTTGACCGTGTGGGTGGTGCATGGCTCCGGCAGGCAGAGCTCGAGCCCGGCCTCAATGCTTTTGCAGTCGGGCAGGTTTGCGTTAATGTAGTAAAGAGACGCTGCTGAGACGGAGTTGGCGATTGCAACGCTGTCGCAGCTATCGCCCTCCCTGGTGGCGATTGTCCTGCCGCTGAAACAAGTGCCTGGCTGCGAACCGTTGTTTTGGGGCGGTTCCTTGATCGGGGTTGTGGGACTGTCCACGCCGCATTCTTGGGGCAAAGTTTAGCATTCGAAAGCTCAGGGCAGTGAAGGAGGCATGGAAACGACTTACTCTTGTTGACATACTCGAGCATGGCGGCATAGTACTCGTCGTACGCTGAGTACTCCGACTTCTGCATCAGGCGGAGCTTGGCACCGTAGCAGTATGAGCAAAGGTCATTCTCGGGCATATCCTCAATCTCCTCGTACTCCTCCCACGCGTCAATGATATCTAGTACATTTGCTGGTCAGCATTCCAGCTGGCAGCCGCGCAAGGGATCCCAAGGTATGCTCACCGTTGCAATACTCTCCCGATATCTTATCTTTGAGGCAGGTCTCGTCCCATCCGGTTATAATCGAGTCAATGAACGAGAGAATGGTCATCCCAGGGAGCAGGTCCGGGGTCTTGGTGCAGGCTCCTTGCATGCGCCTCCGGGCCGTATTCAAGGCAGTTTTGCACGAGGCAGCGCAAACCGCATCGGTAAGCTTGTCGTCCTCCAGCGACCCGTGGTATTCCCGCTGTCCCAGGTCCGCGACTTTCTCCTCACAGTTGATCGTCTGCTTGAGGACCTGCAGGCAGGTTGCGTCCAGATCAGCCATGTCGAGCAGCTGCTGAGGGATGGCCTGGAAGCCGATGGCCCGCGCCTCCAAAACTGACATAATAGAGACGGGGCCGCTCTGAGCAGTACCCAGGAGGACGCCAACGGCGATGGCTAGCTGGGTGAAAGGAGTGGACATGAGCATGATGGCGGTCTCTGTAGAAGCCAGTTGCAAGTGTTCAAGTTGTCTACGTCCGGGGGTAAAAAGGAATAGCCAGAGAGGTTATCTGCATCCATCAGCGTCAGGAGGTGCGCGAGCAGGCACGTTGAAAGAACCACAATGATCCAGACTATCTCCGACCATGGCCAAGCCTTGGCTGCGTCAACAGGATCCCTTTGGCATCACGTCTGAGTCAGCTTTTGATGAAAGAATCGGACCGTCTAGGCTATGCTACAATTGTTCCCGACAAGGGTCAACCTTTTAGAGTGGCGAGTGGGACCATACGTCATAGCCTCGTGACAAATTAGCCGATGCAACACTAGTCCGATGGTACCCAGACCGAGCGTGACACTCGTCCACTTGGCATATAGGATACAGATCCGTCTGGATCAATAACTCATCACAAATTTACAGCAGAACCTTGGGACTTGAGGGAGAGATGAATATCCCTGAGGCGCGGAGAGTCCGATGCGAGCGGATCTTCTTTCCGTTTCTGGTGGCGCAAACCCGAGCACATCCTGGCGCTGGGTTTTTCACGATGCTCTGCTCACATACATAGTTGTAAGCGAATCTCCGGTGCCGACCTGATATCTAGCAGGTAGTTCTCTTTGTCCGGTTGCATCGATCATTCGAGTCACCCCCACCTACCTTGGCCTTTGGTTATTGTTCTGAATCATGAACAGACTTCTGGCCCTCGCCATATTCATTTGCTGCTTTGTGCAGCTGTCTTTTCAACAGGAAGCGGAGTGCAGCGCTACCAAGAAATGCCCTGAAGGATGTTGCAGCAGCGCTGGCCACTGTGGTTATGGCCCTGACTATTGCGGGTAAGTCGAGCAGACTTGAGCGGATACAACTGAATTCCTAATGAACCTGAATGCAGTGATGGATGTCAGAGCACATGTGACCGCAAGTCCGAGTGTAATCCGGGCTGGTCTGGTAGCCAGTGGAGTGAGCGCGACTCCTGTCCGCTCAACGTCTGCTGCAGCAAGCATGGATGGTGCGGCTACACTGATGAATTCTGCGGCGACGACAAGGTCAAGAGGCCATCCTGCTCCGTCAACTCCAAACCAGTGAGCCGCGTCATTGGCTACTACGAGGCTTGGGCGCCGTCAAAGAGGTCTCGCTACAGCATGTTGCCCGAGGAGATTCCCTTTGGCCAGTATACGCATATCATCTTCAGCTTTGCCACCATCAACCCTAGCACTTTCAAGGTCAGTGCTGGGGACTCCCAGACTGAACACCTGATGAGCCGCATTGGGTCAATCAAGGTGCTCCAACCGAACATTAAGATCTGGGTCGCTTTGGGTGGCTGGGCGTTCAATGACCCAGGCCCAACGCAGACGACGTTCAGTGATATTGCCTCTTCGTCGGCCAATACTGATATCTTTCTGGACTCCTTGGTTCAGATGATGAATAAATACGGCTTTGACGGCGTCGACATTGACTGGGAATATCCGGTTGCTGAGGACCGCAACGGACGCCCTGAAGACTATGAGAATGTCGTTACCTTTATGAAAAAGATTCGCTCGAGGATGAACGATTCGAAGAGGGGTGTCTCAATGGCCATCCCTGCAAGCTACTGGTACCTTCAAAATTTCGATATTAAGGCGCTGGAGTCCCAAGTGGACTGGTTCAACGTCATGACTTACGATGTACACGGATCCTGGGACATCGACAATAAGTGGACCGGGCCCTGGGTCAATAGCCACACGAACATGACGGAGATCCAGATGGGTCTGGACCTGTTATGGCGGAATGACATCAGCCCAACCAAGGTCACCATGGGCATGGCCTTTTACAGCCGCAGCTTCACCCTCACGGATCCGGGCTGCAGCTCCCTCGGATGCCGCGTCAGCTCGGGCGGCAATGCCGGCAAGTACTCGAACACGGTTGGCGTACTGCTCCACCCGGAGATTCAGGAAATCATTGCTGAGAATAAGCTCACACCCGCCCTGAATCGTGAGGGCGCCGTCAAAACCGTCTCGTGGGGCAACCAATGGGTGTCATTCGACGACGTGGCCACATGGCGCCTGAAGGCGAACGTCGCCCGCAGCCAGTGCATCGAAGGCTTCATGGTGTGGGCCATGAGCCAGGACGACGATAAAGGAACCAACATCCGGGGACTGAACCAGGCCCTGGGACGCAAGACGCCAGACTTCCCAGACTTCACCCCCATTGACAAGCCGCCGCAGGCCCAGCCCGCTTTGGCGCCCAAGCTATGTCGATGGTCTAGCTGCTTCGAGGGATGCCCGTCCGGGTTCAAGGAGGTGCAGCGTGACGGACACAAGGAGATCATGATGGACACTAGCATATGCTCGGACCAGTTCGACAACATCGGCTTTTCTCGTCTCTGCTGCCCATCAGACCATCCACTGCCCACCTGCACCTGGCGGGGACACAAGAACTCGGGCAACTGCCAGCCCGGCTGCAATCCCGGCGAGGTCGAGGTGGGTTCGCTCAACGTCGGATGCAAGAAGAACTACCAGAGCGCTTGCTGTACTTCGACCGATGTCACCGAGGCGTACGGCAAGTGCCTTTGGTCCGACTGTGTGGATGATCCTGAAAAAGTGTGCGCGGGTAAGTTCATGGCCCACTCCGCACAAGGCTGGGGCGGTCACAAGTCGTGCAAGAACGGGCAGTCGAGGGCGCTCTGCTGCCCTAACCCGCCCCCTGCCGCGTTCAATACCGATTGCAAATGGGTTCCCAAGAATGGGCATCTGAAGGGGGGCGGCCTAGACAATATATGCGAAGGTGCATGTCCCCAAGATTCCGTCAAGCTGGCGCTGTCGATTGGCTTCCACCTTGTTCCAGGACGGGAGACGGCCTGCTACGGCTACAATGCCTTTTGTTGCTCGGATCCCAAGTATATTGTACCCCGTGATGACGATTTTGAAGACTCTTTCGGCTCGATGCAAGCCAAGGAGTTCAAGTTGTTGATAAGTAAGTACATGGATAACCCAGCGTGTCCAGCCACCATTCTAGAGCCACCCATCCACGATCAATACGGCGGTTCCGGCAACAGAAAGAGAGACCTCGCTGTCGAGGCTCAGCAGTATGATATTCTGCAAGGGAGGGCGACGGATTGCACCCTCGCCAACTGGGAGAAGATGTTGACCTATGCGGCTCTGATGTTCTCCACGCTGGACACTGGGTTCGATGCCGTCAGGCGAATCTGGGACAACGACTTCGCCGGTTATTATGACGAGGACCTTGAGTTCGCGAACATTCAGGATTTTCTGTACGACTACCCTTGGCTCGACACGCGTGCCCATCTGGAATATGTCCTTCTCAACCCCCTCAGCGCTGGCCAAGGGATGCGTAACACCAGGCGAGCTGGCGAGCAGCTCTGCCGGCTGGTGCCCCATGGGAGCAAGCGTGGACTCACTGAGCGGATACAAGGTGCAGAGCGGGTGAAGCGAGTAGTGTGGCCAACCAGTAGTGATCAGAGTGATGTGCCCAACTTTGAAACGATTCTTGACGGCATCTTGAATGGAGACCTCAGTCTCCATTATGCTCGATGGCAATGGGCGTGGGGAGCGGAATCTAACGCTCCTGCTGGGCCCTTCCTTGAGCTCGCCTACTGGATCGGCCCTGATCCTGGAGTTGCCACGACAGGCGACACGCGCTATGACCGGTATCGGGACATGACGTACAGAAGCCCTCAACAAGGGGGCCCAGATCTATGGGTTGGTAAGCGAAGCCCGCCCCGTGCCGCAACCGTAACAAAGGGAATTGCTGACTAGGCCAACAGTCTTTCACATGCACATCGATCCATCGGATCCAACTTGGCTCGCGAGCGAAGGCGGCCACACCTATATGGGTGTCCCCGGCTTCAGAATCTTCCATGGGCAGGAAGCCCGACCTTTTAACGACGACGACGGCGCGTGGCGCGTTGAGGGCGGCGGCGGAAGCCAATTGACCGCCAGGCACGGCTGGGACTGCCCAGAAGATCAGGGCTACTGGTACGTCGGTATGCCCTGGGACTCGACGGGAGCGCCGAGGATGTTGCAGCTGATGCAGCGCTGGGGCGAGCAACTCTGGAACGATGGCTACGCTTCCACACTCGGGCTGCGACTCATCATCGAGCCAAATGATGACTTCGGTCAGGAAATCGACCCCGAGTCTCCAGGCTACTTGGTCCGGCCTCCGAGGGGTTACACCACGGCGGCTGGGGGCTTGAACCCGTATGAGCTCAACTTCCTGCTCGAACGCGGCTCGTACAGTTTTGTCACGGCGCCGCATCCCCCCCCGCCACAGAAGAAGTAGAGAAAAACATCAAAGATGTAGAGGAAAGGGAACATCAGAATGTATATAAGGCAGCCAAGTAGGCCAGGTTCGTGGGAGAGCTGTGCATTATAAGCCTAGGTAGCCTATCTTGCGGTAATACAATCGCCTGAAACATGGGTTAGCGAATTGAAATATGGCCCTGACTATTTGAGTGGCATTGTAGTATGCGAGCTACGTCCTGACATGATTCTATACCATGATTTTCCGCTTCCAGTGCGCTTCTTACCGTGCTTGCATTACCTTCGCTGTCCCAAGGTCTGTGAGAGGCGCGCGCATATCAGAAATATCTCAAAATCCTGCCCCAGCACCTACCAATAGGTCGATAATGGTATCAACAAGGTCAGTCCGCCTCTCCAGAAACTTCGATTCGGCTGCCATTCTGGCCGGGGAGATCCCGTCCACATCCATTGACGAAACATTGACACCATTGGCTAATAGTGCCCTGATGACGCCGACGGCGCCACGCTCAGCG
This sequence comes from Monosporascus cannonballus, assembly GCA_004154925.1. Classification (NCBI taxonomy): domain Eukaryota; kingdom Fungi; phylum Ascomycota; class Sordariomycetes; order Xylariales; genus Monosporascus; species Monosporascus cannonballus. Next base: position 199,036 of record QJNS01000026.1, read on the forward strand.
GCCCAGTGCAATGGTGTCAGGTCGTGCCGGATAACCATGCGCTGGGCCGACGGATCCGCCATCGCGTCTCGCAGACGGTAGCCCCAGGGCATGCCTAATGAGGGAACGACCTGCCTGTTGCCTGGGCTCAACAGAGGGGCGCGGGCTTCCGGGTCGGCACCGCGTGATATCAAGTGCTTGGCGAGTTCCGCTGCCTTGCCGGTTACGTCGAGGTCGCAATGGAGCGCAAGGACATGTAGCGGCGTCCAGCCCTCATTTGTCGTGATGCTGGGATCGGCGCCGTGAGAGAGAATATGATAAGCTGCTCGCACCGCCTGGGCGAGCGTCTTGATCTCTGTGCCCCTAACTGCATTACGGTTGATGGGTGTCAGAGCGCACATTAAGGGTGTCCAGCCGTTAGAGCTCGCAGCGTTGACGTCTAGACCTTGAGATAGCAGGTACTCCATTACCTCAATACGGCAGCCAGCGGCGGCAAAATGCAGTAACGTCTCTCCATTATGGTTCGTTAAATGCAGTAGGACATCCCGGTCCCGATCCGAGTGTGAATACAGATACATGCGGAAAAGATGCAAGTCCAATCCATAAGCAGCCCAGTGTATGGGACACTCACCTGCCGTATCTGGCTGAGACACGGAAGCTTTGTGTTGCAGCAGCAGGTGAATCGCAGTCTCGTTCAGAAGACCGGGCCCGCCAGCGAGTTGACCAATCATGACCGGCGAGGCGAGGACATGTAAAGCAGACTTACCAGACCCGTCGGTCTTGTTGGGATCTGCGCCTTTCTCAAGCAGGGTCTTAAGCGCACCTGTGAGATTTGCATTGTGGGCGGTGGTGTATATGAGAGGGGCGTTGTCTGGACAAGAATTGGGGTCCGCCCCAGCATCGATCAATGACGCAATCAGCAATTGCTGGTCAAGGTAATCAATACCCTCATACTTAATATCGAACTCGTAAGACAGCATGAACTTGTGGTTTGTAGCGGCGTGCAGCGCCTCTTGAAGCGTCGGCTGCTCGAATGATGTCCTCTTCAGGAGCAAAGTAACCACGCCGAAGTGCCATCGCCGTGAAGCCCACAGCAGTGCCTCGATCCTTAATTCCTGTGACCAACCGTTCCACCAGTCGAGCATGTCTTCGACAATGGAAGCATGTCCATGTGTCGCAGCCACAACGAAGCACGTCTGGTATGGTTTAAGCCCTTCGACATGACTCTCGGGGCGACAACATGTCCAAAGGCGCTTGACGATATCCCGATGCCCCTTGAAAGCGGCAAATCCGATGGCCGTAAGCCTCTGCTCACCGTAGCTAACGATAAAAGCATCTGCACCGGCAGCTAGAAGCAGGTTTACGGCGTCCAAGTTGCCGCACCATGCGGCGAAATGGAGCGGTGGACCGAATTCAGGGTGAGAATAGTTGATGTCAGGGGCGGGTGAGGCGCGGAGCAGTTGTTGTAGCTGTGGAATATCATTATCGCGGATGCACGCGTGCAAGACCTCGTCTGCAGAGCCGAAGGCATTACGGAGCCGAGATTTAATTGCCCCGCGCATCGTAAGTGTCGATCGGAGGCGATGGGGAGATGGCTAGGTGAAAGGATGGAGAAAGGATGTGGGTATTGATTGACTGATTACGTCCCATTCAGTTCCTAGCCTCATTCTAATTATGTGTCACCCATGTCCGGCAGGCCGGATTAATAAGATACCGGTAGCCGACGCGACCCAGAAGATAATCCGTGACGCCCCACTTCATCGTGTTATGAAAATCCAAGACGCTACTTTCTTGCCCTAGTTCCCGCCGTTTCTCCTTAACATCTATTTACTTTCGGATGTCAGCCTTGCGTAGACAGTGATTCTGAATGTTAATGTATACGTAGTTTCAGGCTCCTGGAGGCTATGCCTCATGTTTTGCAGCGACTCCCGTGCACCGTGACCCAGCTACAGTAAGGTGCTGTTACTCCAGTGGTATTCCCACCTTGAGCTTACAACACAATCACCATCGATGACACCTTTGTTTGCGATGAACAACCTAGCATCCCCAAGACCGTAATCGAGCAATGAAGAAGGGCTTGATAGCTCTGTACACCGGTGGAGGCCTCTCGATAAGCACCCCCTTTCTCGTGCTTGCATGACGCACCCAGACAAATCCTCTGAGTCTCTGTAACCTGGAGTACAATACCCCGGTTCCGTCCTCTTCAATCTTTGCATGTAGCATCTGTCGTGGAAAAGGGGTAACTATGTTAGTCATCAAGCTCCACAGCACCCTGGAAAACCTTATTCCGGCGCTTTCATAGTATATAGAGAGCTTTCTAGTTACAGCTCTCTAAAGCTTAATTCTAGTCAAACAATTATTATTTTCTACATTTTATGCAATCTTTTCTCGTAATCAGCCTAATTATAACAGTTTATGAACCCGGTGCTTGAATTGCGCAAAATAGTTACGGTTAAGGTAATTATAACTTTTTATTTATTAATTTAAAATTTTTTTTTTAATTTTTTAATATATCGAATAATCTCATTTTTAACAAAATAATTTTGAAAAATCGTTTTAATTACTTTAAAAAAAATTTTTCTTACGTTTTAATATTTCTTTCTACGATATTTCATATTTTATCGACTTCGATAAATTTGATATAATGTAACGAACCTGTCATACATTCACCTGGAGGTATGAGCAGTATTCGAAGTAGGGTCTTGATTTGCAGGTAACAATAGGGCGAGGAATAATTCAGTGGTTTGTTCGTTAAAGAGATTTAAGGATTTTTCCCACAGTAGAAAACGATTACCTTTGGTTATAGGCTTAGATTGATAGTTAAAAAGCGAAACTAAATGGGTGTTATTTATATAAAAGATTGATTTATTATATATTCTAATATCTTAAAATGAGTATGTTATAGATTTATATTATCTATGTAATTTAATCCAGATTATTTAAATTATTTAAATTATTTTAATAAGCCAAGTTTTCGAATTCGGGTTTATCCATAATAAGTTTGCGCTAGATTTTAACGGTAGGTTTTTTTAAGACAGGAACTCCTGTTTCTGAAATATTATTTTCCTTTTTTAAAAAATTTTATTTTAAAGATAAAAACCGTAAATAGCTATTTCGTTTTTTTTAGAATTTTTGGGAATATTTTAGCTAATTTTATTATAACAGGTCGTATTCGTAACGGGGGAAAAAAAAATCTCGTTTAAATTAGTACGATTTTGGTAACATTCGGATTAATTTAATTAAAAAGTTTTTTATTAAGGCTTTTTTTATTTTAATTATATTCGTTTCAGCGAAACCGATTGTTTTTTTATTTTTGATATTTTAAGTTGTAATTGTTATATTCGTTGTTAACGTTTAATTTGTGATATTTTAATTATGAATTTTTTATCGAAATTAAACGAGGAACATAATTACCTCAAAAAAAGTAGCGAAAAATGAAAAATACTTTAATTACGTATTAATAAGCTGTTGAGAAAATAATAAGAGAGCTTATTAACCGATTAAAGCGTTTGCGTTTTTAATAAAAAGTTTTAAAAACGAAGGTTATAGTTATTTTAGAAAAGGGATACGAACTGGATTAATTAGAAGAATAGGAAAGATTGAAAGAAAAACAACGTCGAATGGAAACGGAGTAAGTGCAGTTTGTTTCCGAAATGGACGCCGTTATGGAAACGTCCGTTTCCTTTAATTAAAGCGCCGTAAGATTGGATTTAGACGGGAGACCGTTATCGTCTGCGACTTTGGCCGCGTTGGAAACGATCGGTCAGTATTTTGGCGATAGAATTTATCAACCAGGTTTATCGTATTTGTTAAATAGTTAAATGGTTCCCATATATTTTCTTTAGATAGATAATTTGTTTTATTTAATTAGATATTGAACTTTATTTTTAATTATTTAAAATCCAGTATTCGTTCGATTTCGTATTTGTTAAAGGTTTTTCGAGTTCCAGGTTTTTTTCTAACGGAATGTTTTTAGATATTGGTTTAAGTAAGGACATATGGAAAACAGAATGTATTTTTATAATTTTGAATAATAATAATCGATAATTGGTTTTAGAAATAATTTCGTTAATTTTAAACGGGTTAAGCTTTTTAAAATCGAACTTATTACTGGGCCTTTTCTTTTTAATTCATGGAATATTTAAAATCGCGTTTTAATTTTGTCGTAATAAGTAAACTTTATTTCTTTGCGTTAAAATTAGTTTTTTTAAAGTTTCTTTTATAATATTTGGTTTATTTTTACTAAAGAAATTATAGTTCGATCCGTAATCGAATTTATATTACTTTGATTTTTATAATTATCGTTTTTATTTCAGAAGTTATAATAATAATTATAAGGATGTTATATATTAATTATTTTAGTTATTGTAACGAACCTGTTATACATCCACCTGGAGGTATAAGCAGTATCCGAAATGGAATCTTAATTTGCAGGTAACAATAAAGCGAGGAATGATTTAGTGGTCTATTCGTTAAAGAGATTTAAAGACTTTTCCCTCAACTAGAGAACGGTGCAGTTACCTCTTAATTAAAAGCTTAGATTAATAATTAAAGAGCGAAACTAAGTAGGTACTATTTACATAAGAGATTAATTTGTTATATATCCTATAACCCCAAAGTAAATATGTCGTGGATTTATGTAATTTATGTAATCTGGTTAAATCACTTAAATTACCTAGATCACGGAACAAACCAAGCTTTCCTGTCCGGAATTTAACCGTGATAAGTCCGCATTAGGCCTCAAAGGTTGGTTTTTGGAAATAGGAACCCTAGTTCTTATAACATTATTTCCCCTTTCCAAGGATCTTTGTCCCAAAGATAAGAACCGTAGGTGGTCGCTTTTTAATAGCTTGGAAAGATTTTCCTTAAAGCCCTTATTAACCTTTACCATAACAAATCGTATTTAAAAAAAGAAAAAAAAACCGCGACTAAATTAACGCGAATCCCGTAACAGACGCGTTGATTTTATTAAGACGTTTGGTTTCCAAGTTATTTCGTATTCAAACTGTTTTCGTTTTGGGAAACCTAATTGTTTTTACTTAGTTAATATCCCGAATTATAATTGTTGTACCCGCCGTTAACGCCCGTTCTGTGACGTACTAGCTATGAATTCGTTAGTTAAAATTAGGGAGGAAAAAACGCGCCTGCAGAAAGAGTAGCGCGAAGTATAAAATTTTCTGATAACGTATCAGGAGGTTGCTGAGAAGAAAATAAGGGAGCTCGTTAATCGGTTAAAACGTTTTTAATTGTAACAAGACGTCCTCGATAAAAAGGCCTTTGCAATTTTAAAGGAGGGGTACGAATTGGATTAACTGGAAAAGCAGAAAAGGTTAGAAGAAAAGCGTCGTTACGTCGAGGCGGAGCAAGCATAACTTATTTTTAAGATGGACGCCATCGCAGAGGCCTTTACTTTCTTCGATTAAAGCGCCAAAGGTTTGGATTTAAGCGGGGGACCGTTATCGCCTACGACCTTGGCCGCCCTGGAGATAATCGGTCAGGGTTTTGGCGGTAAAACGTCTTAATTAGGTTTATCGCATTTATTAAATGGTTAAGTAATTCCTACGTATTTTCTTTATGTAAGTATCTTTTCCATTTAATTAAGTATTAAACTTTATTTTTAATTATTTTGGAATCCAATATTTATTCGATTTCGTATTCGTCAAAATTCTTTTTAAGTTTTAGGTTTATTTTTAACGGGGTATTTTTAAGTATTAATTTAAACAAAAAAATATGAAAAATAAGGTATATTTTTATGTTTTTGGGTAACGACAATTAATAATTAATTTTAGAAATAACTTTTTTAACTTTAAATGGGTTAAAATTTTTAAAATCGAACTTATCGTTAGGTTTTTTTATTTTGATCTATAAGATATTCGAAATTACGTTTTATTTTTGGCGCAATAAATAAACCCTATTTTTTTTGTTAAAATTAATCTTTTAATTTTTTTCTTATTATAATATTAAGTTATCCGTTATTGAAAAAATCGCAATTCGTTTTGAAAACGAATTTATATTATCTTAATCTTTATTATTAGTATTTTTATTTTTAAGTTAATCGTAATAATTTTTGGTATTTTATTAAGCGGTTATTTAAATTATTTTATCTTTATATCGTATCCATACATAGTTATATAAAAAGATACGCCTATATTTTCGTTAACAGATATATTATAAGCAATTTATATTAATAGTAAAAGTTTTATCCAGTTATTTTGTTAGTAATTAACGTAATTTCGAAAATATTATTCCAAGGTTTAATTAAATCGTTTTATTTGTTTATCCGTTTGAAAATAATACGCTGTCGAAAACTTAAGCTTAATACCGATTTATTTAAAAAAGCTAATGCCGAATTTTAAAGTAAAAAGCGTATCTTTATCGGAAATAATTTTTTCTGGTATTTTATATTTATTTAAATAATGTTTAATAAAGGCGTAAGTTAACTGTTCTGCCGTTACGTTTCCTTTAAAAGGTAAAAAGTATTTATATTTAGTAAGTTTATCGACAATCACCTATATTCCGTCGTATTCGATTTTAATAACTAGGTCTTTAAATAAAGGTAAATTAATAATAAAATCCTAAGTTATGATATTTTATGCCTTATCAGGAATATCAGTAAATTATAATAACCCATAAGGCTTATAACGTGCTATTTTAGCTTTATTACAAATATTATAATTCTTGATTACCTTTTTGACCATACGGCGTAACTCTGGAAAATCATATTTTTCTTATAATCGTCTAGTAATTTTAAAAATTTCTTGATATCCGTATAATAGGTTTTTATGAAATTCCTTTACGAATTGTTCCTATTAATCTTTAAGAATATAAATTTTGCTATGATACAGCAGTTAATCTTTTGGTTATCCTTTTAATTATTGAACTTTTTTCTGTTTTTCCATATCGTAAAAATTCCGGAATCGTATTAAGAATTCGGGAATTAATTTTTTTATTATTTTATATAACTATATAATGCCGTCCTTATTATATTATAATATCGGTATGTTTTTTTGGGGACCTTAAAATCGTAATCTCCTTTACGGCTGAAAATATCCGCCTGGATATTTTTTTTCCCTTTAATATAATATATCCTAAAGTTAAATTTTGATAAAAAAATTATCCATTTTTATGTCGTTTATTTAATTCTTAAATTTTTATAAATCGCATAAGGTTTTTATAATTAAAATAAATATCGAAAAGGTTTTTTATTTTACTTAAAAAAGGTTCTTATTTTTTAAGGACGTTAATAATTATTAATAACTTTTTGTCGTAAATTTAATATTTAAATTTTACATTTCGAAATGTTTTCAAATAATATGCTACTAGGTATTATTTGCCGTTATTTTCTTATTATTTTAAAATTGCACCCAAGGCGTATTTTAAGGTATTTATCTTTAGGCGTTTTTTTATCTAGATTTAGCATTTTTATTATTAATTCGTTAATAATTATTTTTTTCAATTTTCGGAATATTATTTTTTTTTCTTTAAAAGTTCGAACTTTTTTCCAATATATATTTTTAATAGTAAGTTTCGTTAATGGCCTAACGATATCTCCGTACTTCTCGATTAGGCTACGTACGTAACCCGTAAATCCTAAGATCTGGCGGATATTTATAACGGTCGTTTTATCGGGGATAAATTAATTTTTAATTATTTTTTATTTGGAATATTAAATCTGAATTTGGCCAAAAATAAAAGTAAATCCCAGAAAATTTAGTTTTTACGTATGCCATACGCTTTTGGCGGGATTAATTCGAATATTCGCCTTATTTAAAATCTTAAGTATTTAAGCTATATATTTTTTATGTTTTTCTAAGGTTTTTAAGTAAATAAGGATGTCGTCGAGATAAACGAATACGAATTTATTTAAAAATTATTGGAAAGTAATTATAATTAAATTTTGGAAATTAACGGGAATATTAATAAGTCTTATTAATATTACTTTATATTCGTAAAATCTATATATTATTTTAAATTCCGTTTTTTATTTTTCTCCTTTAATTATTCGGATACGATAATAATTATTACGAAAAATAAATACTATAAATTATTTAGTTTTGCTAGCGTTTTTTTAAGGTATTTATAAGTATTAAAAGGTATTTATTTTTAATTATAATATTATTTAATTATTAATAATTAATTATTCTTCGGTAAATAAGGTTTCCGTTATCGTTAATTTTCTATTTATTATCCTTAGTTTTTGATATTATAAAAACAGGGTATTTTACAGGAAAATTAAAAAATTAAATATATTTTTTCTTTGAATCCAATTATATACTTTTTTATAAGGCCTTTAATTTTTCTGGGTTTATATAATAAATTTTATAAAGTTTAGAATAATATCTTTTTTTAATAAATATTTTATAATCCTATTAGTTATATGGCGGTAACTTATAATTTTTTCTATTTTTAAATAATTGCTTAAATTTTTGGTATTCCGGAAATATAATGGAAATTTAATTAGGAACCCGTACTTCCTTAATAATATAATAAATTTTTCGGTTATCCTTTTTTAATATTTTGTTTTACGAAAGTATTTATTTTTTCTAATTAATCCGTAAATTGTTAAAATAAAGCTAAGGTATTCCTAAGATAATATCATATTTAGAAATATCGGCGATATCCAGCGAAATACGTTTTTGGTATCCTTAAATTTGCATTAAAAGTTTTTCAGTTTCCCGAAAAACTTATTTATTTTCGTATATGGACAAATTTTTATTTACCGTACGTAATTTATAAAATTTTAATTTATATCTTTAAGGAATTTGATGTTTTTTTGTTATTACGGAGGAAATAAAATTACCTTTTGCGCCGGAATCAATTATTATTTTGAACGTTTTGTTTTGGTACTAAAAAAAGATTTCGATCTGATTACGTATTCCTTTTGTTACTTCATATAAGATCTTATGGACTGGGGCTTTTCGGTACCTTAGTTTCGAGGGCCTCGGTAGTTTTTTAACTTTTGATACCGTCCGGTTTGAGCGAGTCTTTATTTGCAAACTTTTCTGACAGCGTATTTGGTACCTTGGTCGTTTTTACACCGGAACCATGTTTTCTTACTATATCTACATTAAGGTTTTTTTTTGGCTTTTCCTTTATCCTTATGTCCTCCGAATTATGGGATCAAAAAGGTGGATCTCCGAAACAAATATTCCCATATTTAGGAGCTCATATTGGATATAAAGTATCGGAAAGTAATATAACCATCCTTACAATATAACCTTTTAACTCCGTTTTAATTCGGGATGCAAATAACAAAACCTAGGGTATTTTAGCTATCGGGAAATCTTAATATATCGGCATTTATCGTCTGATTCGGTAAAAATTTTATTATTTTATCCGGGCCAAAAGTTATTATTTTTTTAAATTTAAGATAAATAAAATAATTATCCTGGTAGCAAATAATAAAATATAATATGTTATAAGGTTTTACCGTTAACTTTTTTAAGTAAATGGTATATTTTAAAAATTTATAAAGTTCTGGAAATAATTATCTATAATTTTTAATATTTGGTCGAAATTAACTGTCCTTTATATGTATTTTATATTTTTGGGAATTAAGGTAATATTGGTATCTTAATTTTATGGTTATTCTGGAAACCGTTTATCCGGCATAATATTTGCAAATTTTAACCTTAAAATCTTGACAAATAAAATAATCTTCGTATTTTGGGTTATCGCTTTAAATTTAAATAATTATAGTAATAATGAATTTTAGCTGGAAAAAAGTCGAATTAACTTTTTTTTTCTTTTTTTGCCTTATTATCGGTTTCTTATTTAGCCGCTTTAGCTTTTTTTTGGGGTTAAAAAATTCCTCCCTTTTTGGAATTCCTTTTAGGGGAATAATATTTACTTTTAAAATACCCCTTTTTGCCATAATTAAAATATTTTATTTTGGACTTATTTTTTTTAAGTTATTTATATATTTTGTAAAGGATTTAATTTTTGGTTCCTTATATATTTTATCTTTAATTAAGGGCTTTAAGCCATTATAATACGGGTAAAATAACGCGTTTTTTGGCAGATTTAAAATAACGGCTAGGCGATTAAATTTAATTGTATATTTGGCGGCTGGCTTAATTTAATAAAGAAAATAAAGTTATTTAACCGCATTTTATTTTTTATCGGAATTTCCGAATAAAACGTATATTTTTTTTTCGAAGTTTTCGTAATTGCTAAAAATGTAATTAATAAGGTTTAAGGATTTTTTTAGGTATTATTTGAAGTAATCCGTTAAAATAGGTTCGAATTAATTACGAATTTTTCCGATAAATAATTACGAAATGGCCATTATTTTTTGGTATTTTTCCGGCAAAGAGTTCTCGTAAAACTTGAGGTAAAATCTGGCCTAGATTAAAAATCCTTCCGGGTCCTTAATTCCGTTATAGGGTTTTGGGGAAATTGGCTTATATCCTTTAACGTCTGGCATTCCGTAATAGCTAGAGAATGGGATAGTCCTTTCCCGCGTTTAGTTCGTACCAAACAATGGTAAAGTTAACGTTTTTCGTCCTGGATCCATCGAAAGAGGTCGGTAACCAGCCCCTTAGCTTCGTTCCTTAAGGGAGCCAAATTAAGGAAAGGCTGGTTTTTTTCCTTTGGTAAGCCGAACGTTTTCCTCCTTTAGGGTTCGAACTTTTGCCGCTAAGGTACTTAGCTTTTCCTTTGCTATGGGTTCTTTTTTTTTTGGCTTTCCGCCCCATATTCTTCCTTTGCTTTTCTTATTTCGGCTCCTTTCCCAAAACCTTAATTATGTCCTAAGAAGTTAGGGAAGGTTATTGTTAAGGCTGGGAAAAAAGGCCTGTTTAAAATCGAATAATAAGGGGTGCTATATTATCAATTAGTTGAAAAACTTTTTTAATAAAAGGTAAATCGTCAAATTTTGTTAATAACGCTTTATTGGCCAATAACGGGGATTATATATACTGTTTATCTTTTAAATGTTATCTTATATTATTGTTTGTATTAAATTTAAGAAAATTTATACTTTAATTAGGCAGTAAATTATTCGTCGCCTATTAATCAAGAAATTATTAAAATATAACGAACCTATTATATATCTACCTGGAAATATAAGTAATATCCGAAATAAAATCTTGATTTACAGGTAATAATAAAGCGAAAAATAATTTAATAATTTATTTATTAAAAAGATTTAAAAACTTTTCCCTTAATTAAAAAATAATACAGTTACTTTTTAATTAAAAGCTTAGATTAATAGCTAAAAAGCAAAACTAAATAGGTACTATTTATATGAAAGATTAATTTGTTATATATCCCATAATCCCAAAGTGAATATATCGTGGATCTATATGATTTATATAATCTGGTTAAATTATTTAAACCACTTAGATTACGAAATAAGCCAAGCTTTTCTGTCCGGAGTTTAGCCGTAACAGGTCCGCATTAGGCCTCAAAGGTTGGTTTTTGGAGACAGGAACCCTGGTTCCTGTAACAGTTATTAGGTTATTATTTCGTATTCGTATACAGCTGTATATGAAAATACGTCTATGTTTTCGTTAACGGACGTATTATAAGCTATTTGTACTAATAGTAATAATTTTACCTGATTATTTGGTTAATAGTTAACATAATTTCGAAAATATTATTCCAAAATTTGATTTAATTTTTCTATTTAACCGTCCGTTTAACGGTAATAAACTGTTAAAAACTTAAGCTTAATATTTATTTATTTAAAAAAGTTGGTATTATACTTAAGCGTAAAAAACTTATTTCGATTAAAGATAATCTTTTTTTGATTTTTCGTATTTATTAAGATAATATCGAATAAAGGCGTAAATTAAGTATTTTACCATTAAAATTCCTTTAAAAAGTAAAAAATAGATATATTTGATAGATTTATTAATTATTACTTAAATTCCGTTATATTAGGTTCCAATAATTGGCGTTTTAAATAAGGAAAAATTAGTAATAAAATTCCAAGTTACGGTATTTTAACTTTTATTAAAATATTAATAAGTTATAATCACTCATAGGGCTTATAGTAAACTATCTTAGCCTTATTATAAATATTATAACTTTTAAACCTTTTTTTAATTATTCGGCGTAATTCAGGAAAATCATATCGTTCTTATAGTCTAGTTATTTTGAAAAGTTTTTGATATTTATATAATAAGTTTTCGTAAAATTCCTTGACGAATTGTTTTTGCTGGTTTTTAAAAACATAGATTTTGTTATAGTATAGTAACTAATTCTTCGACTACCTTTTTAACTGTTAAACTTTTTTATTTTTCCGTATTATCAGAATTCCGAAATCGTACAAAAAGTTCGAAAAACGTTTTTTTTTAGAATTTTGCATAATTTTAAAATAATATTTTAGTGATACTACAGTATTTATATATTTTTTAGAGATTTGGAAGTCGTAACTACCTTTACGATTAAAAATATCTGCTTAAATATTTTTGTTCTTTTAATATAATATGTTATAAAGTTAAATGTTGATAAAAATTATTCAAATCTTATGTCGTTTATTCAGTTTTTGCGTTTTTATAATTAGAATAAATATTAAAATGTTTCTTCGTTCCATGAAAAAATGGTTCGTATTTTTCAAGGGCGTTAATAATTGCTAATAGTTTTTGTCGTAAATTAGCTATTTAAGTTCTGTATTTTGAAATGTTTTCGAATAATACGTTATTAAGTACTATTTGTTGTTATTTTTTAATTATTTTAAAACGGCACCTCATACGTAATCCGAAACGTCCGTTTTTTAAACGCTTTTTTTGTTTGCGTTAAGTAATCTTATAATAGATCTATTAGTAATCGTATTTTTTAATATATAGAATATTTGTTGGCTTTTTTTAGAAATTTAAACATTTTTCTTATATATTTTTAGTAATAAGTTCCTTTCATGGTTTAATTATATTTTCGTATTTCTTTACTTAGGTTACGTATATAACCTGTAAATTCTAAAATTTGCCGGATATCGATAACAATCGTCTTATTAAGAATATGCTAATTCTTAACTGCTTTTCTGTTGAAGTGTTAAATTTTAAATCTAGCCGAGAGTAAGCATGTACTTTAAAAAATTTAACTTTTGCATATGCCATATATTTTTAGCTGGGTTAATTCGGATGTTTATTACGTTCAAAATCCTAAGCACTTAAGCGACGTACTTTTTGTACTTTTTAAAGTTTTGCAATAAATAAATATATTATCAAAATAAACAAAAACGAATTTATTTAAATATTTTCTAAGAGAAATTATAATTAAGCACTAAAAATTAGCTGGGGCATTGGTAAATCTCATAGGTATTATTCGGTATTCGTAAAGTTCATATATTATTGTAAATCCAGTTTTCTACTTTTTTTCTTTAGCTATTTCAATATAATAATAACCGTTTCGGAGGTTATATATAATAAACTATTTTATGTTGTTAACGTTTTTTAACGTATTTATAAGAGTTAAAGATATCCGTTTTTAATTGTAATATTGTTTAGGTATTTATAACTAATTAGTTTTCAAAAAATCAAGTTTTCGTTTTAGTTAATATTTTATTTTCTATTTTTAATCTTTCGTGTTTTAAGAATGGGGTATTTAACGAGAGAATTAAAAAGTTAAATATGTCCTTTTTGAAATTGAATATATTTCTATAAGCCCTTTAATTTATTAAGATTTATATAGTAAATCTTGTAAATTTTTAGATAATTGTTATAGAAATAGAGGTTTCTGTTTCGAGAAGACCGACCGACCTTTAAGGCCTAGCGTGGACCTGTTACGGCTAAACCCCGAATAAGGAAGCTCGGCTCTTAAGGTGATCTGGTAGATCTGGGTGATCTGGGACCAGATTATACAGATTTAATAGATCTACGACATGTTCACTTTTAGAATTAGAATATAAAACGAATCGGTTTTTTAAATATATACCATTTATTTAGTTTCGTTCTTTAATTATTAATTTAAGCTTATAAATAAAAACAGTCGTTTTCGATTATAAAAACTTTTTTATATATTTTTAACGTATAAAATTAATAAATTATTTTTCGTTGTATTATTAATTGTAAAATTAAAATCTTATTTCAACTATTACTTATAATTTAAATAAATATATAAAAATTCGTGATAATTTGATAGATGTTTAATTAATAAGCCAAAACTAATTTATTGCTCAATTAAGATATAAACTTTTTTAAATTCAATATAAGAAATAATATAAAATAGGTTTTGAGAAATACATAATATAAATAAGTTTATTATTAATTAATAACATATTAATATTGAAATTAAGCAATTTACTCCTTATTAAAAATATCTTTTAGTTAATTAATAATATGCTTTTATTTATTATTCGATTTTACAAAGGATTTTTATAACCTAAATAATAATCTGTTTCGATTTTTAAAAATATTGTCGAAGTTTAAGAAAAGATATTAAAAAAGGAGGTGGCTGAAAAAGAAATTAAGAAAAACTACAAAGCCGAGGTTTTAAAGAAAAAAATTATATTACTTTTTATTTAGTATGGAATGTGAGAAGTTAAAAATTGTAAATTAATTTCTTTTAAGTCTTATAATAGATTGATCGATATAAAAGGACTTTTAATTTAAACCAGATTTTATATTAAGTTTTATAAGAGTTTTTTAACGAAAAACTACTTGGAAATAAGGGTTATTTTATAATTATTTATTCGAAAACTTCTTTTATAAATTCAACCTATTTTAAAGAATTATTTTAAAAATTATCCCGATTAATATTAGGATATAATTAATTATATTTTTAATAATTACGAAAAGTTTAAAAAATGTAAATAAATTTTATTTTAAAATCGTAATAAAAAATACACTATTATTTAATAGCTTTATTTTTATTACTAAACCAAATTAATCCCTAAATTTATAATTTAGTTTAACAGCTTAATTATTATTTTAAATTTGCTAATACATCCGTAATTTTATTTTTATTTTAATAACTGAAAAACTTTAATTAAAAACGAAATATATAAACAACCAAAAATCAAATTGTTTACGAAATATATCGATAAAGTTATTATTGCCGACCGACGTATTTTTAATCGGCACCTTAAAAAAAGAACCGGAAAACGAAATAACGATAACAATTTTAATAACCAAATTAAAAAAGATAAAAGTAAATTTAAAAAAACGAATTCTGTTTGAAAAAAGAGTTTAAAAAGATAAGTTTAAAGTAAAATGCTTTAATTATAAGAAAAAGGGGTATTTTAAAAACGAATATCGTTTCTCCGACAAAAAGGACTTTAAAAACAAGGATTCCTTAACCCTAGAAAAAAGTCAGAACGGCTAAATAAAAAACAGAGAGTAAGGCAAAAACGGAAAAAAAAGAAATTAGTTCGATTTTCTTTCAGCTAGAATTTATTATTATTACGACCACTCAGATCCCAAACGATATCCCAAAGTACGAAAATTATCCCGTTTGCCAAAATTTTAAGGTTAAAACCTGCAAGTACTATCCAGGACAGACGGCCTCCAGGATAGCTATGGAGCTAGGATACCGTTACCATCTTGACACATAAAGGTACGGGATATACGATGAAAGTGGCCAGTTTCGGCCAGACATTAACAACCATGGATAGTTGTCCCAGGAGCTCTGCAAGCTCCTAAAATGTATCATTCACCTAAAAGAACTAACGGTAAACCCTTACAACCTATTACATTTCATTACCTGCTACTAGAGTGAGGAAGAAACCACCAACCGAAAATTACCTACGGCCCACGAGTACCCGCGGGTAATGCCAAGGACCCATGGGTGACCCATGGGTTCTTGGCGTAAGTCAGAATTACCCGCGGGTACCCAATAGGTCCTTGGCATTACCTGCGGGTACTTAATAAGTTCCGCTAAGGATCTATTAAATACCTACGATTACTTGTCAACAAAATACGAAAATTCCAAACGTACTAAAGAAAAAGTAAAGAAATACTTTGAAATAATTATTATGTTATAAAAATAATATATATTATTTTTAAACGAAATAAATAATACCGTAAATTTAATTTTTTTCCTCAAAATAATTTGAAATAATTTGAAAAAATTATTATATAAAATAAATTATATGTATTATAACTAATTATTTTAATAAGCCTAATTTAACGAAAAAAAGGAAAATTATTTATGTTATAATTAACAAATTAATGCTATAATTATATTTAACTTAAATTGTTTTTGATTTCTTTTATAGAAAATTTCTATTTATATAAAACCTAAAGTTTACGTTATTAAATACGGTAGAAATAACTTTGATATAGACGTAGCTAATAACGCCAAACCTTTTTTAAACGCTTTATTTAGTAAAACTTTTACAACGTTTTTTACGTATTTAATTAATATATTAATTTGAAAATTCGATTAATCCTTATTATTTTCATATATTTAAAATTATTTTTATTTACATCTTTTAATATAATTAAAACCATATAATTTCCCGTAATATACTTATAATAAAAAAAGTTCGAACGTTACGGGCGAACTTTAAAAATAAGATTACGCGATTTCGTATCGAAATAACGTATAAAATAGTTTTTTTTAACTTGATTACATTAGGTTATAAAGCCGGTAACCTTTAGTAATAGAATACTGTATAATCTTAGATTAACCGGATATCCACTTATATATATTTTAAAATAATTATTTACTATATTTATTTATAACGTTCAGTTTTAATGCAACCAAACGAGCAAATCTTTTTCTTTAATTTCGAATTTGCCTAAATCGAAAATCGTAATAACTTTTTATAAATTTTAATTTTTTTTATAATATTAAACAAAAAATATGTTTTTAAGTAAAAATATCGTAAAACTTATAACTAGCTAAATAATACAACAAAAGGATTTTTAGTAAATAAAGAATATTTTAAATAAATGTTAAAAATTATACCTAAGGCCGAAATGGCTTTGTATGTAAAAATCTAAAATTTTTAAAGATACTTGAAAATTATTTTTATATTAATATAATTTAAAGTGTAAGTTATTTACCATATTATAATATTTTAAACGTTAAATATTAAATAATTTAAAATTAAGTTAAAAAGTTAAAAAATAAAATATTTAAAAAATAATTAAAATTTAAGGAACGAAATATAAAAATAATTTCCTTAATATTTTTAATCTTAATATTAACCTTAATATTATTTTGATTTATAAAAGCGTTATTTGCTGAAAATAGTTAAAATATATAACGAAATTGAATAAAAAGTCCGTAATTTTGTAAATAATAAATTTGGTAAATTTAATACGACATATATATAAAAATACGCTATTATTTTTATACGAATATTTGAAAAAATATTTTTATTTTAAGCTGATAATAAATATTAAAAATATTAATAAAATAATTAAATAATAATTAAGGTAAAAATTTTCTTATCGGATCGTTATACGAAATTTTTTAACTTAAGATATAATAGGACTTTTTAATGAAAAAAATATTAAATCGTTTAAATAATTAATAATAAATTTATAGCGAATATCGTGAACGGTATTATTATTATAATAAAATATTTCGGTTATTTTATTATTAATATTAATAAATATCCTATCCTTATTATCTGATATTATAAATATATTTTTGGCCTTACTTTATTTCGTTATAATTTAATTAGAACATTGCTATTTTGCTTAGTTATTAATAATTAATAAAATATTAAAATAATATAAAATAATATTTATTAATAAATATTAAAATTTTATTTAAGTATTATATTTTACGTCGTTTATTTTTCGAGAATTATACATAAATTTAAATATTTTTAGTTATTTAATTTGCGCTCAATTTATTAACTTGAATTATAACGAATTTTTTCGATATTATTTTATTTTGCCGAAATATTACTTATTTACATTCGAAGCTTTTTAGAATACGGATTTTCCATATTTAAATAAAATAGGTATTACGGAATTAAAAATTAAAAATCCTAAATATAATTATTTTAGAATTATTTCAAAACTTAGGTAACGACAATCAAAAATAATATATTATAATAATGTAAAGTAATAAGACTTCATTAGGTTGAAAAGATGAATTAAATCATTAAATTGAAAAAATAAAGTAAGAATTTTGTAATAAGTACAAAATTTTAATTAAGTAAAATTTTATATAAGATATACGGAATTTAAAAATTTATCGATAAAAAATTTATACCTATAAAACTTAAAATAAGATTTATTTAATTAAATAATATTAATTACCTTTTTAGCCTCTTTTTAAATAAATATTTGAAATAAATGAAAAAGATGAATTAAAATAATTTATAAAATATATATTATTTTTTTATTTTCTTAAAACGTTAATAAGCGGCCTTAAAATAATTATATTTTAATAAAAATATATTTTCCGAATAATATGAATATTGTTTATTTAAAACGTTATTTATTCATTATAAATAACGCAAAGTTCACTGTTTTGAAATAAAAAAACTAAAAGAGTTTTGCAATTTTTTATTATATTTTCAAAATAAACGCTTTTATCCGCATAAATTAAAATAATACATTTATAAGTATTTCGCAAATAATACGTTAAAATAATATTTTTTCGAAAATTAAACGGGTATTTTTTTGATATTTCCGAGTTTAACAAAATATATTTCCTGGAAAATATTAATAATAAAATAATTATGAAATAATCCGGGTTATATATTTATTATTAGGTTTCCGTTTATAACGCCGAACCTTAAACCTAAATATTTTTGGTTAAGGTTTTATCGGTTATTTAACTTTTTTTGGCGGATTTAAAAATAAAACCGATTAATAATACTAACTTATTTTATATTATATATTAAATAAGTATATATTTATTTAATGTAAATTTCAACGGAAAATTAGAAATAGAATTATTAAAATTGTAATTCAATTTGTTTTGGATATCGTTAATTCGTAAAACATTTAAAGTATTACTTAAAATAAGTAGTTTTGTAATTATATTATTTTGATAGTATTAAGTTTGAATTAAAGTAATTAAAGCAAATAACTTTATTATAAAGGTTTCATAAAAAGAAAAAAATAAATAACATTCGAAAAAGTTAATACGTAATTTTAAAATCGTATATTATCAATTATTTATATAATTTCGATTATTTCATTTATTTTCGCTATTTATTTATATATTATAAAAAATATTGTATTATGGCTTTAATTAAACGTATTATAATATTGAAATAATATTACAGATTTTCGAAAATTTTGGCCCTAGTAATAATATGTGACGGCTAAGCTAATTAACTATTAAACCTAAGTCGACGGGTTTATGTTGGCAGGAATATCGTAAAAATCTGAATAATAAAATAACTTAATTAGGTTTCGTAATACCAAAGGCGTTTTAGGTAACGAATTATAATTAAAAGCTGTCGTTATCTAAATTATGGAATAACGAATATATATATATATTTTATATCTTATTAGATCTTTATTAGATTTTAAAACTTTTATAGATTTAATAACATCAGATCCTATTTAGATCTTATTTGGATTTTGTCGCCAAGCGAGATCCAAATCACGTAACACTTTTAACTTACTTAGGCCCTGTTTCGGTTCTTAAGCGACCATCTCCGAGACCTTTCCGTGGTTGGGTCATAACATAATAATTTCGATAATAATCAATCGTTACAAAATACTTTTTCATAAAATAATAACCTTAATTAAGATAATAATTTAGAAAATTCTGTTACCGATAATTAAAATAATAACAAAATGCTTAATAAAAATTATTTGTTAAAAAGCAATAATAAAAATTACCTAAATTAAAAACCGATTAAAATAAATTCGAATTAAAAACAAAACATCCGAAAGCTAAGTTCAGAATTTAATTATTTATGATTAGGTAATAATTACCGAATAAAAAATAATTTAATTTACCGAACTTTTATAGTTGAAAAGCCGTTTTATTACGTTAAATTATTCGAATCGATCTTAATCTTAGATATAACGAGAGGCCGATTTTTTATTATTAACCGGGAATATTATGAATATCGGGAGCGTTAATACGAGAATTAGGTAATTTAGTTTTAACGGCAGTTATTGTTTCAAAAAAACGTTAATAGCAAAAATACCAAAAATTTACTAAACGAAATTATCGGCATATTTAATGAAATAAACAGTAATTCGGAATATTAAAACGACTTTATATAAGTTTATTAACGGACAATTGGGTAATTTCAGATTAAGTGTCAGCGATGTAAGTATTATTTTATATATTTTACCTTTCTTAAAAAAACGAAATAAGCTATATTAAAAACATTTGTAAAATAATATATCTCGTAAGAAAATAAATTAAACGGATTTAGTTACAAATAATAAATTCTTTGATATAATTATGGTATATATATGGTTTGAAATAATTCTGAAATAATTATTATATAACCTTTTATTAATAGGATTTTATTGGACTTTTTTATTTTTAATGTTTTTCCTTTTTTTAAAAGCGTAATAATTTTGAAAAAAATTTTCTTTATTATAATTATAACCTAATATTACTTGAAGTATTTTATTTTAATTAAATCCTTTTGATTACTTATTTTGTATTTTAGCATTTGCTTATTAAAGGTTTTTTAAATAAATATTTCCGAATTATAATATTATTTTAAGATAACGGCTTTAAACCATAAATAATAAAAATATATATAAGGAATATACGGATATATATTAACGCAATTATTAAATATAGACTTAAGGATATCTCTTTGAAATCTTATACATTAATTAATTATAACATTTGGATTACGTCTTATATAGTATTTTCGTTTTAAGAAATTATTATTTATTAGATTAACCGAAAATAAAGAAGGTATTATCTTTTAATTAATATTTAACTTTAAAACACTAAATCGAATAAATTTAATAGTAATAATTTATTACGTTAATTAAAAACTTAGAAATAACTAACCGATTTCGTCTTTTTATTACGAATAATAACCTTGGTATTAGATAAATAATTATACAAAAATAACTTTATCAAAAATTAAACGACTTATTTTAATGGGCAAACGAGATTCGGTATTATGTATATACGTTGTATATTTTATAAAAGGCATTTATTAACTTTTTAAAGGTTTATAGCATAAGGTTATGGAAAAATTTAAAAAACACTTTAGACAAATAAAACAAATTCAAAAATTTGTCGAAATAGGATAAGGACCTTATTAATTCAAACAAACATATAACTATAATAATATATAATAATATATATGTTTTGAAATAATTATAAAATAATTATGTAATGTATATAATTACGCATATTTGTTATTTAAATTTATTTCGGTTCCAATAAGAAAAAACCTTCTTATAAATTTAATAAAACATAATTATAAGATTTTGGATTATAAGAACGTACTTTAAATAATTCGTAAAGTTTATGGCCGTTGAAATTTAGTAATTTTTTTAAACGTACTATAGAAATATACCCCGTAATTTAAAAATTTATACGCAAATATATAATATTGAAAAAAGCGGGTTATGCATTACCCGCTAACGGTATTAAATTTATTTATTATTTGGTTAATATTTTTAAATACTTTATTTAAATAACAAACAATTTCGATTCTTTTCGAGAAAACCACATCTCTTATATAGTAAGCGAATATAAAATTATGTTTAAACACTTACGTGAATGCAAAAAGCATATTGTTAAGACTTATTAAAGATATTATCCGGATAAAAAAGCAAAAAATAAAAACAAAATAAAACATAGGAAGAAATTAACATTTTTGAATTTATTAACCGCTTAATAATATAATTACAACTGTTACGAAAAGGTATTAAGTTAATAATTTCGAAAAATTTTAAATATATTAATAAGTTAGTTATTAATAATTGCCCATTAGTATATTTTTCCGCCTTAATTTACTTATTATTAAGCAATACGATTATTTAATTCGGTAATTACTTTAATAATTAGCAGAAATATTTCTATTTAAAATTATTTAATAATATATTTTATCGAAAAGCCGTTAAATACTTTAAATAAACATATAAAAATATTAAGAAATATATATTAAGCGGAATATATAATTTATTATATATACTTTTATTTTAAATTACGGAAACCTTACCGAAACGGTTTATTAAATTTAAGTTTTAAAAAAAAGGGTTCGATATACCGTATTAACGATAATCCGTAAAAGGATACTATTAATAATTATTTCTAATGCGAATATAAATAATTTAATTAATATTTTAAAAATTATTTTTGATTATATTATTCCGATATTTATCCGAACAAAACCGTTTTGATATTTTAATAACGAATTAATAATATATTTCCCGGTTTTATTTTCCTTACACGTAATTTATTATATATCTAATATTTCTTCGTATTTTTAAAACGTATTTAAATTTTTCTTCAGTTAAAATATTATTTTAACGATTAATTAACATTACCGTAATAATTTAAATTAATTTTAATTATATTATTTTATATACGAACCAAAATATTTAATTTGGATAACGATATTATATATGATAATAATAATTCCGTTTATGCTCGAAAACACTTCGAAAAACGAATGGAAAAAATACGGAAAATATTTTAAACTCTATTTATAGAAAACTTAAAAAAGTTATCGGATCAACATAACCTATTACCAAATAAACGTAACGGAATATTAAATAATAATTTAAAAAATCCGGATAAAACCGAAAATAAAGAAAACGAAAATTAAGTATTCTAGAAATCTCCATATACTAATTGGATTGTTAAGATAAACGGATTTTAATATAAAGAACCTATATTTAAGAATTAATTTTATAAAAAACAAAAGCTAATTAATACTAAAAATAAAGGCTTTATTAAAAGATAAATAAATAAGATTCCGAAAAGCTAAATTGTAATGCTTATATAAAACCGGCCATTTTCCCGGGATAACTGTTACAGGAACAGGGGTTCCTGTTTCGAAGAGACCAACCTTTAAGGCCTAGCGCGAACCTATCACGGCTAAACTCCGGACAGAGAAATTTGGCTCTTAAGGTGACCTAATTAATCTAAGTGATTTAAATAATCTGGACCAGATCAAATAAATCACATAGATCACATAAATTCAAGATATACTCACTTTGGGAATTAGAATATATAACAAATCGGTCTTTTATGTAATTAGCACTTACTTAGTTTCGCTTTTTAGCTATTAATCTAAGCTCTTAATCGAAAGCAATTATACCGTTTTTTAATTAAGGGAAAAATCTTTAAATCTTTTTAACAAATAAATCATTAAATTATTTTTCGCCTTAATATTACCTGCAAATCAAAACCTTATTTCGGATATTATTTATATTTTTAAATAAATATATAATAAGTTTATTATATTTTAATAATTTCTTAATTAATAACCGACGAATAATTTATTGCCTAATTAAGATATAAACCTTTTTAAACTTAATATAAACGATAATATAAAACGATATTCAGAAAATAAACAATATACCCGATTCTTATTATTAATTAATAAAATGTTATTAATAAAACTTAACGACTTACCCTTTATTAAAAAAGTTTTCTAATTAATTAATAACATAATACCCCTTATTACTCGATTTTAAAAAAATTTTTCTTTACAGTTTTAACAGCAACCTTCCCCAATTCCTTAGGATATTATTAAGGTTTAAGAAAAAGAGCCGGAACGGGAAAAAGCTAAGGAAAAAAAAAGAATATAGGGCAGGAAGCCAAAAAAAAACCTATAGCAAAAGAAAAATTAAGCGCCCTAGCGGTAAAAGTTCGAACCCTGAAAAAGGAAAATGCTCGTTTCACTAAAGAAAAAAAACCAGTTTTTTCTCGGTTCGGCTCTCCCAAAGGACGAAGCCAAAGGGCTGGTTACTAACCCCCTTCGATAAATCCAAAACGAACAGCTTCGATTTTACCGTTATTCGGAACCAACCAGATACGAAAAGAAACTATTCCGCCCCCTAGTTACTACGGAATGCCAGATGTTAAAGGCTACAAACTAACTCCTTCTAAGCCTTACAATAAATCAAAGGACCTTAATGGATTTTTGGTTTAAGCCAAACTCCACCTTAAGTTTTCCAAAAACTCCTTACCGGAAAAATACCAGAAAATAATGGCCATTTCGTAACTACTTGTCGGAAAAGTTCGTAACTGGTTTAAACTTATTTTAACGAATTATTTTAAACAATACCTAAAAGAATTTTCGGATTTTATTAATTATATTTTTAGCGATTATAAGAATTTCGAAAAAAAATATGCGCCTTATTTGGAAATCCCGATACGGAATAAAACGTAATTAAATAGCTTTATTTTTTTTATCAAATTAAGTTAGCCGCCGAATATATAAGTAAATTTAACTACCTGGCCGTTATTTTAAACCTGCCAGAAAAAGTGTTATTTTACTTTTATTATAACGGTTTAAAATCTTTAATTAAGGACGAAATATATAAAGAACTAAAAGTTAAATTTTTCGCCGAATATATAAATAAGGTTATTATTGCCGACCGACGTATTTTTAATTAGTACCTTAAGAAAAAAAGGACCGGCAAACGAAATAATAATAAGGGCTTAAAAAGCCAGAATAAGAAAGATAAAGGTAAGCCTTAAAAAGAAACGAATTCCGTTTCGAAAAAACCCAAAAAAAAAAAATTTAAAGTAAAATATTTTAATTATGGCAAAAAAAGGCATTTTAAAAGTAAATGCCATTCCCCCGCTAAGAGGAACTTCAAAAAGGGAAGGATTCCTTAACCCCAGAAAAAAGCCAAAGCGGCTAAACAAAAAACCGACAATAAGGCAAAAAAGGAAAAAAAAATTAGTTCAACTTTTTTCCAGCCAGAATTCATTATTGTCATAATTATTCAAATTCAAAATAATAACCCAAAATACGAAAATTATCCTATTTGCCAAAACTTTAAGGTTAAAACTTACAAATATTATTTAGGATAAACGGCTTTTAAAATAACTATAAAGCTAGGATGCTAATGTTATCTGAATTCCCAGAAATATAAAATATATATAGAAAACGGCTAATTTCGGCCAGATATTAACAATTATAAATAATTATTTTTAAAATTTTATAAGTTCCCAAAATGCATTATTTACTCGAAAAGGTTAACGATAAACCCTTACGACCTATTATATTTTATTATTTGCTATATCGATAATTATCCTATTTATTTTAAAGCCAAAAAAAATAATAACTTTTGGCTTAAATAAAACGAAAAAATATTTATTAAACCAAATAACGAATGCCAATATATTAAAATTTCCCGATAGCCAGAATACCTTAAATCTTATTACTTATATCCTGAATCAAAACGGAATTAAAAGGCCATATTATAAGAATGCTTATATTATTTTCCAATATTTTGCCTTTAACATAAGCTCCTAGATATGGGAATATCCTCTTCGGAAATTTACCTTTTTAATCCCATAATTCGGAAAACAAAAGGCTAAAAAAGGAATTAAAAAAAAATCCAATCCTAAAGATATAATATAAATATAGCAAAAAAACATGGTTCCGGTGCAAAAACGATTAATATACCAAATATGCAGTCAAAAAAGTTCGCGAATAAAGATTCGCTTAAGCCGGACGGCATCAAAAGTTAAAAAATTACAAAGGCCCTCGAAACTAAGGCATTAAAAAGCCTTAATTTACAAAACCTTATGTAAAGCGACAAAAAGAATACGTAATTAAATTAAGATCTCCCTTTAGTACAAAAACAAAACGTTTAAAATAATAATCAATTCCGGCGCAAAAAGCAATTTTATTTCCCCCGTAATAGCAGAAAAACATTAAATTCCTTAAAAATACAAATTAAAATCTTATAAATTACGTATAATAAATAAAAATTTATTTATATACGAAAATAAACAAATTTTTCGAAAAATTAAAAAACTTTTAATATAAATTTAAAAATACCAAAAACGTATTTCGCTAAATATTGCCGATATCTCCGGACATAACATTATTTTAAAAATACCCTGGCTTTATTTTAACAACCCCCGGATTAATTAAAAAAAAATGGACATTTTTTTGGGAAAATAAAATAAAGATACTAAAAAAATAACCGAAAAATCTGCTATATTATTAAGGAAATACGGATTCCTAATTAAGTCTTTACAGTACCGCCGGAATATCAAAAATTTAAAAAATTATTTAAAAACAAAAAAAATCATAAGTTACCGCCACATAATCAATAAAATTATCGGATATCCATTAAAATAAGACATTATCCCAAGCTTTATAAAATTTACTACATAAACCCGGAAAAATTAAAGGCCTTATAAAAAAGCATATAATTAAATCTAAAGAAAAAATATATCCAACTTTCTAATTCCCTTACTAAATACCTTATCCTTATAATACCAAAAACCAAAGATAACAAATAAAAAATCGATAAAAACGGAAACCTTATTTACCGAAAAATAATCAACTATAAATAATTAAATAATATTACAATTAAAAATAAATACCCCTTAATATTTATAAATACCTTAAAAAAACGTTAACAAAATTAAATAATTTATAATTTTCGATTTTCGTAATAATTATTACCGTATCCGAATAACCAAAAAAGAAAAATAAAAAACAATATTTAAAATAATATATGGATTTTATAAATATAAAGTAATACCGATAAAACTTATTAACGCTTCCGCTAACTTCCAAAACTTAATTATAATTACTTTCCGGAAATTCCTAAATAAGTTCGTTTTTATTTATTTTGACGATATCCTTATTTATTTAAAAACCTTAAAAAAATATAAAAAGCATATGGCTTAGGTATTTAGAATTTTAAATAAAGCCAATATTTGAATTAACCTAGCCAAAAATATATAATATACGTAAAAACTAAATTTTTTAAGATTTACTTTTACCTCCGGTTAAATTCAAATTTAATATTCCAAATTGGAAATAATTAAGGACTGGCTTATTTCTAATAAGGCGACCGTCATAAATATCCGACAGATCTTAGGATTCATAGGTTATATACGTAACCTAATCGAAAAATACGGAGATATCGTCAAATTATTAACGAAACTAACTATTAAGAAATACGTTAGAAAAAAGTTCGAACTCCCAAAAAAAACAAAAGAAATATTCCGAAAATTAAAAAAATAATTACTAATAAACTTATCGTAAAGATGCCAAACCTAAACAAAAAAAATGCCTAAAGACAAATGCTTTAAAATACGCCCTAAATGCAATTTTAAAACAATAAGAAAATAACGATAAATAATACCCAATAACGTACTATTTAAAAGCACTTCGAAATACAAAACTTAAATACCAGATTTACGACAAAAAGCTATTAACAATTATTAACGCTTTCAAAAAATAAAAACCTTTTCTTAATAAACCAAAAAAACTTTTCGATATTTACTTTAATCGCAAAACCCTTATTCAATTTATAAAAGCGCAAAAACTAAATAAGCGACATAAAAGATAAATAATTTTTCTATCCAGATTTAACTTTAAAATATATTATATAAAAAAAAACATCCAAACGGAAATTCTTAATCGCAAAAAAAATTACGATTCCAAAGTCCCCAAAAAAAAATATACAGATATTACAGTACAATAAAAATAGCACCGTACAGTTATATAAAATAATAAAAAAACCAACTCCTGAACTTTTAATACGGTTCCGAAATTCTTACGATATAAAAAAATAAAAAAAATTTAACAGCTAAAAGAACAACCAAAAGACTAGCTACTGTACCATAGCAAAATCTATATTCCCAAGATATTAACAGGATCAATTTATAAAGGAATTCCATAAAAATCCGTTATACGGATACCAAGGAATTTTCAAAACCACCCGACGACTTCAAGAAAAATATGATTTTCCAAAGTTACGCCGTATAATTAAAAAAATAATCAAAAATTGCAACATTTGTAATAAGGCTAAAGCAATACGCCATAAGCCCTATGGGCTACTATAACCTACCGATATTCCTAACAAAATATGGAATATTATAACTTAAGATTTCATCATTAATTTATTTCCATTTAAAAACCCAGTTACTAAAGTCGAATATAACGGAATATAGGTAATTATCGACAGATTTACCAAATATAAATATTTTCTACCTTTTAAAAAAACGCAACAGCAAAATAATTAGCTTATGCTTTTATCAAATATTATTTCGACAAATATAAAATATCAGAAAAAATTATTTCCGATAGGGATACGCTTTTTATTTCAAAATTTGGTACCAGCTTTTTCAAATAAATCGGTGCTAAACTTAAGTTCTCGACAGCATATTATCCTTAAATAAATAGCCAAACCGAAAAACTAAATTAAACCTTAAAATAATATTTTCGAAATTACGTTAATTATTAACAAAGTAACTGGGTAAAACTTTTACCATTAATATAAATCGCTTATAATATATTTGTTAATAAAAATATAAACGTATTTTTTTATATAGCTATATACGGATATGATACAAAAGTAAAATAACCTAAATAACCGTTTAACAAAGCACCAAAAATTATTATAATTATCCCAAAAACAAAAACATTAATAATAAGGATCAAAATAATTTAAGCCCGTTTCCAAAATAAATTATAATTTTTTTAATAACAAATAACTTAGTATTATAACAAAAAAAGAATTAAAAGATTAATTTTAATGGAAAAAAACAAGATTTACTTGTTACGCCAAAAACAAAACGCGATTTCGAATATTTTACAGATTAAAACGAAAAAACCCAACGACAAATTCGATTTTAAGAAATTTAGCCCGTTCAAAATTAAAAAAGTTATTTCCAAAATTAATTACCGGCTATCGTTACCCAAAAACATAAAAATACACTTTATTTTCTACATCTTTTTGCTTAAACCAATATCTAAGAACGCCCCGTTAAAAACAGACCTAAAATTCGAAAAAGATTTAAACGAATACGAAATTAAACGAATATTGGATTCCAAAATAATTAAAATAAAATCTAATACCTAATTAAATAAGAAAAATACTTACATAAAAAAATACGTAAAAACTATTTAATTACTTAACGAATACGATAAACCTAATTAAAACGTTTTACCGCCAGAATTCTAACCGATTATTTCCAGTATAACCAAGGTCGCAAACGATAACGGTCCCCCGTTTAAATCCAGCTTTATGGCGTTCTAATCGAAAAAAATAAACGCCTTTGCGATAACATCTATTTCGGAAATAAGCTAAATTTATTTTATTTCCATACGTCGCTATTTCTCCTTTAACTTTTCCTATTTTTCTAGTTAATTTAATTTATAACCTTCCTTTAAAATCGCAAAAGCTTTTTTTTCCAAAATACTTTACTGCAAACGAATACGTTTTAGCCAACTAATAAATTCTTTCGTTCTTTTTTCGGCAGCCTTCTGGTGCGCCGCCAGCGCTTCTTAATGCGCAACCAAGGTATTTTCCACCTTGCGTTACTCCTTTTGTAAGCATTTGCGTTCCTTTCTGATTTTCACTAAGGAGTTCATATTTAGTACGTCGCAAGCTAAGCGCTGACGACGGGTACAATAACTATAATTAGGGATATCCGCCACAAAATAACAATTAAATTCCCCCAGGCGAACATAATTCGAACAAGCGATAACTTTCGAACCAAATTTTTCGATGAAATTCGTACGGTTATTACGCGTTTCGCGTTAATTTAGGCGAAATTTTTTTTCTTTTTTTAAATGCGGCTTATTATAATAAAGTTAATTAGGATACCTTTAAGAACTTTCTTTAATAAAATAAAGTGGCCACCTACAGTTTTTATCTTTAGGACAAAAATCTTTAAAAAGGGGAAATAATGTTACAGGAATAAGGGTTCCTATTTCGAAGAAATTAACCTTTAAGGCCTAACGCGGACCTGTCACGGTTAAACTCCGGGTAAAAAAGCTTAGCTCTTAAGGTGATCTAATTAATTTAAATAATTTAAATAATCTGGACCAAATTATATAAATTATATAAATCACATAAATCCAAAACATATTTATTTTAGAAATTAGGATATATAATAAATCGGTCTTTTATGTAATTAATATTTATTTAGTTTCGCTTTTTAGTTATTAATCTAAGCTTTTAATCGAAGGTAATTACACCGTTTTTTAATTGAGGGAAAAGTCTTTAAATCTCTTTAACGAATAAACCACTGAATCATTCTTCGCCCTATTGTTACCTGCAAATCAAGACCCCATTTCGGATACTGCTCATACCTCCAGGTGGATGTATGACAGGTTCGTTACAATAATTTAAATTTATCGTCATAATGAAAATAAACCAGGCCCGTAATTACTAAATTAAAGCGATAAGTAATATAATTAATATATTCGTAATATTTAAATGCGGATTAAATTTAATATAACGTTATTTCTTTTTTTCTTTTTTATTTATTATTTGTTTTTATTATATAATACGGAAATCTGTATTATGAAAAATATTTATTTATATAAATTAAAATTAAAAAAATAATCGTAAAATAATATTATTATAGATATTATTTTTGATATAATAAGGAAATAAAGTTTTTAAAGTAAAATATATAGGTAAATAATAAAAACTTTTTTAATTACTTTATATTATCTTATATATTTTATTTACCAAAAAATCGCTTATATTTATACCTAATTAACAATTTGCGAAATATCTATTAATTATTATGTTGTTATTATAATTAATAACTTTACGCCGTTATAATAACAAAATTAATTATAAGAATAAAATTGTATTAAAATAATTATAAAATAATTATTTATTAATAATTTAATAATTATAATAATGGCCAAAATAACGCGTATGAAATAAACGGTTCGCTAATTAATTTTGGAATTAAAAAAACTTCCTGGCGTTAAAAAAAGAATTTCCTGCATTATAAAATAACCCCCGGCCAGAAAACAGTACTTAAGCGCCCGGCTAGGAAAACAATATTTAAAAGCCCGGCTTTTTTTAAAAACCCCAAAAAAATTATTTAACAATAAATTGTTTTTAAAAAATAAAATAATCTTAAAATAATATTAATATATATAACTGCGGTTTTATGTAAAATTCGACGATATTAAATAAATTTTAAATTATTACTTAAAAAAGTGCCTTTTTAACGTTTAATAAAGGAAATTTCGTAATAATTTAAAAGTTAATAACGATTTTAAGTTTTTCTTATAGATGTTTTGTAAAAAATAATAAAAATTATATTAATCGATTTATTTAAAAATAAAATATAGAAAATAATTTTAAAATAATTTAATTTTTTATAATAACTAATTTATATATTATTTATACTAAATAAATCATTATTTAACAAAAAGATATATAATTAGTTAAAAATATTTTAAGTTATTATTAAAGCTTAATAAAACCATAAATAAAAAATGCGGCTCTCGGTAAAAAAATCTGGCGTTTCGTTAAGCAAAACTTATAACCAAAGTTTTAAACGTACAAAAAAAAAATACTCAAAATAATAACGTACAAAATAATAACGCGCAAAATAATAACGCGTAAAATAATTAGGATTCGGATAATACGCAAAATAATAATAATAATAAAATTTTAAGCGAAATTTAGGCTCGGTTTAAAAGGAAATCGGTATTATTTGGTTTTATGATACTTAAAAAGTTTTGTACAGTTCAACTGCAAATTCTTTAATATTATTATTTTTACCGGATTATTTCAAATTATTTCAAATTATTAAAACGATTTACTTTATGTATAAATTTTTTACCTACTAGGTACTCGTAGGTTCTTGGCAAGACCTAATAGATACCCAATAGGTCCTTGGCAAATCCGATGGGTACTCGCGAGTACCCACTAAATCAGATGGGTAATGGATGGGTACCTATCAGGACCCATGGGTCTTCGTGGGTCACCCACGGGTACCCATTCCCTCACCCTAGATACATCTAATTATCTACCAGCTCTATATGCTAGAGTCGCGCGTCGCCTTTGCGGGCTGGACCCAGGCGGACATCGACAACTACGAAGGCCCCACGCCGGAGATCGTAGCGGGGCTGGCGCGCAACGTCCGCGCGGAGCTCGAAAGCACATACACGGTCTCCGAGAGTGGCACCGCGGGACCCGGGGGATCGACCCGCAATCGGACGCCGTAAGTGGAGACCGTTATTCAGTGGCTTGGGTTGTGGCTGCTGACAGCTTTCTCAATAGTGGGTATGTGGCATTGACGGTGGATGGTGGGGCGCTGGGGACGGTAACCTCAGAGCAGTGGACAGGCCATGGTAGGCGGGACAAGAACATCGTCAACTTTGCAATGGCGGTGTTGGGTCTTTTGAGAAACACTATTTTAATTACTGCAACTCACCAATATTGAGAGAGGCGGAAGATTAGCACGAGACGTGTAAATTAAGTTTTAGAAATGATACGCTACTGTGATAGGGGAACTTCGGGGTCGAAAGAAATATTGATTACCCAGGCATGCGGGTATCTAATCGGATGAGTAATCGACCCCCTTACAGGGCAAGAGCACGCGACACACTAAAACCGAAGGCCAGCATTGAACAATTACGTCATGCATTATAATAGCATCATAGAGCCCGTTACCCAAAGAGGTGGGTCCCGCCGGGGCTATAGCTCCGCCAAATCAGGCATGGCGAATGCATCATGACGACTGTTACCCGTTTCGGTACCTGATACTGGCGTATAAGTCAAAGGGTTCCTGGAAGAAAATTCTGGAGAAGAAGGACGATTATCCTAAGAACAGATAGATCATAGATGGCGACAGATCATCGACAATACCGTTATTGTTTCTAGCGATGCTTAAATCCCCATCGCGTCTATTACCCGGACTTGCGAACAAAGCTTCGTCGTCCCAGCTACTGCTATCTCTACAGCGCAGTATACCACGCCATCAGCAACAGGCGAGCTACCACCACCACCTCCGTCCACTCCTCACCATCTCGCAGCCAGCACCAGCTCAAGCACCATTAGCAGCAGCACGGCTTAATTCCCCGCGATCTAAGTCATCGCAGCTTTCAGGACCGTACTTGAGTAGAACTGCAGGTGCGGCTTCCTTCTCTGCCACTCCGCGGAGGCCCAAAGAACAGGAGGAAATGTCGGAGGACAACGAGGACTGGAAGAACCACCCGCCGTACCGCACGGCGCGCGAGAACGAGCAGTTCGAGAAGAAGTGGACCGCGACCTGCAGCTGCGGCCGCGTGAAGTACTGGCTGAGCCGCGACAAGCCGCTCATATCCAAGTACTGCCACTGCATCGACTGCCAGTCGCTTCATGGTGAGCTCTATTATTCCCTCAAGCCTTTCCCGGCGGTGCGCACGATGTGATAGATATGAAGAGAAGCCGGCACAAAAATATGTGTACGAATCGAGGCTACGACAGCTGACACGTGACTCTTTCCGTTGTCAAGGCGCGCCGTTCCAGTGGGCCGCCATATTCCACAAGGAGGACCTGCACTTCGAGAAGGGCGCCGAGGGCCTCGCCTTCTACAACTCCCAGGACAAGCAGACGCACCACAAGCTGCCGTGCAAGGTCAGCTGCGCGTACTGCCACACGCCCATCATGGACGAGGGGCGCAACATGGTCCTCATGTTCCCGGGCATCATCAAATACGAAAATCCCGAGCACAAGAAGTGGTTCGACCCTCAGTACGTCTTCTCTACCTCGTGTGCGGTGTGTCGATGAGATCGGTGTGAGCTAAACGGCACGGCAGATGTCACATCTTCTACTCGCAGCGCGTGGTGGACATCCCCGATGGCAAGCCCAAATGGTCCAAGCTGGACGGCATCAGTCAGCTGGTAAACGACGTGGGTGATATCAAGGACGTGGAGGCTGTGGTTAGTAAGAAGAAGTTAGACGAGACGGAAAAAGAGGAAAAGGAGATGACAAAGAAGCAAGAAGACGAGGAAAAGGAGAAAAGGAAGGAGGAGGGCAAGACGGATTCGTCATGATATTCACCAACTTATACGATACAGATGGTGCATTAACTGTCATAGCACTGTGTTCCTGGGCGTGATAATAGAGAAAGGTTTGCAATCCTGCGGTCAGGGGTGCTGTTCTAAGTTTCTTATATATAATAGGGTGTGGGGGGTTAGCCATATACAGGCTATGAACTCCGAGCTATGGTAGAGCAGGGCATTCTCAACTCAGAGGACCAGCCACGACACGTGAAGGACTGCGGCAGCCGCCTGGACGAGCACGGCCGGGAGCTACCCGATGGTCGCACCTTTGTGCACCCGACGCGTCTGATGTTAGAGCGACCAGAGATTCGCGGCAGAGAAGGCATCCGAGCCAAACGGGACCCCGAGAGAGACGATTCGGAAGACGAGTCGCTGTTCGGGCCTGAGGACGGGCATCACGGCCCAGAAGAAAAGGAATTGCTACACTGGCCGAAGCCTGCGCTGCGTGACACGCCCACGTCGCCGTCCGCTGGTCAGCCTTCGCATACCACAGCGGGCGGACCGGCCCCGCGCCGGGCTACGCCAAAGCCCCGGTACACGTACGCGAACATAGAGAAATGGCGTCAAGCCAGGGAAAGGCGCGAGCTGCCCGCGGGGGGGGGGGGGGGGGGGCGGGGGGGGGGGGCGGGGGGGGGGGGGGGCGGG